>CM052097.1:758831-781152 GCA_028453745.1 Agapostemon virescens | reverse complement strand
GACATTGAATTCTTAGTTCTCATTGTTCCTACGGCACATTTTAATTCCTTGCACACTCATTTTGTTTATTACACGAATGGTTATACTTAGTTTGTGGCATTATTGTTGATATTTCGTTGTAGAAGTGGTTTCAATACAATTTACTAGGGCATCTTAGTCGAGTATCTTAGACAATTTTCATTCTATTCGTACTCTATAGTCATTACTTACTCAGTTTTGCTCTTATGGCTCCTTAGATATTGTATTCTTAGTTCTCATTCCTCCTACGGCACATTGTAATTCTTTGCTCACTCATTTTGCTTATTGTACGAATGGTTATATTTAGATTGTGGCATTCTTGTTGAAGTTTCGTTGTAGAAGTGATTTAAATACAGTTTACTAGGGTATCTTAGTCAATTATCTTAGACAATTTGCATCCTATTCGTAATGTATAGTCATTTTTTGCTCAGTATTCTTTTTATGGCATTTTAGAAATTGAATCCATAATTTTCATTGCTCCTGCGGCAAATCTTAGTTCTTTGCTCACTACTTCCGATCATTATATAATTGATTATACTTAATTTGTTACATTATTATTGAAGTTTCGATGTAGAAGTGGTTTAAACATAGTTTACTAGGGCATCTTAGTCGAGTATCTTAGACAATTTGCATCCTATTCGTAATATATAGTCATTACTTCCTCAGTTTTCCTTTTATGGCATTTTAGAAATTGAATTCATAGTTGTCATTGCTCCAATGGCAAATCTTAGTTCTTCGTTAATTCATTCTGTTTCGTAACACAGTTGATTGTACTTATTTTGTTAAATTATTGTTGAAATTTCGTTGTAGAAGCGGTTTGAATACAGTTTACTATACCTGGTCCTTCGAGCTTTAGTTACTTATTCGGTACCCGTCGTGCAAACACATACAAGGTCCGAAATACCTTACAAATCTACCGCGGACAATAAGCACGTGCCTTAGTTATAAAGTTATTATAAAATATATATTTTTAGCGCATTAAATAAATATGTAATTGCGTACCACGTGGCATGGTACGTATTAAATGATATTTTTAATACTCTGGACCAAAATAGACTCTGGCAACGCACTTGGAGGGTTAATGTTACGCTATTGTCTTTCGAGTAAAGAACAGCGTCTCTGTACCTCTTTCGAATTCAATGCACTCACTTTGGCTATTCCGCTATTCTTATTCGTCGTGCGTCGCGTGACGTGTTATCTCGGTTTAGTGTCCCTTGTGCAATAAATAGTATTGTCGCTGGTCTGTGGATTTTATACATTTCTACTAAAAATGAGTAGACCACATGTGAAACAATTAAATCATTTCTAAATTTTAGAATATTATTTTCAACTCAATAAGGTCACTAACCCTTTGCATATCATTTTCTTTGTAACCAGAGTTATTATAACATCTTCATCACTAAAAATGTTACAGAAGAGAAAAAACACTTTATATCTGCTATTATTTATGCTATATCTCCTTCAATGCTTAAATATTGATTAGAAATTAACAGCACTTAATTTCGCCTAAAAAAAAGGCACAAGATTTACAGTTGTTAAACTTTATTTAAAATCTTCAACACTCAATCTGAAAGCTCAGATAAAAAAGTTAAGAAACATTATTTTCTTATTCCTTTTATAATTTCCAACAATCGATACTTTTATTTAAAAAATTGTCGCATATTGTCTAGCCGGTTAGTTCTTCTATCATCTAAAAAGGAATTCAAGTGATCGGTCAAATTTTGAAAAAGTTATTCCGTTTTATAAAGTGTCCGAATATTTTCGTGACAGACTGTACGTAGCTTCTGTATCTGACAATTAGTATAAACAATTTCTCATTTTGCAGAATAATCTGCAATCTAATTGTTACCTTTGAAACTGGTATTAAGACAATCGATGTTACAAGGTGGTAATTAATACATTCTAAAGATAGCGATAGATGGCTGAGCTTCCCGCTCTTTTGCTAAAGATCTAGATCTGAATCATCGAAAACCTTGTATCACGCAATTCTGTTAGATAAAACTATTCATCATGTCTACCTGACACTACCGATCTACATATTCGTTTGTGCCTCACTTCAGTGTATCCGTTTAAAAAGCGACAACTGTTGTTTCCGACGAACATTTCACAGTACCATTTAACGTAATAATTTTGTAAAAATATTCTCCAATCAATTATTCAAATCGCCATCATTCATCTCCATAATGTAATCAGCAGAGACCAGTTATGTTGCTTTCCTTGAGTCGTGTGATATAATCTAACTATAAACTAAGCAACAAACTAAACTATAGGCTCTTCTAATTACATACTAAATTATAGGCTTCTCTAACTACAAACTAAACTATAAGCTCTTCTGACTAGAAAATAAACTATAAACTGTTCTAACTATAAACTAAACAACATACTAAACTACAGGCTCTTTTAACTACATACTAAACTATAGGCTCTTCTATCTACAAACTAAACTATAAGCTCTTCTAACTAAAAAGTAAAAGTATAAACTATTCTAACTATAAACTAAACTACATTAACTACAATATAAGTTAATAAACTAACACGAGAACATATTCAGATGCGAAAATCCGATTTTGATGAAACTTATGGGAGCTTATAGTTCTTTGAACAATATTTGACACGTGTTTTTTTATCGGCAACCATCCACTTTGAAGGGATGAAAACAGCTCTCAAAGTTGGGGTATTTTTTAGATATCTCGGAAACCAGAGGTCGAAAAAGTTTGAATTTTTGTTTATATTGTGTGTGTTTTCAATGGGAAATGTAGTCGCGCAAGAAAATTTTAACAAAAGTGTTTTGTTTAAACAATAAAGCTAAAAGCACCCATAAGTTTCATCAAAATCGAATTTTCGCATCTGAATATGTTCCCTTGTAAGCATTGAACTGAGCTAACTATAATCTTCACAAACCTACAATTAAATTTGAAACTAAACTATGAGCTATTCTAATTACAAATGACTACAAACGGAGACAAAATGTGGAATCTCTTAACTATCAAGAAAAATATTAAGAATTGTTATCTCAAATGGGAAATTACTAAGACTCGTTATTAAGTTTGTTTATTTGTATAATATATTTGTTAAGTCGCGACAGCGCCTTAAGAATATTTTTAATTAACGAAGAGGTTTATGGCACGGGCTCCGACGTTCCGCTATTTTTGAGGACCCATTCAGCTGAATGCCAGATGTGTCAGGTAGTATTTACCAAATTTCGAACGTACATTTTTTAGGGTGGTCCTCGGTGGACACGTGCGCGGCCGAGACGCCGACTTTGTACTCAATAACAATTGTGGTGCTATAAACCTCCAGATGTGCAACACCGGACATTAGCGAGCGCGCGACCATCCTCGGGACGGTACCTGGAACGTACCATCTTGGAGAAAATTCGATGCTAGACTCACCCCACCAGTGCAGGGTGGGCGACAAATTAAGAAACCAATCATGGTTTACATAGATCTTTGTACGTGCTCATTGGTGGTGGATGTTTCCACCCCATCAATGAGCGCTAGTATAAATACTTGTGCATTGCGACGCTCGCGCTGCTGTTTTTACGCTCACGCGATAAGCGCTGTTTGATTTCTACCACGCGTTACGACGCTGGTTTGCTATACTTTACGAATCATTTTACTAAGTTTAAAGGCAACATTGTAACATAGTGTAACGGGTCTAGTCAGGAGTGTATATATTAACATTAAAATCCACAAGTGCAATTACAATTCGTGTACCGGTCATTCTGATTACCGCCATCTTTTAATTTCTCACATCACCTTACAAGTGCGGTGAGACGGACGTTAGACTACGGCTCGCTATCCCTGCCGAGCCCTGTCACGACGCCGAACAATATTCGGCAAGCCCGGGAGACGGTGATAGTTCGTTGTACGGTTTTAGAAGCTGTGTCTGTCGCAAACGCTCGACAAGATCTTTTTGTACAAAAAGGTATTCGGAAATAAGAAGACTCGAAACTCCTTTTCAAAGAAAACTAGGAAGCGGTGGGATTTTGCCTTTGGCCAATTATGTATATTTAGGGCGGTTTTCGAGTTACGTATTGTACATAATCCGGTACGTTAGTTTGGGGTAAGTCGGTCATAAGGGTGTGTGAAAAATGTCACGGAGACCCTTTTACATTCTAAGGAACCGAGCCATAGATTATGGACCTGGCGCTATAAGTGGACCTATGCTACAACAAGTGTCATTGAGAACGGTACGGTTGACTTTTCCTTACGAAAACTCGGTGATACTTTCCGTACCCGCAGTCGTAAAGTAATAAATTTGCAGAAGAAGCACCGAGAGGATTTTTTAAAAATGACAAACCCAAAATCAACCGTAGTGTAAACCCAGACTGAGGCAACGCGAGTGATGGTTGAGGCAACCATTGAAGATGATGCAACGCGAGTGGTGGTTGAAGGATGATTATACATAATAATAATGTTAACAATGATTATGATACTGATACTATCAATGCCATAAGTGATAATAATGATATATTTAATTAAGACAAATGTATACCAGTAGGATGTAACAATACAATGAGTAAATGTTTAACACATTTTTAAAAACGATTAACCTTTTTAAAAGTGCACCAAACGATTCGAGTTCTTTCCTCGAGGTGTCACAAGGATTCGTTTACAAGGTAATGTGTACATAATTTGTTTGTTACGTTGCTATTAATGAAAATAAGAAGAGAAAATAAATGTCATAGTTTTTAATTTTTCTATGTGTGCCTGTAGTGGAAAGTTAGAAGATGCTTTTCGTAAATTTAAATACGTTATGTTTATATACAAAGTTTCATCGACATCTATTAAGGTTGTTGCGAGCCATTAATAATAAAAAATGACGAAGAACGTAAGAAGTTGCAATTTGACTGAATGAAAAGCTGTAAATTCAAAGATTTTTACAACTTATAATGCTCGTACCTATTTTATATGTACACTGATTTCAGAGAAACGTTGTTCATGCACCTAAGATATTAAGTATACATGTAACGTACTTAGACCTACTGAGCTTTAAAATTGACAATTTTAATTTAATTTAATTCAATTTAATTCATATTTAATTTAAAGCAATCTAAAATGATTTGGATTGTTTGGGATTTTCATTACAAAATATAATTGAACAAAGAGATCTATGAAAGCAATCGATTCCTATGAAAGCAATTTTATAATTTCAATAATTACAAAATAGACATTTTGAAAAGGTCGTTTGACTCGCATTGGTAGGTTTAGCGTTAACACACTGTTAAGACAGTGAATTGTGCATATTGTCTATACAACAAATGTTTCAGTTTTTAAAGTAAACATAATTTGATGAAATCCTGGTTCAGACATTGTTCAAAAATACTAACTTTACAATGAAAAGTTAAAGAAACGATAACATCTATTTTTACAGTTATAATCCAATATTAAAAGGTTTTACTGCGTTCTGTACGTCATGTCTTCTCCGCCGTAATGCGGATTGCAATGTTCTTTGAGCGTCTTTTTGCTGCCATAGAAATCTATCGATTCCATTCGCTTTAGCTTTAAGATAATGGAATTTTTATACAAAGAAAATTTTCCAATCTCTAGTTCATCTTTTCTGCAATTTTCAATACTTCCATCGCCAGATGATATAAGTAACAACTATATATTAGATTTCTATTAATATTATTGTAATTGTAATTTATTTATATTTTAATTTATATTTTATTATTATATGAAATTGTACCTAATTGTAATTGTTGTATTGCATACAATTATCTATATATATATATAATAATATATAATGGATAGTAGGGAAAAGTATTGAGAGATTTTTGTCATTTTTTGATTAATTGTTTCTTTTATTCAAAATGAATTTTATTCAAGTATATATTGGCCATTATTATCTATGACCTTTTGCCATTTATCGGGTAAAGCCATAATCCCATCGGAATAGAACTTCTGTGGTTTATCGGCTAAAAACTTGGCCAAGTGATTTTCACAGCCCTTTTTTTAATCCAACTTTTTACCATCAACGTAGTTTTGCAGAGATCGAAAGAAACGTTAATCTGATGGTGCAAGGTATGGGCTATACGGTGGATGCATCAAACTTTCCCAGCAAAGCTCAAAAATAGTTCGATTTCATTACGTTTGAGCAATGATTTGCAGATGAAAACTCGATCCATGAAATTTTTCTCTGTTAAATCATGAGACACCCAAACATCGAGCTTCATTTTGTATCCAGCCTTCTGCAAATCATCCAAAACGATTGAATGTTTGATGTTTAGATCCCTAGCAATCTCATGATTGCTTATGTACCGAACTTGCTCAACCATTTGCCTTGTTTCATCGACTTTTTCAGTGATTGGTCGCCCAGAGCGAGGTGCACCTTTAATATCGAAATTTCCAGAACGGAAGCGAGCAAACCATCTACATGCCGTTGCATTTGATAAAACATCTTGACCGTAAATACCACAAATATTTTTTCCGGGCTTGTGCAGCGTTTTCGCCTTTTTCGTAGTAAAATTGCAAAACATAGCGAATTTTTCAGAAATTTCACTCATATTCACATTAATATTACTTTTGACACGATTGACGAAATACAAAACTGTCTACATGAAAATTGTAGACTGAAACATCACCTCTCGAATGCGCGTCAGTATGGCGCAATCTGATTAGTGTTGCCCGATATATGACACCAAACAACATCTAGTGACAAAAATCTTTCAATACTTTTCTGACTATCCAATAAATTTAAAGTATTGGAAATTATATTGTTTTGAAATAATAATTGCTGTAGTCAATGAGTCTTTGTGAGTTACAAATAGTTTTATAAGATCTGTAACTGTGATAATATTTACATGAACTTATTTTTTAGTAATGTTAAAAAGAAACGAGGCTTTCAAAATGAGTTTGTTAAAGTTTTAATAATAATGCACCACCTTTATACACAATATTATATGTATATTGTTTTATAAAACTCAAGTCGAAATCAAATCATCATACAATTTCTTTGGTTTTTATGGGCAAAAGCAAACTTATTAACGTTAAGTAGCCTGCAACAGGAGATTTGATGAAGGTGGGGTTTAGGAGACCCACCGTCAATGATCATGATTTACATGTTATCAAAGTCACTGTTTTTCACTACCAAATAACCTATCAAAGGTTTTACCTGTGGCTCGATATTTATTGAAATGTTATTAATGAAATAGTTTTTATATGCAAAATATACTTTTGGAATATTGAGTAGGGTTTAGGCTAGATTTACCACTTGTTTGCTTCTGTTGCTTGTGACAGGTATTCTTTGCATGATCAGTCTCTTTACGAACACAGGTAATTGGTGTAACACCTAGATATACATCATATGTGTATTTCAATTCATATTTCGCATAATTTGCGGTACAAATGCACGAAAGCAAAAAATAGCGGCAATCACGTAATGCTTCATGCGTCTCATTAACGGAAAATACGAGGCATAGGTAAGAAAAATGAATATTAATATTAATCTGACTTCGTCAGAGCTCTGAGTGTAATTTGATTCCATTAGATGTTAATTATATTGTATTTGAATCACTTCATTTGTAGCGGTGATAAAGCGAATAGCAATTGACTTAATTAAATGATTTCAATTATATAAATCCAATTACAATGTTCGTGAAATATTATGTAATTAAAGTACAATGTAATAAAGTTACGTAATTGGATGAACACAACTCTGGTACACATAAGTATATTAAACACTATAAATTACCATAGAACTGTCGCAGCTATGGTTATAGGAAATCCTTTCAGCACGTTGGCTCATTTTTGCTGCTATACATGGTAAATAATTAACTTTTCATCGAACAATAACATAATTCAGGAATATGACCCTGATAATGTATACGAAAGTCAAATTTATCAATGTTTCCTAAACTTTACTTTTATTGAAGTTTTTTTCTAGACGTGTTTAATTACTAGTCCAAAAACGCTTAAACTCATAGGAATATAGTATTTATAACTTTGTCATTTTTTCAGCTAATCGAATGTTTTCTCATTTTAGCATTATTTTCTTATTTTAAAGCTTTATTCTCATTGCTTCACTCAGATACTGATTGTTTAAATCAGTTATCACATTAAGTGTACTTTAAATACAATAAAACTTACGTATTGTGATATCCATAAGGAAAAAATTATTTTGAAATCTAAAACAAACTTTGCAGTAAAATCAAGTTTTTATTTATAATCTGTTATATAATCTCCATCACTATTAAAGACAGTTTTCCATCTTTCCTGCAAATTTTCAATCCCCTTCGTACAGAAATCCAGGGTCCGTGAAGCAAAATGTAATTCAAGGTACCTCCACTTCGAGACCTGTCAGTGAGGACATAATTACCAGCAGTAAGCCTCCTGAACCAACGGTGACACTTGTTGACCTTCGACACATCTACATAAATATCGCAAATTTTCTGTATTGTTACCGTTGCATTAAATTCCGCATGAAAATGAAAAAGTATGTAACGACGAACATGATCTTCGCAAGGCACGAACGCCGCCATTTTATTACGGAGCAGTAAAAAATGAGAATAACTAAGAAACTTCTTAGAATATTTAGAACATAGGCTGCTTTGATGAAAATTGTTAAAGTATACGTGTTTCCGCTACAACGATCGATACAGAAGTAATGACATAAAACTTCCAAGTAATTTATTATTTATTAATTTATTACTTACCCCTAATACTTGCATAGAGGAAGTCTCATTTGATTTTGACATTCTCATTTATTCGCTATTATTATTCGCAACGGAAATCGTCTTCAGGGAAGTTTGAATGATAATAAGTAGGTCACATTTTGGTATTACTAATTTTATCATGAGTGGACGCGCAAAGGTCATATGAAGGTCAACCTTGTTTTATTAACACTAGAACTACCGAACAATAAATCCAACGATATACATTGCTCTGTAATAATAACGAAACTGCATCTCTTAAAACTTCATACAATACTTATTATAACGTATACGTCATTAAAGAAGTATATCCAAAACTTTCTAATGAAAACATTTTTATAACTTCAATAATTGCGAAAGACAAAACAAGGTACCAGTCACACTGACTGGTTTGGTAGTTCTAGTGTTAAACGGAGTAATGGATTTTTTAATGCATCAATCGATGTAGTTCAATATCAGTTATAAAAAAGTATTAACCTACAAATGTAGGAAGGTTAACGATTTACAAGATATTTAAATGTAAACAATTTTAAGTCGCCATTACCGTCATACTAAGGTGTTAGTTTTTTGTAAAATGTGAATTGTTTGGCTGTACATACCGATGAGTTTGAGCATACGATACTCGAAATATTGAATAATTTTCCTTGCATAAACATTTCATTATTTTAAAACGAAAACAAATGTCATTGATCTTGAATTTTTCTTCTTTCCTTTAACCCCTTCGCATCCCCGGGCGAGATATCTAACGACTCTGTAGCGGTAAGCGATTCGCATCGCGAGCTGTTAGAGTCGCAGTGGTCGATCGTCTCGACATAGAGACACATCGACGATTCGGGAATCTTCGAGAAACGGCGACCGTTACAATTATCGATCGCAGGAGCTCCGAGAAACGGCGACCGTTACAAATATCGATCGCAGATTCTTCGAGAAGAGTGGCGACCGTTGCGATCATCGAAGATTCTAGAACTCTGGAAAACAAATAAAACGCGCGGAGGCATCGGGCCTCGCGTCTTTCGTCGTCGAACCACGAGCGTGAACGGTTGATTAGCGTCTCTCAAAAATTACTTCTACCGCGTCCATCAGAAAGTTGTAAAGTTCCGCGAGTTGCTCTCACACTAGCCAAATAAATTTGAGTGAGGAAACCTAATCGTAGATATTAGTTTCTTCAATAACACCCTTTCCTCCTCAGACTCCATACTAGCTGAATAACCCCTTGCCTTACGATTTATTTTACAGATGCAGTGATTAGAATTTCTTTGTAGTTCAAAATTTGCGAAATGAAAAAGAAAATGTATAACTACCGTATGCCTACAGTGGCTCATGAAATTATTCGGCAACTCTTCAACACTTTAACTGCCCAACGAACGAACTCAAAAATTCCACAAAATCAAAGTAATTTATTTAGCGAAGTAACGATTGAAAACTTAAAATGTACGACATATAGTTATCCAACAATCTTCTTGTATTCTCCAGATATCAACTAAATTGATTGCAACGAATATATTAACGTAAACATTTACTTTTAAACATGGACAAACAATTCTGTCACCCAAATATGGGTGACATGGCTGTCAAACTGTTAAATCTAAATGGCTTTTTCAAAATTAAGCCAAACGACTTGACTTTTCTGGACCAACTAGAAGCATTGATTTACTAAATGATATGCAAAAATAATTTTGAAATAATTCTAATTGGTAGAAATTACGTGGGAAAGTAGAAAAGACATTTTTTATAACATTTTCATTTCAACTCGTAATGAAAATTTAAAACATGCGTCTTGCAGAACTGTATTAGTTACACGCATGTTGAAAATTTCATCGAAATCGATTGGTGCGGAAAAAAACGACACGCGTAGAAAGATGTAAGAATTTGTGGAGTTTAAGCAGAAACTGACCAAGAATCGTGAAAAATTGCGATTTTCACCGTTTTCGATGGCATGTAGCTCGTGTGTATGTTGATTGATTTCAGTGAATTTTTCTGTATGTGTATAACTATTATAGATCTACCAAATGTCTTAAAAATTTTTAGTACGTGGCTCAAATAAAAGATATTTATAATTCATTGTTTCATTCAATATTTACAAAATTCATTGTCATATCATTTATTAAATCAATGCAACTGACTGCTCAAGAAAAGTCAAGACGTTTGGTGCAATTTTAAAAAAGCTATTTAGGTTTGAAGAGTGTCCGAATACTTTTGTGAGCCACTGTATATTAGGGTGGCTCTTATTTTTCGACCAACGAATTTTTTTCACGACGCCCCCCAGAATGGTTCTCTTTGGTGAAAAAAAAATTTGTGCAAAGTTTGAGATCGATCGGAAAAAAGGATCACGTGGCGCATTTAAATTGAAAATTTCGAAAATTTTGAAATTCATCGTAACTATAAAGTATTATATATCGTTGGATTTGTAATTTTTTTCTAAATAAGAATATGGAAAAATTATATGACCTTAATTAAAAAAAAATGACGATGACCTTGAAATTTCGAAAATTTGATTTTCAAAAAAAAATTTTTTGTGCCATTATATTTACCATATTGAACAGTGCAACTTTTTCCTCTGACATTTTTGCGTATAACCACAAATAACAGAGATATGTAATTTTGTTAATAGTAATAAGGAACTATTTCTTATATTCTAATGTAAGACTGTCCGCTTTTAGGATGGGAAGAACAGAGCGGGTCACCAAATTATACGCCGATCAACGGTGAAGCCGCTCGTCAAGAATGCATTTTATTAAATGAACAGACAAACAATACAAAACCTAGAGAGAGAATCGAAACTTTACAACAGTCACTGGAAGAATGGGTCTTCAGACCCGAAGTGACTTTAAGGACCCGCGCTGCTAGCGTATTTTATGACGCTACCCCTCTGGGTTTTTCCTGAGAGGGAGGTAGCTGTGTGGTTCGCCTGTGCTGCGGACCCTCGACGATCGATTTACATGTTTTTCGTTATTGTCGTTTTCGTTGCGTCAGGATATTGCTGGCGGTATTCTTTTACCATTTGCAGTACAATCTGCTTTTCTTCCTCATTGCAAGTTAAAATTTGATTATATTCCTGCATTAGCTTAACGGCTCTTTCTGCCGAATCATTGACCACAGGTAAAGCCTTAACTATATCTAAACCTAGTTTGTAAGATTCTTCATCTTGCCAAACTATTGGATCTTTTTTAAAAAATTCTGTCGATATATTAAATCTAATAAAAAATTTTCGACTTCCGTCCGATATAAAACTTGAAATGTCCTCCTCCATGTAATCGGCCACATTAGTTGGTAAAATGACGAATTTCTATTTAATTGAATTGGAATTCTGGCCTTTTCCCACAACACTTCCACTTCTTTAATAACAAGGTGTGCACTAGACCGAAGGTTCAATTTCACTTTCCACAAATTATAAAATAGCACTCTTAAAACTTGTCGTTTCGATGGCAACTTAGCGCCAATTATTTGATTATCATCATGTTCTAATAAGAATACTGAGAATCATCGATACTGATGATTACAGTTCGTTAGCTCAGACAGATCTAATCGGTGGTTCTCTGGTACATCTAAATCTTACTTCGGTGTGGGTGTCGTTTTTTGGAAAAGCGTGATGATTGGTTGATGGAGTTGAAAGTTATTGGTGGAAAAACTAGTAAGGGTAGGAGTAGGAATAGGAGTGGGAGTTTAAGTACGGGTGGTTATAAATTTTATAACAAGGGTTTACATGTGTTTTCCGGGTTTGCGCGGAAACTCGTAAAGTTTCAAGATAGGTAAAATTGTAAAAAAGTGGACTTTAGGTCCACGGGGTACATCTGGAGGTAACGTAATAAATTACATTCGGTCGTTGAGAGCCATAAATTGCCGGTCAAAAAATGTGCAAATACGCAGGGTTCGGTTGGTCTCAACTACCTGGTTGAAGTCGTTACTGAGCCGCTACAATCTAGGCTTACTGTTAATGTGCTTAACCCATGACTCCCAAACAACTACCTCTAGATGACTGCTCGTCAACTTCACGACAATTTCCCCCAAAAAAAGTGTGACGATGGGAAGCAAAAAGACGACTGCGGCAGACGCCGACAGATCGTACTCTCTCTCTCTCTCTCAGGTAATAAATGGAAATATTTAAATATCTGTTATTTGTGGTTATACGAAAAAATGTCAGAGGAAAAGTTGCACTGTTCAATATGGTAAATATAATGGCACAAAAAAAATTTTTTTTGAAAATCAAATTTTCGAAATTTCAAGGTCATCGTCATTTTTTTTTAAATTAAGGTCATATAATTTTTCCATATTCTTATTTAGAAAAAAATTACAAATCCAACGATATATAATACTTTATAGTTACGATGAATTTCAAAATTTTCAATTTGAATGCGCCACGTGATCCTTTTTCCGATCGATCTCAAACTTTGCACAAATTTTTTTTCACCAAAGGGAACCATTCTGGGGGGCGTCGTGCTTTGTATCTCGACAAAAATTTTTCACCAAGTATAGCTTAGAGCCACCCTACTGTATATGTTCTCCTATAAATGTACGTATACAACAACCAAATAGAATGTTGTTTCGATTAAGGGGAATTAATAACATATTTATTCGTTAGACTCTGTTAAACATCTATAGCACGTGTCTGACACGATATTGTAGAGCAAGGGGTTAACACTTTTGACTAATTCTATTCTGATGACTAAAATGAACAAATAAATTGTTGGAATGCAACGAAACCATGACAGCTTTAGTTTCAAGTGCTTAGGCTTAAGGGGTGGGTTCTTTCAAGGACAGAAGGACCTAAGCGAGGGCGTAAAATCGAGACCGTTGGCTACGCGTTTTTCAGTCAGCATACAGCAGTTAGCTAAAACGCATAGTCACACAAAGTTATAGTCACACATTTCTTTTTACATTAAACACGATTCACGCAGAATTCATAGTACAGGTAGCCCTCCTACAATACGGCATCTTATAACACGATTCATAAATTGCGGGAACCCTCCTACAACACGGCATCCTATAACACGGTTTCACTCTACACGTTAAGAAAATTGCAAAAACCTTTGTACAACACTGTACTTCTACAGCCGTGGCGAGGTTTGCCCTCATAAAGATACAGAAATTGATGGGATATTAGAATTTGCTAAATCAATCGGAGGCGAAAGTTTTGTGGATATGGCTTTAAGGATGTTCAAGATTTATTAATGGAAAAAGAAGTTGACGAAGCGGATTTGATGGAAATGTCATCCGAAGCTGTAAATCAAATCGATTCTGAGGACACTAGCACTGCTGCAGATTGTACAGTTAATAATTTAATATTAAACAATTACAAGAAGGCCTAAGCTTAGCTGAAAATCTCGAGTCATTTTTCTTGAATGCAGGCCCTTCCGCTGAAAGAAGCCGAAAATTCAAAAGGGAGCTGCAAAACTGTCTAGCTCCATACCGAGAAATTTACAATGACCTGATAAGAACCAGCAAGCAAAGTAAAATTACAGACTTTTTAAAGAGGGAAGAAG
The DNA here is from genome assembly GCA_028453745.1 of Agapostemon virescens. NCBI lineage: Eukaryota > Metazoa > Arthropoda > Insecta > Hymenoptera > Halictidae > Agapostemon > Agapostemon virescens. The sequence continues at coordinate 767,001 of CM052097.1, read as the reverse complement.
ATGCAAGAACTTTAAATGATGAAAAAAGTTCTGAAAGTGAAGGCGATATCATTCCACCGAAAAAACGTTCTCGGATGAATATACTGAGCGAAGAATGAATATACAACGAAAAAATTGATTAAAGTTGCGTTAAATTGAAATAATATTTTTGTTTTTTTTTGTTCTGTGTTGTACATATGTTTATATTTTTAATAAAAATTGAGTTGTTTATGTAGAATTAAAAAAAAAATTTATTATTAATAAATTTACGGAAGGTATCCCCCCTTTTTGTACTGGCTCTGGGTCTCATACAACACGGTTTCACATAACACGGCATTTTCAAGGAACCTATCTACCGTGTTATAGGAGGGTTACATGTATCACTATTTCTAGGCAACACTTTGTAATACAATTAAAGTATATCAAGAATATAAAGTGTTATCATTTGGAAAATAGTGTACAGTTTAAAGACAATTTTCAAAAATAGATGCAATTTTCATTAATTTTTTTTTAAACCAATTGTATTCAGTTAGTGAATATACTTACTTACTTATACACAATAGCCTGTGTTATGCATAAAGCAACGTGACACATCTGGCAATGTTTTGAGTAATATCATATAAAAAGTAAATACAATTAATTTTAGCAAGTTAATAAAAATTACATTTATTCCTTTCTTTTAGTCATACAGTCGTTGCTGTTCAGGCTTTCGGCTGTTAAGCCGTGTCCTTGTGGAGTCATTTTCCCAACGTTTCGCCAGCATCGCAGTTAGCTTGGTCAGGCGAACATATTATCAGTGTGTCTTCTGCAGCTGCAATGTTGGCGTAACGTTGGGAAAATGATTCTACAAGGACACAGCTTACACCCGAAAGCATAAACAGTAACTATAACGTCCCGTTCCTCGCGGTCGCGATCCGATTATCGCGATTGCGTTTGTAAAACGCAAAACGGGCGGTGATTCTCGATATCGGAGGAAAGCGACGAACGATTCGCAATCTTCTTCGATCCTCACCAATGCCGTCGGACATATTAACACATTGGTGACCGGTGACGAGTTAACTCGTCTTTTCATGCCCAAACATTGTTGACCGATGACGAGTAAACGTGTCATTGCACTTGCATTAGCTATGTATTTCAATTTATAACACTCAGGGCGATATAGAATATTGCAAAAGCTTTGCGCATCGTGTTTAGTCGTGTCCGCTTTATAATAAAGAAATTACTTTTCTTAAAATAAAATTTATTGGAGTTTATTTAAAATATTTTGTTACTGTGACAACAATATGTTCAACAGTAGATTCTACTTATAAATGATAATGATTTAATAATCAGTTGACAAGCAATGAACGACGATTCAAACATACTGGAGTTCACCCAGGAGAATGTCTTTGACCTTTTTATGTTAAGGTCATGGTCATTGAAGACGATTCCCTTAGAGAACATTTTTATTTGTTATTTTACGTAATTTATTTTAAGTATGTCAATAATTTTACTTGTATTGTTATGTAATATATTTAAATATAACCAAAACGTTTGCTAAATGAAGAACGATTTCCTGATAGAATCTCTTTTTCTAGAAAACATCGTAGATTTTGCCAGAATGTATGTAACAAACTATAAGGTAGATCGATGTGTTCAGTCTTGGATAGCGTCGAAAATACAGTTAACAGTTTTCTAAATCACTTTCATTGTAAGATATAATCGCTACTTGCGCAAACAATCACATCTTTTTAATCTTGCAAACGTAAGACTGTCTTGTAGTATAATTGTAGATAAGATTAAGTTTGTCACGATATCCAACAATGTTCATCGTTTTACACCACTTTAACCACGTTTTTACTCCGGCAGAGTTGAGTTCTCGACTCGTTTTGATTTTTGAGTAGAAGGAAGATAGCTGCTTTGAGAACATTAGAAATACCAATAGAATTGTTAATGCCCCTCCATTTGCGTGCTGTTATCAAGTTTTTCAGTGCACCCTATGCGCGTACCTCTTATCGATTAAGAAAAATGTAATATTTCTGGTGAGATTTGTCTCGATTCGAGAATTCATGAATATGAAATCATTTTACACCAGAACCTAAATTATTAATCGTATTTGTAGAGATTTGGGAATAAACTAACAGAATTAGATCCCACGTATTCTTATGTAATTCAAGGTGAAATCAAGTCTTGTTTTGCGATTCAAAATTAAGTAAAAACCTTGAAATTCAGGATAGCGAATACTAAATCTTTATTTATTACATAATTATCAAATTAACACAATTAACTCTTTGAGACACGGTGGTGTTGAAGGTGTACCACCTTTTTAATGCGTGAATATGCATGCTGGAATATTTTTTCGACCCATCTCGAAATTTTGCAATAGCTACGTGCAATTTTATTTTCTTAAATTCTGTGCCTCAAAGGATTAACACAAGATTAAGGAAAGTGAACCTACAAATATACAGATATCAAAGGACATGAACATTTTCGCAGATTTGTTATAAAAATGCGAATGCGAATTGCAGATTTAGAATTTATAACAGATAATGTCTGATATTGTCAAACATTATAATGACACGCGCTCTAATTGGTTAATGCCATTTTTACATTGAAGACAATCAGGCATTTTTAAAGAGAAGCTTTACACAAGTCGATGGACGCTACAATATCGTTAGTCCTTTCTGCCAAACATATTTTAAAAATACTTACAGAGATTAATAGTGATGTCACTTAACTATGAGTTATAAATTATGTTTATGTGTAAGCATGTATCTATAGATCAGTTGAATTTCGATTGTTTTACGTTATATTAATCTGTTTCATAATTTCTACATTGTGTCTATTAAGTAAGGAGAACCTTCGTTATACAGTAAATATTCCATTAATATAAAAATAAGTATAGCACTGTTAACATAATAATATTAACCCATCTGCAACATCCAGTCACACTCGTGATGTAGATTTTCTGAACAGAGTTTAATAAATATGAATGTTATTATTTCTCTTAAATCAAAGTAATATTCTATTTGGCAGTTGTTAATGTACATCCATCTGCGAATATATAGGCGTACACTAGTTATAAATTTTCTTTTAACAAATTATGAACTATAAAGAAATTCTAATCACTGCAAAAATAAATCGTAAGGCAAAGGGTTAATGTGATAACGAATACACCAATGGTTGAAGTGAAACCTTTAACACTAAACTTACCGAGTATTAAAATTGACTAGTGTACATTGTCTTATAAAAACGACAAGATATAATTTATTTAGAATTTCGGTGATTTTTATTACAATTTATGATTGAATAAGGAAATTTATTGAATCGATTCTTAAGAAGACAATTTTATAATTTCAATAATATTAACATTTTTTAATTTTCCCTTTTCCACAACCGGTTCTGTCAGAATTTCGGAATTTCATTTCAGAATTTCAAAAGTGGCGCAAGTCCATTTATCTAAAAAATGAGATATCACATAATTTTTGCTTAATTCAGTGTAAACTTTCATATTTGTATCTAGTACATATTTAATATCTTAAAAAATTCCAATGCTTTGTTGAATTTAGACATTACTACCTGTGCATCATGAACATTTCGAAACACTGTCACATGAAGAACATAAATAAATAATAACGATACCTTATGGTAATTTTAAAAATACATAGATATAATTAGCATTTAAAATAAAAGACACTACCCCCATTTAATTTCTTGTTATTATTTATAAACAGAATTGGATTAATACAAAGTATATTCTAAGTGATATTTAATTTTTTATAATTGAAATTAAATGATTTTTACAATTGATTAATTATGAAAATGGTGTACGTTCATTTATAGCTCGTAAATGTATATATTATTTTAGTTAAATTCGCCTAAAAGAAAATAATCAAATTATATATTGATAAATTAGTAGAAACATTGCCAGACTCGACATAATTAACCTATATTTTTTAATTAACTAATATGCTAACCTTTAATTTTCTTGAAACAACAGAAAATGAACTAGTGCCATTTAAAAAAAAAAAGTTCAATATAACAGTTTAAAAAAGTTATTTTTAAAACTTTTTCATCCCTGGACATAGACTATCAGCCCTTTGCACTCAATTGGCGACTCTGAAGCATCACTAAAAATTGTTACACTCTTATTTAAAACAATGTTAACATCGCTTCGTTTGTGTCTAAGCAATTGATAAAAATTTAACTAGTGTAAGGATGAGTAATAAATAAACAATGACGAGTAAATATAATATAAATAACAAGTAAATAAATATTCTAGGTCAGAAAAAGTGGTTTCGAAGTTACAGTAGCTTCGAGTGCAAAGGGTTAAAATAGAATCAGTGTAAAGTCGAGACTATTGGAACTCGATTTCAAGATTGGTGTTTCGGCGTATTTTATTCACTACAGAAATGCATTCATTTATAAACATCCCAGAGATATGCAAATAAACGACTGAAGTGGTTTCTTAAAACGACGGCTGTCGCGTGATTTCGCTATCGCTAGAATCTGTCACTCGTGGATCCACGCATACTGTTATAAAAATCAAAACACGTACACATGTAGGAATGTTAATCAGTAAATATTGATTAACGTGGTCGGTGAGTGGCCGATTCCAGGGACAGCCAATCGCGTCGCAATCGTCGTTTTGTGGTTACAATGCTTTTCGAAAGAGGACCGTGTTACTTATTTTTAAACCCCCAGCTTAGCATTAACTTTGAATACGGGTAAACAAACCACTGCGATATAAAGATCTCTCGATCTAACGAATTTTTTATTATATAACCGAAATACAAAGATCGAGAATTCTCCACGATCGTATGTATCCTACAAAGAGGCACGATGCGGGATTATCTTTTTCTTTTTGCTTCGAGATTTACGGTATCAAGTATATAAGCTAATTAATACTAACTGTAGATTATATTTCCATAAGACAACATTCCTGTAAGATTTGAATGTATGCTTACGTTGGTAAACGTCCACGTTGATGAGGCGAAACAAATAATAGATAAATATTAAAATTAATTTTTTGGATACATTTTCGAAACGATTAAATCTAGATAACACGTGTTTAATATTTTATTGTCAAATTTGTAAAAAACAGATATTGTTGCGCGTTCTGTGTACTTCATGTGGTGCGCGACGCGACATCTCGTTTATATATGGACCGTTTATTTTGAAAGAGGTGCAAGTCTTTTTTTAAAAAAAATGAGATATGACGTAATTTATGCTCAATTTAGTGTAAACTTTTTGTTTATAACTAGTTGGTATTTAATATCTTAAAAATGTCTATGCTGTATTCAATTTAAAATTGGCCGGTAAAAGAAATTGCGTAACCATTGATTATGAAAGTGGTGTAAGTCCAACTTTCATAGACAGAAAAAATGGCATTACGAAAAAAGAATTGCCTGTACACACCACAGGATTATTATGACGTTATAAACCAATGTAGACAACATAATAAATTTATTTTACACGAAATGAAACGAGAGAATTTCGTTTCAACAAAAAATCTTCAAAACGCAATTAAAAAATAGATAAGAAAAAACACTAATGGAGAAAAAGTAAATTGCTTGCAAATATGTTGGATGAGATTTTGCAAAAGTGCACCGTATAATATTTTATATAAAACATCAATGGAGGACACAGAATTTAAGACTCTAAATTTATCACCTACATGTCGGGGAAGACCGCCAAAATTTGAAAAAATCGTCCTGGCGCCTTTGTGTCACGATGCCAGGTCTATTACATACGAAAAATATAAGGATATGCAGCAGCTATTACCTTATATACCTCCTGTGCATCATGAATATTTCAAAACACTGCCACATGAAGAGCATAAATAATTAATAATACCAATATCTTGTGTTAAGTTTAACAATATGTAAATATAATTAACGCTCAAAATAAAAAATACTAATTCTATTTTATTTCTTGTTATTATTCATAAACAAAATTGGATTAATATGAAATATATTCTAAGTGATATTTGTTATTTCATAATTGAAATTAAATGATATTTACAATTGACTAATTATGAAAGTGGTGTAAGTCCATTTACAGTCTGGAAATATATATTATTTTAGTTAAATTCGCCTAAAAGAAATTTATATAATCAAATTACATATTGATAGATTAGTAGAAACATTCCCAGACATAATTAACGTATATTTTTTAATTGTCAGGTCTGCTAACATTTAATTTTCTCGAAACAGAAGAAAATGGACTTGCACCACTTTCAAAATAAACGGTCCGTATAACTATTTATTCACAAATCAGTAACTATTGGGTTGTCCGGAAAGTTCGTGCCGATTTTCGGTAGGCATAAAGACATGTATGAATATATTAGAATTACTGAAAATAAGTGACATGTGTAGATATTCTATTAGACGGTACTTCAGACAGATGTGGAAAAAATTTTTGTTACGATAGAATAATTTTTGTCAGTTTTATGCGTTGCGTTTCAATCTTCCGCCAAAATTGGAACTTTCCGGACAACCCAATATTTATAGTAAAATATGTGTGGTGAGAATGAGAAAGAAATACTGGATAGTCGGAAAAAACGCCGGCTATTTCGAAACGATACCTTATACGAAGAAGTGCTACCACACCAACGAGTTAAAATTAGGTTACTACCACAAACACCAGCCTATCAATTTATTACCCAAGCATTCAAATAATCCGCGGTAATCACGTTCGCGGATTTGAGGCAACAACAATAACACGGAGTGTGGACTGAGTTTTGATTTTATAATTAATGTGATTATTCACAGTCATAGTACCATTCAAAACAACTTTTACATCTCATGTTGGCATTTCAGAAATCAGTAAAAATTAAAGTTTTGCATATACGAGTAATAGCAATGAACTTCGTATGTGCGAAAGCAGGTGAATCATGTAAAATGATTCTAGATTCATGGAAAATGACTTTAGAATTAAAATTGTTTGGAATGCAAAGGCTTAACACTCTGACAGTATTGCACTCTTTCGAATTTGTTCTTTAACTGTTGTTCGCTTGGGTTCGTACCCCAATATTATACATTTTGATATGGATTAAAATAAGAAGAGGGTGTACACGGATGACTACCCCGATGATATCGCGAATGGGGTGAATAATGCGGATGCGTAACTCCTGGCGTCTAAACGTCGAGTTGAAAACAACTGACTCACCGTGGACAGAAAGACAACCCTTGATGACAGGGTTGGTCGTCCAACAGTCGTCTTGTTCGCAACGATTTTTATAATGATCCGTTTTCTGAGTACGCATCCAAATGATTCCCAGATGATATATACTGAGGCGTCCGTCCCGCAGTTCAGGGAGGCCGTCGCTCAAGTATGATGCTTTGTAAGAGCACGTACTCGCTTCAGCGCAAATTAATGAGAAGGAGAGTAAAAATTGAAATATGAGACCCGACCAGGAGCTTCTGCTTTTGGATAGAAGTTTATTCTGCGTATTTGAGACGTACAAGCATCAGCGTGAGCCGACCGATCGGATCTGATGTGTATAGATACATTGGCTGCTTATACAACTACTTTCGGTGACCAAGTATTGGCCAATGGTGGTGGTTCTGTGTTCCTGTCTTCGTGATTTCTGGTTTAATCTTCTTCGCGATTTCCAGATAGTCTGATGAGTCTTGTTGCGTTCTGTCCGTTGTCACCTCGGTTTAGTCGTGATTGGTTGAGGGTAATTTGAGACGGAGAAATGTAACGTTTTTTAATTGGTTGTAGAAATGATGGAAGGAGTGTGCTTGAAGGCGTGTACCTGAAGAGGTATACTTGAAGGAGTGGGAAACGGTCAATGAGGGATTATCGTGATTTAATGCAGGGATGTCTGGTTTCGTGTCTTCGAGTGCGTCGCATGTGGTGTCCGTTCGTCGGCTTAAAACTGTTCGCGTGCGGCGCGTGTCGAATTTCGTACTTTTCTGCCTGCTTTTCGTTTATGCGTTACAAATTTCCGAAGACAGGGTTAGGCAAGTACAACCTTCGGTGTTGCCGTCGCAACAGTAACTAATACTCGTGTGTCTATAATCGTGTACCACTCAGCTATCTATGCATCCGAGTATCGACCGTAAGCAATAGGAACTAGCAATTGGAAACTAAATAGCCATAGGAGGAATGAGAAGTTGCAATAGAAAACTAAATAATCATAGGAGCAATGAGAACTAGCAATAGAAGTTTAAGCAATAGGAAACTAAATAGCTATAGTAGCAAT
>CM052097.1:724897-753831 GCA_028453745.1 Agapostemon virescens | reverse complement strand
CAAGGTCGGTCGAAAAATTGGAGCAAGAAAAGTCAGAGCTCCGAAAAGGACCCGAGAGGAGCGACCCACCGCTACAATTGGCGCCCAACGTGGGGCCCGAGAGAAGCGACGCACCGTTACAGCCTTACTTTAGAGGTTATAGTTACCCACAGTTCGAGCTACGGCTACTCGACGCTAGATGGACAGAACTTTCCGATTGACCTAATACTAATCTACGAGTCTCCCCGTTTCCTACCTTCCAACTCTCATATATTTATACCTAGAGTTACATTCGAACTGTGCTACCTTTCCTTGTTGCTTCTGCTGCTACACTTCCTCGACTCTTCTCAGCTGTGAACGTATGTCCAACTTTCCATCTCTCTGATCCATATCTTCTGAACTCCATCCGTTACTTTTAACCCTTTGCACTCCAGTGGTGACTCTCACTCCCCATGTGGTTTGATGCCGCAGCTCCAAAGGTGACACTCGCTCACCACTTGGTTTGCTACGGTAACTGAATGCGCGGCAGTAACTGTTTACGTACGTTAAAATAGTGGCGTAAAATGTTTTTTTGGGGCTTGGAAATTTGTCTAATAAATTCATATATTTTATGTAAAGCCACTAAACAGCAGAAAAACGAACAGCCGCTTAATCATTTGAAATATTTAAAAACATTAGTCCACTAATTGACTGGAGATTTTCGCCAGTCACACGATCGAGCCTCGACTTCAACCTCGGATTCCGAAAACATCCGTTTGAATGGTAAGCTCCGCAATATTCTAACAGGAGTTAGGAAGGACTGCAAAGTCTGTTCTGAGAGAAATAACCTCGGAAAAAGGCATCAGACCACATATTATTGTAATACTTGCCCCGACAAGCCTGGCATGCATCTTGGGAATTGTTTCATAAAATATCACACACAAAAAAATTATAGAGACCAATATTTAAGAAATCATGTTTGTAAAGGTGTAGAGATATATGAAATGTTAAAATATAAAAATTTTATACATTAATTTGTGTGTGTAATGATTTTAAGTCACTGGTAAGAAATGCGTCAACAAGGCTGCGAAAAGGGTTAAAATAATGATCTATTTCCTTTCCTTTTAAACATTCTAAAACAATATTTCTTTATCCCTCTCTTTTCAGGCTATCCTCAAACTTAAGGCCCTTTGCTTTGTGCATACGTTTACTCTGACTCATCTTGTGTAAGTATTTATTACATAAAATAACCTACAGAGTTAAGTCTTTATTTATTAAAAACCTGTATTAAGTTTTTATTTATTAAAAATCTGAAGAATTAAGTTTTTACTTAATGAAGTAGCGATTTAATGTATTTCCGAGCACGTTTCATCGTCAACTGCGATTTCTCCTCTGCTCGACACAAACGAGAGAAAACGATTATCGGTCGAATTAAAACAATTGAGCCGTTTATTTTGAAAGTGGTTTAAGTCCATTTATGATCGAATCGAGATATCGAAGGGTTTGCGTTGGATTAAATTGAAAAATATGGGTAACAGATAGCATAATAGAATAATGTTTTTGGGTTTCTAAAGGTGTCAAATTTATCATCCCAATTAGCATAATTAACATTATTGAAGAAATAATATGTTTTTGATGGCTATGAATGGACTTACGCCATTTTCAAAATCAATGAAACGACATTTTCAATTCTTAAGAAAGCACAAGTCCATAAGAAAAGTAAATTTCCCTTGGAATTAAAATAAATGTTTACACTTTTATGTTATAAAATCAAAAAAATATTCAACTTTCATTCTTTGTTAAATAATTTTTACATTAAAATTTATATAGTTTTATTAATTATTATTCAGTCTTCTCTAGTTTGTGTACGCGGGAGGAATTTAAAATAACTGTAGTGTGCAGGTGGTATATAATGTAATAAATCCATTAAGTCCTTATATTTTAGATTTGTGAGTGATCTCGGCTTTTTGTATAGTGATGCCAACTGAATATTATTAAAATTTGTCGGTCTTCCCCGTTACGGTAGTAAATCTAATGTTTTGAATGGTGCATCCTCGTTCATTGTCGTTTCATAGAATAACTTATATGAATCGCTTCTCAAAAAGCTCATCCAACATACTTTAAACCAATTTACTCTTTCACTGTCAGTATTTTTTAGTCTTTTAAAAATCGCATTTTCTGTTGACAGGCACTGTTCCGTTGTTTAAAACAAATTCATTTCACATTGATAATTCAACTGTTACTTTGATAATTAAACATAAAGCTGGGATCTCATAAAATTTTATTGCATAATTATTTTCCATATCTATTTGAAACTCTCACAATGGGACTTACGCCACTTTCAAAATAAACCTTTTCATCGCTTTATTAACCAGCAAATTTTTGTGTTACAAAATCTTAACGATTTTAATATATTAGTAACAAGTTGCCTTAGAATGAAAAGATCTTGTAAAAATGTAACTATTATGGTAGCTGACTCGAATTTTTTTAAAATGGACTTACGCCCCTTTCAAAATAAACGGCTCAATTAGCTTCGAATTCGATTAGCGCGCGTATTCGAAACGATTGGCCGATGAATTACACTTTACTTCGTACATACGCTTACTCGTAAGCAACTTTTGTTGCTTCTTTTAGGATCAAGTAACATGGTACTTTTGTATATTTTAAATGCACTCGTTTTATCGCCTCTCATTGGGATATTTATCCTGAAAAGCCGAAAAAAGTCGATTTCAAAAAGTTTTCATAGGCCGTAAAATTTTTGCTGCCCAAGGTAGTTAAATGATTGACGAGCAACCTATCGGTATAATTTTTTTACTTGTAAACTCATAAAATTTGATTTACTTCTTTAATTTAAAGAAATCTAAAGCTGATGCGCATCGATTACTTGTAAATGCATATGGTAAGGTTGAATTAAGCGAGAGAAGTTGTCATGAGTGGTCTCACAAGTTTAAGAACGGTGAATTTGATGTCGAAGACGAAGAACCTATTGAAAGGCAGAAAGTGTACGAAGACGCGGAATTGGAAGCATTAATGACTGAAGATTCGTGGCAAACGCACGGACAACTTACACTTGCATTATCAGTGACTCAATAACCGATTTGGCATCGTTTAAAATCGTTGGGAATGATTCAAAAGCAAGAAAATTGGGTTCCATGTGAACTGACGCCGAGAAACATTGAACGCCGTTTATCCTCATGCGAAATGCTGCTTGCCAGGCATTGGTCAAAACCTACTTGGAAACACTTAATTGGGAAGTTTTATCCCAGCCGCCGTATTCATCAGACATTGCTTCTGATTACTATAGTTTCGATCGATGACGCATGGTCTCTTTGAGCAGCACTTCGCATCATACCAAGACACCAAAAATTAGGACGATTCATGGATAGCGGCGAAAGATGAAGCGTTCTTCCAACGCGGTATCCGGATGTTGCCAGAAAAATCGGAGAAAGTAGTGACCAGCGATGCACAATACTTTGAATAAAACATAAGGTACCGTTCTTTCGCAATAAATGCCTAATTCAAGATGAGAAACGGCGAAGACTGATTTGTACTCCCAATAGATTTGATTGAAACAGAAAAACACAAATGGGGTATGCGGGTCTTTTACTTATGCATATTTGTATACTTTCCATTTCAAGCTTGACACGATCCGTGCCATTAAATTGCACGTAAATGCAATTAAAGGTCATAAAATAAATGTTTTCAGCGCATTATACAAATATGTCTCAGTATACCACCGGTGGTACACGTTAAATTTGATCTTCAGGCCACGTTTATTATTTATTTAATTATTTAATTATTATATTATTAATTATATTATTTATTATAATAATATTATTTATTATATTATTTAATTATTATTTAGTTAATGCGCTGATAACATTTGTTTTATGACAAATTTAATTCTGTGAACTATGTTTCCTCCAAAAAGAATGAGGCACTATAGAAAATGCAGTATAGAACAAACCTAAACAAGCTTATTATTTATGAATTGATGATGTAATGAAATATTCTGCGGTAATATATCAATCTTCAGCCAAATATCAAATGGCCTGAACGATAAATTGGGCAAAAATGGCTTGGCACGGAACGTGTTAATAAAACGTTGCGCGAAAGCTGGGCAAAATAGCTCCGCGTTCAACGTGTTAACCGAAACGCAACTCCTTGTCTCACGAATTATTTTATGGTCACTGTGAAATAATCGAGACCGGTCGCATGTGGCACGCACTCGGTACGAAGCTCAGTCGAAAACAATGTATCGCGTACCGATAGTAAACATTTGAAACTCCCTAGGATAAAAACAAAATTTTCAAGACCATTGCGCCAGTCTTCCACAGTTTCTTCCGATGGAAAGGATATCGCGAATACGTTATTGCATTATAATATCTTTTTAAATGTTCTTGTGCGGTGTGAACAACGGATTGGAGAAAATGTATGAAACGTGTGTTTTAGGCATTGTGTTAGGTATTTCTTTTTAAAATTGGCTCTTTATCAACTTAAACGAAGGGAACATCGTCTTAAATATTATTAAGTAAGTTATGGATCAGCGTTTAGTGATAGTGCAATGAAAGTGAACATTGGGATACCTTCCTTCGTCCGCTATCTGCGTTCGTCGCCATCGAATAGGAATCAGCTGATCAGTTCAGCATACACTGTAAGGAGTCAACACACTGTCCTGCTGCCGACATTTACAACCATGCAGTGGATTTACAACTCAATGGGTGAGTTTACTTTTAATGACACTTGTTGCGTCTTGAATCCTGCGTGTAGCGAGACCAGCATGGCCAGCTCAGGTAATTTTTACCCGGCCGCGGGCCGCCGTAGCTAATACAAAGGAGCAGCTGTACCTCGCGGAAAAACCCAAAATTCGCACAGCTGACTCGCACATTTTTGCAATGCATTGTTTCCGTTAGGTGACGAAAACTTTCCACCGTTGCCAGCAATTCCGACCTGGCAGACCTTCTCCTACTCCACCCTCCATCTTCGTCATTCCCACTCCGAATTTTTGTACTTCCACCCTTCGTCCTACAACCAATTATATTAAATATTCGAAACTCCTACTCCTCCATTTCCAAATACCGAGGTTTCTTTATACATAACACGACCGCTACAACTTAGAACAAATCTGATATTCGACTAAACTACCAAATCGACCGAGTTCGATCCGCGATACGTAACGACATAGCCGAGTCTGTCCTAGCGTTCGCTACGAGTTGAATAAACGAGTTTGATTCTCCGGAGTTTGACTTTACAACCATTTTCCGTAAATCCTGTCGACTCCAAGTCCCTAAGCAAAGGTGACCGAGCGACGCCACAACACTCTTTAACATTTCTTAAACACACATATCCTTTATGTTCTTTAACACGATTATTTATTATTAAATTAGTTTTGCGAATCGTTCGCTTAATTCTGTTCCGACACAGAATTATTTAAATTAATTTACCGTTTACGTATTTCGACGGAGTTAATTATTGTTTATCTTTACATTACGTATCGTAAAAAAATTTCATGAGGTACGCGTGAGATGTCATGCATACCAGAAAATTAAAACGGCTGACACGGTTAAATTGTTTATTATTTCGGATCTGAAAAATTAGTGATTATTCTTTAGACATTCTGAAATAAAAACGAACAGTTTTTCTTAAAATTATTATCGTCGCGTGGTAAAAAAAATTCGGAAAGTTCGCGCTCTCTGATTTCTGTTCGTGCGTCTGACCGGCGGACGGTCGAACGCGCTCCATCGAGCTCGTGCTAGTTCGCGCGCTTTTCTCACATTGGCCAGTCATTTTTCGACCATAACTCGTTAAAAAAGCCGCAGATTGAATTTTCGCTAAGGAAAAAGTTGCTTCAAATGACCTCAGGAACCCCTCATTTCCCGCTGTTACGATACTTTTGGGACACCCTGTGTGGGTGACAGAATTATTTGTCCATGTTCAAAACTAAATTAGTACGCTAATGTATTCGTTGCACTCAATTTAGTTGATATCTGGAGGCTACAAGAAGATTGAAGGATAAACATGTCGTACATTGTTTGCTCCTTCTGATTACTACTTGTTTCTACTCTGTCTGACATATTCAGATATGAAAATCCGATTTTGACGAAACTTATGGAAGCTTATAGCTTTATTGTTTAAACAAAAAACTTTCATTAAAATTTTCTTGCGCGACATAATTTTCCATTGAAAACACAATTTAAAAAAAAATTCAAATTTTTTTGACGTCTAGTTTCCGAAATATCTCAAAAATACCCCAACTTTAAGGGTTGTTTTCACCCCTTCAAAGTGGATGGTTGCCAATAAAGAAAAACGTGTCAACTATTTTTCAAAAACTATAAGCTCCCATAAGTTTCATCAAAATCGGATTTTCGCATCTGAATATGTTCCCGTCTGAGCAGCATTTTCGACGCGGTATCCGGATGTTGTCAGAAAGATGGGAAAACGTAGTTTGAATAACACATAAAGTACCTTTCTTTCACAATAAATACCCAATGTAAAATAAAAAAAAACGGTGGAGACTTATTTGTACTCTTAATACTTATCAGTTACATATTATATTTGTATTTCGTTGTTGTTGACCCACTCTAAATACCTACGTCTATGATTTCCTTTTTAACTCCATTTATATATAACGTCTGACAATTAAATTGCGCTACACAGTGTTAATGATCCCCCGAATAGTAGAACACCAGCGTGGGAAGTGTATAAGCAGGGAATTAAGATCATATCTGTTGGAGAAACGTTATGGCAGCGGTACGGTAGTACCATCTAAACTTCTATGATGTCGTTGCAATTAAAAAGTTTCAGCAACAATACTCGTCCGTTCAGAGTTATTTCGTATTAACCAGCATGCGACAGTTCCTAGAAGACTGATACACTTGTACATATGTGCCGGTAATTAGTAAAGTGACCCAAATCGTATATTCTTTGTTTCGACATATTTTTTGGTTATTTCTTAAACGAGAAAATGAACCCTTCGATACAAAAGAAGGGAAAAGACAGTCATGAACTAATGACACGAAAAATGTTCCAAGTAAATCTGTGATAGGAATCGAAGAAATCTGATTGATTGTGATATTTATTTACATTGACAAAAATTCTTTTCAGACAGTTGAACCGGCCGTATAAACTCTGATGAGTTTCTTCACACAAGAGAGAGTGATTACTCAAGAATAAGAAGAGTATTTTTAATATTAGAACTACCAAACCGCCGTATATAAAAGGTTAAGAAATCCGTTAAAAAATTCACCTGCTTGTCCTGTTTCGAATTAAGAATTGTACTGTATCAATTTGAAGAAAATCAAATCGAGGAATTAAAATATCGTTAAATGCATGTGAAGAATGACAATATAATGATTAAAAATTATTATTTACAATACAAATGGTGTTGCTTTTACTTATTGATTTAGCAAATGCAAACGAGGAAACATATTACAAGCGTTTACTGTGACTTGACACAAAAGAAAGTTTTACCCAAACTACAGAAACTTGATACTAGAACTACGAAGCCAGTCATTTTGACTGATCCCTAGTTTTTTCTTTCGCAATTATTGAAGTTATAAAAATATTTTCATTAGTAATTTTCCGATGTACGTCTTTAATGAACCACGTGTTACTATAAAAATTCAATGAAGTTTGAATAGGTGCAATCTTGTTATTATCACAAAGTAATGTATATCGTTGGATTTATTGTTCGCTAGTTCTAGTGTTAACACTAGAACGACGGAACGAGTCAAAATGACTCGTCATTTAATTCTTATTTGACAGTTGTTGAAATTATAAGAATGTTCCCACGAGAACTTTTCACACAAACTTTTTCATTAGAACATTTATTAACACAGAAGTTCGAGAAGCTTTGAATAATTGCAACCTTGTCATTATTATAAAGCAGTATATATTGGTATAGTTTAATGCTCCGTCGTTCTAGTGTTAAAGACATCAATAATAATATTTCTGGGGAAAAAGAGAACTGAGAACTGAATTTGAGAAGAAATTGAGACATAATCGTGATCATAATAATGCACACGGGTTGGTCAAGTTTGTATGAGTAAATATTATGAAAAAATTGATGCTGAACATTCTCAATCATAGTAATATAAGTACTAAATAGTAAAGCGATACCACTCCAAATTGCGAACCGACAAAGGAAAAATAAAAAATCTTAATATTCTTGTATAGTTTATAGTGAGCGTAGAGTGCAATTAGCCAGTTCGCTGTACATTTTATCGATGGGTTTATAGTTAGTGTAGTTTATGGTATTGTTTACAGTTAGTGCAGCTTATGGTATGATGTCTTGTATAGCTTATACTTAGCGTAGAGTGTAATTATCGTATTCACTGTATATTTCATAGATTAGCATATTAGATAGAGTGTAGTATTGTTTATAGTTAGAACAGTTCATTGAATGGTTTCTAGTTTAGTTTATAATTAAAGCAGAGAGTGCAATTAGGCTAATTCACTGTATATTTTATAGATTTGTATATAGTTAGTGTAGTTTGTGGTACAATTCCAAGATTCGAAAAGCTTAACCGGTAATATTGTGCAACGTTTGGAAAATGATAGATCGAAAGAAAACGTAATATCAGAAAAATTAACTCGGCAAATTCGAGGAAAGGTATAGGGTGTAATTTGGATTGCACCTTACATTGCACAAAGTGTATCTACTTTTCGAACTTTAAAAAAGCCTCTTTACACATTTTTGGACAAACTAAGCCTTTTAGACTTTACCGACTGGCCATTATTTTAGAATTCCTTAAGGTCTATGGTTCATGACTAAAAACTTTTTAATGGATTTCTCAACTTTGACAGCCATTTTTATTGCGAATCAACTGGACAGCCTCAGTGACGATGCCTAATAATTTCATTAAAAATTACAATGTAAAAGCTATGTTTAAGCTTCATTTTGTTACAGCACAATTATTGAAAGTGCTATTAATTCTTCAAGGTCCATGGTTCGTGACTGAAAACTTTTTAATGGATCTCTCAACTTTGACAGCCATTTTTATTGCGAATCAACTGGGCAGCCTCAGTGACAATGCCTAATAATTTCATTAAAAATTACAATGTAAAAGCTATATTTAAGCTTTGTTTTGTTACAGCACAGTTATTGAAAGTCCTATTAACAGATTTCCGGTCGGTAAAGTGTTAAAAAAAGAACTGAGGTCGGTTAGATAAACTAATTTTGGAAAAGTTATTAAGTTTTTAAAGGATGCCCCAATACTTTCGAACGGATGTGTACATCGTACGTGGACTATCCACAGACAACGTGCAGTGTACAGACTATCCACGGGTAGTCCGCAGACAATTGTTCTTGATTTTGGACAGGGCTTTATAAGGCCCAGGATCGACCACACGTGGAATATTTTTAACCGGACTGTCACCCGTCAACTTAATATTCTGTGATAATATAATTCAAACCGGAAAGTAAGTGGTGTTTGATGATTCATTTGCACGATCGATGCCGTACATAATGAACGTAATCAGGTGGCTGTACCTTCTTACGAACGATACAGTATGGGTTGTATGATTGTGTCTGTTATTGAATTTTTAAGGATCTCAAAAATTCTCCTCTCTGCCCCCCCCCCCCCGATAATACGGAAACATATCCGTATATGTACATATTATGGATTTATGTTACTTTGATACGAAAACCTATTTGTGTGTACATTGATTGCATGTACACGTAGGAACAACGTGGAATTGTTTGAATACTCATCTTGATTGTCCATTAGGCTTTCAAGAATTTGTAATTGTAGGATTGTTTGATAGTTTTCGATATAATTAAGGTATCCTGGTTTTTCGTTCTCCAAATATCGACGTTTTCTTTTTTTGCACTTCACTTAACACTAAACCTACCGGAGCAATAAAATTGTCTAATGTACATTGTTTTCGAAATCTTAAACACGAAACATTCTTTCGAAACATTCGAAATCTTAAAATTACATTAAATTAGTGTTGTAGAAAGAGAATATGCCAACAAATAGTTACGAGCATACGAATAAGTTCTTTTAAAAAGTTTTTTTTAAGTTGTGTAGAAGTATAGGTTCAATATTAATTTTTATACTTTTTCAGTCAACATTTCGTAGATTTTCCTTTACTTCCTATAACCTGTAGTGATCGATCAGGTACACTATCGATTAACACGTTTAATGCACTTCTAGGAATCGCTGTCAATTCAAATTGTACTCGTTCTTTCAGTTCTGGGATATTATTTATTGGCGGTTTATGCTGACCATAAATTTTCCTCGTAAGATTACTCCAGAGGTTCTCAACAAGTTTTAAGTACGGATGTATCGTTGACAAGGTAGTAATTTGATTCCGAATTCTTGAAACCACATTTTCCTGGAGGAAGCAATGTAAATAGAGATGTTATCTTGTTCGAATAGTACTTTGTTGTGTTTTGTTAATATTATAAACGGCAACAAAAGGTCGTATTACATTTATTGATATGCAGCAAGTTTTATTCTACTTATTACAAAAACGATTTTACTATTTGATTCTTTATAAACGCATCCCAGACAATTACGAAACCGCCTTCCTAAACTCTTCGTGACATAATTTTCGTCTCTTTTCGCAAATCGTGCCAAAGACAGCTTAAAACTATCTGGACCATTTAGATTAAACTTTTTCGTCACTAAATATAACGTATTTCCATATATTACTTTTGGATATACTTTTTTTGCAATATATGTATAATGTGATTTCCATGTGGTGCATTTTTAATTTCGTTTTCTTAAACATTTTCGATACTTTTTGCCAGACTCTGCAATCCACTTTTTAATGTAACTGGGATGACATTTGAATTAAATTGCTTTACAATTTTTTATGATGCAGCTGAACTTTTCGATATTTCTCCTAAAAATGCACATTTCACGGTAGAAAAAAACTGAATCGACCGTCCAACCACATTTTTTGTTACCACAGTTTTCGTTTTCAAGCTTTAGAAAATTTTTTACTACACTCTGCTACAGCTCTTTAGGCCAATTCTCTGTATTTCTATTTCTCTCAACTGGAAACCACTTGGCATGGCGCACAAGAAGAAAATTTCGAATAAAATTGAGAAAGAAATATTATTAGACATTTATTATAACGCTGTCTCCGTACATGGATTCTGAGGCAAGTACAGAAACGCTTCAGTTGAAGTACAAACGGCAACTGAGTTTAGAAATAGTCACAGTCATATTCGCCTCTTTTTCCGACATTAAATCAAAAGCTTAAGTTCAAACATATAAACAGAAATTTCCTCCCACACATAAATTCTACACTATTGAACACTTAACATAGACAAACAGAACGTGATGGTTTCTAGTAGCATTGAGGAAGAAAACTACAAAAAGTACTTTAGTCTATAATCATTCACATCACTGTATGTGTTTATTAAAACCACAAAAAATGGTTAAAAGAACAGCTATCTTTCCATTATGTAAATTATTGGCGATCGTTGTAAATAATGCAAAATTATGTGTCGTTTTGCTTAGGCATTTGATTAAGTAGATACAGCATTATAAATTACCTATTATGTAGTCTGTTTAGAAGTCTCTACTGTAACTCAGGTTACATCTTTGGAAACGCAGAGTGTAGCATCTTTCTAGTTTTCTCTATAAATTTTACATCCAGCTTTATTGAGTTTGTTTTGGGCCTAACTACATTAATGTTTCTTCTTAAAAATTACATTCTTCACATTAAATTATATTAGCCATTCATTTGTGAAACATAACTACGATTCATCATTTTTCACAAAATGAAAATTGAGGAACCTGTAGACCAGATGATTTACGCTTTTGTTACGATTAGTTTCGAAACAGCTCTAATCTTGATTTTTACTAACGATAAGGTATAATTGGAGCTTGAGATAGATATCTTGTATTCTGTAACTCTCAATTCATATATATTTTTTTAAATAGAGTTGTAGAATTCTGTTTGTTTTCATGCACTGCAAAAACGGTGTACTAAAATATAATACCATGTGCTATTAATATTGTCAAGAATGCATACTTATATAGGGTGAAATAATAACTTTCATTACCTTAAATAGTTTCCTTATTTGTAATAACAAAATATCGTGGTGTAAACATTTATAAATGTGAAGGCGTTTAGTAGATTTCAAGGTCATCTTGATTTCTTTAAGTGGAATGGTTCACCTTTTCTATCAAAAACTCATATAATAATAAATTGAAGGTCTCAATTTGAATATGGTTGAATATGGAAAATTATTCTGATAACATTTTGTCAACTGTTATATCTGAAAGGTAGGACAGTGCAAAAGAGAAGTCATTTCGTTTAAAGAAATCAAGGTGACCTTAAGATCTCAGCAATGCCTTCACCGATAGAATAAATGGCCGCATCACAATATTCTTTTCTGTACATCATACAATTTTTATGTACACCATTTTTTCATATTACAGATGACGGAAATATTTAAGGTGGCCAATACTTAGGCAGAAATAGTGTAAGGTAATTAAAATTATTGATCCACACTGTATACGTCATTACTCTCACACAACTAATGTTTCATAAATCAACCCTTAGCACTCTAATGGTGACTCTTAAGCATCATTAGAATTACCACACTGTTATTTAACACTAAACCTACCACACCAGTACAAATGACCCTTCCCAGATTATTTAATTTGCAATTATTGAAGTTATGAAATTGCTTTTGTAAGAATCGATTCTATAGATTTCTTTGTTCAGTTAGACTTTGTAATGAAAATCGCAAACAATCCAGATAAATTAAATCCTGTCACCTTAAGACTATATATACACCAGCCAATTTTACTACTCGGTAGGTTTAGTGTTAAGAAAGAAAAGAAGTCGAAGAACTTGCCGTACATCTTACTGGCAACGCGATAGACTATATCAATTTTGTCTATTTGCGTCATATTTGAAAAAACGTAGGTGACCTATAATCTTCTAACACTAAATATATCACATCAGGTCAAATGACCCTTTCCAGATTATTTATTTTGCAATTATTGAAATTATGAAATTGCTTTTGCAGAAATTGATTGAATGGATTTCATTATTCAATCATGTATTATAGTAAAAATTGCACAAAATCTAAAAGTAATGAAATCTTGTCATTTTTACAAGGCTATATATACTAGCTAATTTTAATGCTCGTTTGGTTTAGTGCTAAACAATTTTCACATCGCTATGTTTGTATCTAAAAAATTGATAAGAATTTCACTGTTGCAAGAACGAGTAATAGTATTGGATTTCCCGGAAAGTTCGTGCCGATTTTGACGGTAGATTGAAACGCAACGCATTTAAATTTTGGTATATATTTATTAAAAATAATTAAAAAAAACCCAATAACCCAATAAAGAAACTCGATACGTATAAGAAGAAATAAATCATGTAGAATGAAAATATTCCAGGTCAGAAGAAATGCCTCGGTGTTATATGTCTAGGTTTGGGAATTAAAACATCTTCGAGTGCATGGAGTTAACATTAAGATGAAGTGAAAGTTAATTACCTTGATGGAATACCAAAGTTGACGAAATTACTCGTACCTAGTGCACGTGTAACGAATTCTACGCTTTACTCTGACCCCAATAATATTATTTTCACCTGTCTCTATCGACGCTCCAGTATGAATTGCTCTGAACATAGAAAAAGTCTCTTACCTCTGTCCCAACCACATGATGTCGACTTCGTTTTCCGGTAAGCGAATCGACGGAAGCGTCGTCTAGGTCGATATACATCTCCTGATCGTAGTCTTGATCGCTACCCGATAACCTCTCCAGACTTCGCATTATCCTAAGGAAAGTTATGGTTTAGACCGCCTGTAATGGAATACGATTAATCCATTAATAATAGTTCAATAACATTTTCTCAAATTATTAGGTTGTTTGGAAAGCAATTTCATTTTTAGAAACCCATATGACGAGCTTTGAGATTAAACCTAAGCGTTTCAAATGATCATGAACAGTCGAATTCCATAAATTTAATCTCTCAACGATCTCGCGAGCTGTTATTCGCCGATTGCAATCTTGCACGAACAACTGACAGTAATAAATGTTATCTTATATGCATGAAAGGAAATGAACCAACAACAATGAAATTATTGTATGTTAGAAAATGTCCCGATTTTGAGTTAAAATTCCTTGAAGTGCAAAGGTTAATTCGACCGATAATCTTTTTTTCGTTTGTCTCGAGCAGATAAGAAATCGCAATTGGGGACGAAGCCTGCTCGGAAATACATTAGATCGTTATTTTTATTAAATAAAAACCTGCAATATGTATATATATATCGTCATCTTTATTAAAATTAATTTATTGAATAAAATAAAAATAAATATTAAAATAAAATAAAAATATATATATATATATTGTAGGTTTTTATTTAATAAAAATAACGATTTAATGTATATATATATATATATATATACATATATTCGAATTACTTTATAGTTCAATTAAATATAATGTAAGCGTATTGTTATAACTGTGCAACTACTATTTTAAAAGTTCATGGGTAAGATTTTGTTTTAATGTATTTATCTTATCTGCTTGTGAAATCGAAGTCAAGGATTGATAAATATGTTCGTGAAACGCAGAGTAAATTTACGGTGAAATGAGTTATAATAAAGTGACAAATACTATTCACTGTTAGTTAAATTATTTAGTTAAACTGTAACATTATTCTTCAAAACTTCATTAATGTAACGAATCTTGTTAAGACAATCACGAAAATTCGTGTCTAACTGAACCAAGGAAACCTACGTAAGTGAAAAACAAGAAATTTGTTTATAGAAAATGTTTTTTAAAACAGGCTGTCGCATATAAAGATATTTAACATGGAAAGCTTATATTCATTATTTCTTTTCGAATGTTATGTTTGGTATAACTAAAATGTCATCGCTAGGATTAGTTGTTCTGCATTTTTAATATTTTTATTATATATTTATTTTTATTTAATATTTTATTTATATTTTATTTTTATTTTTAGTATTCGGTATTTTTAATATTTTACAGCAATTCCAATCTTTATAGAAAATTTATTAGGATCAACATTTCCGCCTTATACTTTCATAGTTATAATTTAATCATAAACATCCACGAGATGAAATAAAAGTGGTATTCTAAAAAAATGTATTACTGCTGATGATTCATTTTCTAGTCACTTGACATAATAAATGCAATAATAACCACATTAACACTAGGTTTACGAGACGCGTCAAAATGGCGCATTCCGATAATTTTAATTTACGATTATTGAAATTGTAAAGAAGTATCCATTCGGTAAATTTATTCCTATCGGTTCACATTATTGCAAAATGGTTATAACTTTGGGTAGACACATTCTCGATATTATAATAAAGTAACGTAAAATAATATCTTTTAGTGCTAATATTAAACAAAATATTAAAGCGCATTTTAACAATCGTACTTCATTTATATTTCAACACATTACAAACAGTTGAATATTTCTCCAAAAGGTAGATTCGAAAGTGTTGACTATATTATAATAATAACGGATATTAATAAAATACTATCTAACTTAAATTCGTTATTTTAATCTTGCAGTTTTGTTTTTATTGTCGATAGCGAGTGTAGGAAACCTAGTAACCGTATTTCACCTGGAGAAACAATACTGCAGATTTTGTTTGCGGAAATCCGTATTTTACGTTAATTTGCGCTATTGTATATTGTACATATTGTATGCCAAATTATATGGAAATAATAAGCAGTTTGAGCCAATTTTTATTGCATAATACGACTGCGGAGCACCGAGTGTGCCATTCAATTACAAACATTTACAGTATTAGATAATACTTTCGAATATGTGATTAGTTTCACAAGACCATAAACCGACTCTATTCGCAACACGTTAAAAGAATATAAATTTTTGTTATTACATTATTGCATGGCAATTAGTATCAGAATTAAGTTTTGCGGTAAATCTATTACCAATAAATTCGTTAGACAAATTATTAAAGTAATTAGGGATTGTTTTCAGAAAGGTAAACTACAATTTGCACTATCCATACGTGTAGCTTTCTAAACTACGTCTCCCTATTCTATTTGTTATTGACAAACGTGTAACCAACCGAAAATTATTAACATTACGAAACAATGAGAGAGATTAGAAATAAGAAAATGTTTATATTCTGCTCAACCTTTAAATATTGAAACAATTAAGTGGATTAAATGCAGTTTATGACCGACAAGAAGACTGCCAAGCCCTATCATTAACGATTCGGTTGAGATGTTGTAGATGAAAGAATGTGTTCACTTGATTACGAATGTACCCCATTATGGAAGCATACACTCAATAATTTTTTAAGCATTTTCTGAACTACTGAAAAAGATGTTATCGCTCTTAAATTGTTTAATGAAAGCGTACGTAGACATATATGTACGGTGATCCACAAAAGTGTTCAAAATACTGACACAATGCCTGTAAATATAGTAACAAATGTATTGCTTACATAAGAAATTTTTGCAGCATATTAATAGTTCAGATGTTGTAATCAAAACCAGCTTAAACCGAAAAACAATATACATGTACATCTGATATGTCTAAATAATATTCGTTCAAATAGTACTTATTTAAAGAATTTAGATAGAGAAGGAATTAAATGATTATTATAAGAATATTTATATCTTTGCTAAAAAATATTTTTGCTCTCCATTTGTTCAATGAAAGTGTAGGTAGGCATACATAAACGGTGATCCATGAAAGAATTCTAACATAGATATCTATAAAACGTATGTTTTAAATTTTCATTGCAAGTTCGAATAAAAGTTTTAAAAGAAGCCATTTTTATTTTTTTAAATAATTCCGGTCGACTGCAATTTTTAAAAAATATTTTTTGCGAAATAGAATTATTCGAATTTAACACTGAACCTACCAAAGCGGGTCAGATGATCCTATTCAGATTTTTTATCATACAATTATTGAAGTTACAAATTGCCTACATAGGAATCTATTCGATAGATTTCTTTCTTTATTTATTTAAATACATGAATTTTAGCATTTTTATAAGAATATGTAGGTACAGTAGTTAATTTTATTGCTCGGTACATTTATTGTTAAATGATGTTCCAATGCGTTCGCAGTTTACTACGTAGGTAGGTATCTCTAATGTGCTACAGTAGAATTTATAGAAAATGATAGTTGTTTCTTACGAGCAAAAAGAAAAATGACTGTAAGCAATGTGTTTGGTATTAAACCGGATAATTGTAATTTGTTCTTTCAATTATAACAAGACCCTTTTTAAATGTACCATTTATTGGAACTCTTTAAAACGTTAGCAGTGACCTATGGCTAAAGGCCACTTCAGATCGTTGAAGATCAAACGCGATGAGAAAATATCGACTCCAAGGAATCTATTCGACATGTTCGTGTTTTCTCGTGTTGATCATACTGCTTTTGTAATTTCTTACACTGCAGACCTATGTAAAATATATTTTATAGATACTAGATATAAATAAATATATGTAAAGGTAATAAATAAATCTAAAAATTATATCTAAAGATACTAGATCGATCTAAATATGACTGAAACATGTGAAATGTATTATACGAAATCGAAGAATGTTAATACAGTTCTCATTTATAGTGAACATCGCTAAGTAGTTGCAAAAGTAGTGCGTTTCCATGTTGAAAAATTTCTCCATTCGAAAGATTTGCAAAGTTGCTTAGACTAAAATCTATTTGAAGAAATTTTACCTCATTATGGGATATATAGAAGTGATTTGTCAAACCATTATTGTTTCAAATTCATCGAATAAAAGAGTGTTAGCACTGAAACTACGATAGCGGGTCCAATGACCAATATAGATTCTTTATTTTATAATTGTTGAACTTATAAAACTGACTTCAGAAATCGATTCTGACAATAACATTACAATAACTATAATTATAAGTATAATGTATTGTATAATAAATACAATAAATATAAATATAAGAATACATGAAATAGAAATATGTATGAAAAAGGCAATGTATTTCAGCAGCATTAATACTTTCGTCAGCAAAATTCTAAGAAACTTTAAAATAATACCTTAGGAAAACATGTGATCGAAGTGGACATCGGTTAAAAGACACACATTTGGACATCCACGCAATTCGCCGAGGCTTGCGCAAATTCCGTGAAAAACCCACAGAACTCGGGCATATTTCCTTGCGGAAAAATACTAATCGCTGAATGATGCTCCCTTTGGCCACCATTCTACTATATAAAATGAAATTTGCAATATACTAAAATTCTATGAACAATCGTCCTAGCAAAACGCATCGCTGTAAATCGTCGTATCAATTTGACTTGATTATTCAAACAATTATCTTAAAAGTTATTATATTCAACAAACTTGATTCATTCGTTTAATCATTTTCTCGAGATTAATTTCTCATGTGAACTCGAGCGAAGTAGAAAGCATTTTTCAATTAAGTTGCCCCAGGAGCATCTCATATTTCGCTCGTGACAAAACTAAATCAATAGATTGTTTTATTCGAGTACACATTGTATTATTAATTGCAGAAAAGAAAAATAAATTAAATCTTGTTATTTCTATAAGACAATATAAACTTGCTAATTCTAATACTCTGTAAGTGTAGTATTAACACTAACCTGATAAAGTACATATTATACTATTACCACGTTGAATGCCATGGTGGACACCGGTGACCGTCACCATTGTGTTGTTTAAGAATGATTACCGTTAAATAAATAGTATCAAACGTCGATTTATTACTGCCGAAATTAACCAAATTATGATATCAAATGAGAACTTTATTATACAGCAACTAACAATTCTTTTTAATACCATTGATCATTTTTGTGAATAAAATAAATGCAACTTATCTGATCACATAAAATTCGTTCGACATTCAACATGTTAATTGCATAAAAGTCAGATAAATTAAATCTTGTTATTTCCATAAGATAATATAAACTTCGGAATGCTAATGTTCTGTAAATGAAATTTAGCAGTGACATAATAAAGTACATATTGTACTATTTGTACTATTTCAATTGCACAAAAACCAAATAGAGTGAATCTTGCTATTTTTATAAGATAATATAAACTTGTCAATTCTAATGTTCAATAAATGTAGTATTAACAGTAACGAGCACAAAATGTGACTGATACATGTTGTCTTATAAAAATTACAAAACCGAATTTACTTAAATTTCTCACATTTCTTCGTAACAGAATGTATTTGAATGAATACATTTATTTACTCATTTTTAATGGAAGTGTCTTTATAATTTCAAGAATTACAAAATAAACGATGCGAAACCGGTCATTTGACCGGTCTTGGTACGGTTAGTCTTAATAATATGTCAATGTGTTCCTTCCTGTAAACAGATTTTTTATTTCACAATTATTGAAGCGATAAAGTCGTCTTCACAGGAATTCTTTCAATTGATTCCTTAATTTAATGATATATTGTAATAAAAGTGGCAGGAAATCCATAAATTACATCTTTTCATTTTTATAAGTCAATATGTATTAGCCAATTCTAATCCTCTGCAAGTTTAGTGTTAATAATATTCCAAAGTGTTCTTTCCTATAAACAGATTATTTATTTCACAATTATTGAAGCGATAAAGTCGTCTGCACAAGAATTCTTTCAACTGATTTCTTAATTTAATGATATATTGTAATAAAAGTCGCAGGCAATCCATAAATTACATCTTTTCATTTTTATAAGACAATATGCACTAGCCAATTGTAATACTCTGCAGGTTTAGTGTTGAATCATGTGGCGGATGCATACGTAGTATAATAACGACAGGTATGGCTGTCCGACCGCTACATTACTCTACCGCGCAATATGTTGACCGTTCAAGACGGTATATCAACATTCGTTAATTTTTCTTGCGACTGAAATAATTTTTATTGGATACTCTTCTGTTTCATTAAAAGCACCTAACAACTTATTTTCATCAGACTGTTTTTTCAGCCATTATAATATAATGAAATATAATATAATATAATTTAAAGACTTCGCAAAATCCTTTGAAATACGTTCATTTTTCACTGAAGACACTAACAAATTCAAATTTAAACAAAATCCGAATCTTGACGTCAGCCACCTTGTAGATACGTCACACAAAAATTTTTTATTTTGCAATCATTGAAGTTATAAAATTGCCCTCGTAGGAATCGATTCGATAGATTTCTTTATTCAATTATACTTTATAATGCAAATCGCAAATAATCCAAATTAATTAAATCTTGACGTTTGTATAAGACAATGTACACCAATTAATTTTAATGCTCGGTAGGTTAAGTGTTAAAATTTTTATTTGCTTTATATTTATTTTGAAGGAGTATTAACACAATTGCACGCGATTAAACAACGTTGTCCAGGATTTTTGTTTGAGAATTATTAATATTACAAAGACGCCTACTTTGAAAATAATTACTAACAGTTGTTTATTCAAGAATATACTATAATCAAGATTGTACAAAATCGAAATGAGTTTAACTAGTTAATTATGACGACCTCTTTTCAAAGCGCAAGCATACGTGTCGCGAAAAACAAGCTAAGTAGTTGAAACCAGTGGATACGGGGATGCATGAACCCATCTCAAATTATTTATACTTTTTATTTGTTCGTTTTATTTCGTTTTGACCTCCAAATATTCTAAACATATTGGGATTTACGAATATATTTTAGTTTTTGCTAAAATTACAAAAGAAACTTGAATAGAAAGCTTGAACATTATAAATGAAAATCTCTTTAAATATAAATGTTTACTAACATACAACTACAATAAAGTTTTTAATCAATTAACAGTGGCGACCTCTTTTCAGAGCGCGCACTTATACAATGTATCGCGGAAATCAAGCAAAGCGGTTCCAGCCAGTAAATACAATTTATTTATACTTTTTTGTTTATACTTTTTATTTGTTCATTTTATTTCGTCTTTACCCCCAAATATTCTAAATACATTCAAATTTACGAATATATTTTAGTTTTCGCTAAAATTACAATTTTTAATGGTAACTTCATTTAACGCATGACGAATATACTCATTATTATACAAAATACTGCCATTTCTTCATGACGAGTATAGTCGTCAAACACAGCTAACTGGTCAAATATAAAATTTTAATAAGATACAACTACAAAAAATGTTTAATGATGTAAATATTAAAATTGAAATTTATCTTTCGTATTGTTTTTTAATTATGTTTGTTTTTCATTAATTGTTGAAATGGCAAAAAATGTGGAACGCTTCACGATTTTGCGTGTCATCCTTGCGCAGGGGCCATGCTAATCTTCTCTGTATCGTTCCAATTTTAGTATATGTACTGCCGAAGCAAGTACGTCTGACGAGCTCCGCGAGGTGTATATATACTTACAGAAGGCAAAGTCAGCACTAACGAGAAACTGTGCGTTGCATTAGCCACCTAGCGGTGTTTGAAAGGAAGCTTCAATGTAATGCTTCATAATCTATATTTATATAATTTTCCAAGAACAGAAGTACCGTTGATATTACATAACTTTTGTACAATAATCTTATTATATCTGAAGTCGCGATTAATCCCAGCACCTCAGATTTGAAACATTTCAAATATTCTACTTTCTTTATAGAAAATTAAGAAATAATCTTAATATGCATTTGTAGATAATTCACTTTTACTTAACATTAAAATATATTGCATTAAGGTATTTATATTTTTAAGAAATATTAATGGATTCTTTTCTAGCATTTCTGGCATTTGGTGAAACATTGCAAAAAATTCTACTTTCTTCATACGAAATTAAATAACAGTCTTAATATCCGTTTGTAGGTAATTCAGTGTTACTTAACATTAGTATATATTTTATTAATGTATTCATATTCTTAAAAAATATTAATGGATTCTTTTCTAGCATTTCACAATATTGTGTATGTAAATTCGTTATCATTGATTGTTTATAAGGCTTCAAAGTTTATATTTATATGATTTTTCAAGAATAGGATAACCCTTGATACTAAATAACTTTTGTACAACAATTTTGTGTATAACTTATATACCATTTATCATATCCGAAGTCGCGACAAATTCCATCACCTCAGGTTCGAAGCAATACAAATATTTTACTTTCTTCATAGAAAATCAAAGGATAGTCATATTAAAATCGTCTTATTTAGTCTATAATCGCTAAATATTCCAAATGTTTTGAAATTTACGAATATATTTTAGTTTTCGCTGAGATTACAATTTAAATGCTAACTATATTCTGTAGATGATGGGCACACTTGTCATGACATAAAATAGTGCCATTTCTCCATGAAGAGTATATTCGTCGAATACAGCTAATTGGTTGATTGTATCATTTTTATTAGTTTACGCAGATTAGCCACTTTGGAGGACGGTAGGTGTAGTGTTCAGTACAAAAACGTGCTTAAAAGCTTTATTGATGTATACTATTTTTGAACTTTTCCTTTTAATTAAAATTGTGTATGCAGTGCAACACGCGAGGGCATAAAATGAGAATGATATCGCAGAAATCCGTGCAACGTTAATGCTACATTAAACAAAACAATTCACTGGAATGAAATGAAATCGCTCGATAAATATAATAAAAATCTTTTACTATCTCGCATCTGTTTACCGAGTGGAAAATCAAACTTGATAAACCAGAAGAAAGCATCTGTTGGTCGAACAAGCTTTCTCTCCATATTTTCCTCATTGCTTTTTCTCGCGAGAAGCAATGGAAAGTTCGCGAGCACATTTCTCCTATTCAGTAATACGGATTTAAAATTCGCCTGATTCGTATAATTATCGGTGAAAGAAAAAGAAACAGTTATGAGAGAGTATCTTTTGTAAAAAAAAACAACTCTTATTACGTTGCTTACATTAAGCAAGCACGAACAATTTTTATTCTCATTAAATTTCCATATCTAAATATATGTTGCATTTTTTCGTAACGGAGGATGGAATTTCAGTACTAACATTATAATACGTTTGAAAAATTATATATCAAGTTTTATCAGTATTTGAAGATTTCTTTTAGTCATTTTAACATTTAAAAAGAGTAAATCCTCGCAACAGCGGTAAATATTGTAGCCATAAGATCTTTTCAAACATAAACTATACATAAAACGCACAACAAAATGTACACCGTGACTCACAACTATCGAAAGCATGTACCTCCAATGTATGTATACACATAGAACATATTCAAATGATAAGATAAAGCGTTAATCAAACACTTTAAATGTTAAAACGGCAGATTAAAATGATAAAATATATTTATATAAGTGTAACACTAAGTGTCTAACTTCGAAATCAATATTCCATAAGTTTATTTCATATAAACCAATTATATAACTTAGTTTTTCTAATGATATCTACGATAAAGCTCGTATTCTTACATTTACTGATAAACGAATTTAAGTTAAGAATAAAACCAACTGGAAAAATTTAAATAATTATTATCTCCTTGAGTTTTATTATCCCATAGCATTCCAATGGCGCCTCTGATTCTACATTAAAAATTACCATAGTAGTATTCAAAATAACTTTAACATCGCCATGTTTGCATTTGAAAATCAGTAAAAAGTATTGCATGTTCGAGTAATAAATTGCATATATTAATAATCGTAATAATACTAGCAATAGTATTAGTAATAATTAGTAACCAATGTAATATTAGTAATAATTATTGATCAATTTAATAATAGTATTAATTAGTAATCAATTTAATATTAGTAATAATTGGTAATAGATTAAATATTAGCAATAAATAGTAATCAATTTAATATTAGTAATAACTAGTAATCAATTTAATATTAATAATAATTTGTTATTAATTTAATATCAGTAATAATTAGTAACCAATTTAATATTAGTAATAATCAGTAATGATATTACTAATTATTATTAATAATGTTAGCAATAATTTGTAATCAATTTAATATTAGTAATAATTGGTAATCGATTAAATATTAGGAATAACTAGTAATCAATTTAATATTAGTAATAATTAATAATCAATTTAATATTAGTACTAAATTAAATAGTAATACATTTTTTATACTGCTAAAAAATTTTCATACTGCTATTTAAACAACTTTTACATCGCTGGATTTGCATTTAAGAAATTCATAACAATTTTAATAATGGAAGTACGAGTAATAGTAATTAATAATTTCATATGTACGAAAGGGAATAGACCACGGAACGTCACAACACAATGGAACTATTCTAGGAAAATACGTTTCCAGTATACCTACTTACTGATTTCAGCGATGAGCAATTTGTTAGATACTGAAGAAAGTGAAATAACGAGTAAATGATATATTGTAACTGTTTCCACAAAATTATATGTTATAGGAAACCTACCAATCAAAGCAATCGTGCAGAAAGTCTATGAAAAAAAATGACTGACAAATTGGAGAAAATACAAGGTAACTCATTTTATCGCCTTTGAGTCGCGATAGTAATCGACCTTTGACTTTTTGTGCATCGTTCTTGATAACGAGTATTACCTAATCATCGATCGTAAAACGAGCCTGTATATAATTGTATGCATTGAATTCTTGGAATGAAATCGAATAAAACCGGGGAAAACGGGATATCCCATTTCAATCATCGGAGTTTACTGTTCGGTGCTCGTTTCTCTGTTTGTGCAAAACATCGGTGACTGTTCTGAAATCATTATATGTACACGTTAATTTGCTGGGAGATCCCCCAGTATACTTATCTTCCATCGTTTCAACTCGAATTGCCCAACAGAAGCCATGTATAGCAACAGTTTACTTTTCACGTACGTTTTTATTTATTATGGATATTTCATGTAGTACAACATTCGTGTACCAGCAATTTTTTCAAAATCCTTTTTGCACGTCATTTAGCAAATCAATGCTGCTAATTGCTCAACGAGAGTTAAGACGTATAAACCAAACTTAGATAAGCTATTCAAATTTGACGAGTATACGAATAGTTTGATGACATTCAATAACATAGTTGATAACATAGTTAGTACATTCATTTTTTACAATCAGTTAAATGTTTATTTAATTTAGTAATCCTAATTTGTACGAGACTAAAGAAGTTTAATTACAAAGTATATACACTAATTATCATTAATATGTATATGATAGTGGATAAACATGTTGTTTAGGGGGCCTATTTCGAACACTACCCAACGCCATACCTGGTCACATAATCCTTTCCAAATTTTGTATTTTACAATTATTGAAGTTTGTAATTATTATTGGTTTTATTGGTAATTATTATTAGTATTTTTGGTAATTATTATTGTTACTTATTACTAGTTATTATTGATATATTGTAGTAATTATTATTGAAGTTTGTATTGCCTTCGTAAAAATCGATTTAATGGGTTTCTTTATTCAATGACATATTGCAATAGAAATCGCAAACAGTTGAAATAAATAAAATACTGTCATTTCTAGAAAATGATATAAATTGATTAATTGCAACATTCAATAGAGTTAGCGTTAAATTTCGTAGAAAATAAATTTCTGTGTGAAATGAAGATGTTTCGTATTTTACTTTTTTTCTAAATATCAGTGGTCTAGAAACGCAAACGAATTCGCATAGTTTTGTAGATGTAAGTATAAGAATAGTTAAGTTTCTATTTTTTCGCTTCGATTGTATTTGACAAAAAAAGAAACTCATTTTTGAATTTGTCTTGAATAGCATCGTTAATTACACAGCGTTGGTTTCCTGTTGCGAAGATTACCATCAAGATTGAAATCCTTTGTTCGAATTTTTGTGGTAATGTTTTTCATCGAGTGTGCGAACACGGAATTTCAGCTGCGATGCGACATGAAATATTGTAGAATTCTCCATCTATTATTCAGAAAAAATACAATGAGATACAAAAATACGAAGAGAATAAAGAAGTGCATTCTACTACAGAATGGATTGTCGAACTAATATACCTTCAATAAGTATACCTAAATAATACCTTCGATAATGACAACTAACGGTAAGTATCGCAAATAGTTTATATAATTTAGAATATTTATATATGTATTTTTATAGTTTTTATAATTTTTCTGTAACTAACAGATGCAAATAAAATTTCATGTACACATTATCTAGTTTATAGAATATCACATTCTATCCGAATGTTTTTTTAATCTTTTCATTAAATTAAAGAGACTTATTCCTGAGCTCGTGAAATTCGTCTCAATCTCTACTAGCTGATGGACAAACTAAATTATTTCATTATACACATAAAAATTGAAGATGATTTCGGAAACTTATTTAATAAAATGACTGAAAATTTAAATATTATCACCTAAAATGTGCTTCAACATCGTATCATCATTGCAGAATTATAAATTGATTAGATACTACTTTCAACTGTTTGTAGCTCATGCGTGCTCCTACGTTAATCGAGTTCAAAGAAAGTTTCAGAATGTGCATAATTTTTAAAAATTGATTCTGTTCTGTTTTAATACTTTCGTGAGCAATTGCATACAGAGCATCCCAGAAATGTTCGACTTCTTTGAAACGAGGCACTCCTGGAGTTATTCTAAGACACTTTTTCCATTACGAAAATGTCACGCGCAGCTTCGTTTTCGAGTTACTTGCAAAGAACACACGAACCAATCAAAATGCGGCTATAGTAAACGATTTCCGGTTTGGCAGCAGATCCCGCCGAGTGCCATTGATGTTGGTCAAGCCAAAAGACGTTCGCCGTAGCCGCGTTCTTATTGGTCCTTGTTTTTCGTTAATAACTCGAAAAGGAAGCGTCAAATTGCGAATTGGCAAAGAAAAAAGTTTCTTAAAATAATCCTATGAATCACCCCTTTCAACGAACTCTGAAATTTGTGGGATATTCTGTATAGTCGCACGTATAATCGCAGCAGTACATACACGCACTGATATATATCTCAAAAGCAGTGATCAAATCGAGAAAAATAATAATGTCATACTAACAATTGAATAATGAGAGAAAAATTGTATCCACTACCATAAAAAGTTGCAGAAATAACCATGATACTGAAATCTAGGAACCAGATAATCAACTAATTTCGTGTATGTGCATACATATGTATGGCATACTTGGCAAAAGATGAGAAAAAATTAATGAGTCATTATAACAATGCACGCTCATAAGAATATACGACGAAAATCAAGAGTAAAGAACTTGCGATTTCGACTTCATTTTCAAATAATTAGCAATTAAAATCAACCAACAGCGGCGTGTGAGCCAATTTTATCTTTTTCTGTTGCTGACTACGTTACTATCCTCACTCTTCATGACCCGATTCGTGCGCGCTGGTCTTCGTGGATCACAGATAAATTTTAGTACGTGCTATGTGCAGCTCTCGAAAAATTATTGCATGAAAAACTCAATCCAATTATCACGGAATAACATTTATATTTCATCTAGTAATTCGGATTTGCTGGAGCCTAAAGATGTTAAATTACAAACTATATACACTAATTAACAATAATATGTAAACAATAATAGGCAAACACGCTGTTGAAAAGATTCTCTTCGAACTTGGCACTACCCCTTGCCGTATTATGGCAAGTAAGACCTATGTCGAAGAATTTAAATACAGTGTAACAAATATACATATGGTGCCTTTCTTTTTAAATGAAATCAAATGTTCATTTGTAATCAATATTTAAGCATCGAAGTAGATGTAGTAGTATAAAAGCTAGTATAAACGAAGTTATAATAACTTTGATTACAAAGAAAATGGTGTGGCAAAGGGTTAACGCATTGAATGCCACGATGGTCGCCGGTAACGGCGCCATTGCGTTATTTAACAGTGATTATGAAATTAACCAGATTGTACCACAAGTTGGGAACTTCATTATACAATGACCAACAATTCTTTTTAACAGCTTGTCATATTGTGACGAGGCAAGCGCGTGTCGAAGATTTTAAATGAAATCTAACAAATATAAATATTATGCCTCTTTTTTTAGACAAAATCAAATGTTTTCCATTTTTAATCAATATTTAAGCATCGAAGTAGACGTAGCAGTATAAATAATAGTGTAAAAGAAGTTGTAATAACTTTGATTACAAAGAAAATGGTGTGGCAAGGGGTGAACGCATTGAATGCCACGATGGTTGCCGGTAACGGCGCCATTGCATTGTTTAACAGTGATTATGAAATTTACTAGATTGTAGCACGAGTTGGGAACGTGGTTATATAGTCACCAACAATTTCCTTCAATACCTTGCCATGTTATGGTGAGTCAGACCCGCGTTGAAGGTTTTAAATACAGTCTAACACTGGCAAATATTATGCCTTTCTTTTTAGACGAACTCGAATGTTAAATGTTGAATCGGTACTGAATCATTGAAGTAAATGTATCAGTATCAAAGATGGAAATTGTCTTTTGTAACATTTTTAGCGATGAAGATGTTATAACAAGTTTGGTTACAACGAAAATGATATGGCGAGGAGTTAACACCATAGCCGATAAAATGGCCGTTTTCAAATCTTTTATTTTACAAATATTGACGTTATAAAATTGCCTTCACATAGGAATCGATTAAACAAGTTTCTTAATTCAATAATATATTGTAATGAAAGTCGCAAAAAATTAACATAAATTAAATCTTGTAATTTTTATGAGATAATATACACTAGTTAATTGTAATGTTCCATAATTTTCATTCTTAATATTCTCAATATTTAAAAGACGACCCATTGACGACGAGTAACATAAGTGATATATAAAATTGTTTAACAAAAGTTATTTATTATAAACGGTACTCCTGTTCTTGAAAGATCGTATAAACATATAAACATGAAGTCTTACAATCAAGCAATGATAACGAAATGGAATACACAACATTGTGAAATGCTAGAAAAGAATCCATTAATATTTTTTAAGAGTATGAATACATTAATGAAATATATACTAATGTTAAGTAACACTGAATTACCTACAAACGGATATTAAGACTGTTATTTAATTTCGTATGAAGAAAGTAGAATTTTTTGCAATGTTTCACCAAATGCTAGAAATGCTAGAAAAGAATCCATTAATATTTCTTAAAAATATAAATA
>CM052097.1:701024-724397 GCA_028453745.1 Agapostemon virescens | reverse complement strand
GAAATGCTAGAAAAGAATCCATTAATATTTCTTAAAAATATAAATACCTTAATGCAATATATTTTAATGTTAAGTAAAAGTGAATTATCTACAAATGCATGTTAAGACTATTTTTTAATTTTCTATAAAGAAAGTAGAATATTTGAAATGTTTCGAATCTGAGGTGCTGTGATTAATCGCGACTTCAGATATAATAAAATTATTGTACAAAAGTTATGTAATATCAACGGTACTTCTGTTCTTGGAAAATTATATAAATATAGATTATGAAGCATTACATTGAAGCTTCCTTTCAAACACCGCTAGGTGGCTAATGCAACGCACAGTTTCTCGTTAGTGCTGACTTTGCCTTCTGTAAGTATATATACACCTCGCGGAGCTCGTCAGACGTACTTGCTTCGGCAGTACATATACTAAAATTGGAACGATACAGAGAAGATTAGCATGGCCCCTGCGCAAGGATGACACGCAAAATCGTGAAGCGTTCCACATTTTTTGCCATTTCAACAATTAATGAAAAACAAACATAATTAAAAAACAATACGAAAGATAAATTTCAATTTTAATATTTACATCATTAAACATTTTTTGTAGTTGTATCTTATTAAAATTTTATATTTGACCAGTTAGCTGTGTTTGACGACTATACTCGTCATGAAGAAATGGCAGTATTTTGTATAATAATGAGTAATTTGAGTAATAAAATGAGTAATAAAAATTGTAATTTTAGCGAAAACTAAAATATATTCGTAAATTTGAATGTATTTAGAATATTTGAGGTTAAAGACGAAATAAAATGAACAAATAAAAAGTATAAATAAATTGTATTTACTGGCTGGAACTGCTTTGCTTGATTTCCGCGATACATTGTATAAGTGCGCGCTCTGAAAAGAGGTCGCCACTGTTAATTGATTAAAAACTTTATTGTAGTTGTATGTTAGTAAACATTTATATTTAAAGAGATTTTCATTTATAATGTTCAGACTTTCGGGTGTAAGCTGTGTTCTTATGAAATTATTTCCGAACATTTCGCAAGCACTGCAGTTAACTTCATCGGAGAGTCTAAAGACGCATTGATAATGATAATGATAATTTGTCAGTGTGTCTTACGGCCCTCTGATGAAGCTAGCTGCAATGTTTGCGAAACATTGGAAACATACTTCCACAAGGCTTACACCCAAAAGCCTCAATAGTAAGAACTGTGTAACCTTCATCGCTGTTCAAATTCACGTGTTACGTAAACCGTCTTCACAGAAGTATTGTTATGATGCACGAGCAAGACATCTGCGGCTATACAATTACAGTCTTTTCAAACTCAAAACAGTAAGCCCAGCACACTGCAAGACTATCAAAGACACGTTAATGCCTTAAAAATTCAAGTCTGTTGTCATCGTCGCTTAACATTAAAGCTAACGAGCTCTAAAGTGGCTAATGTGCGTTACCTAATCATAATTATACATTTAAGTTTATTCAGATTTTGCGCGATCTTGATTAGAATATATTCTTGAATAAATTTGTAAAGTTGTAGTCGATAACGAAAATATTTGAACATTTTTTAAACTGAAATAACTTTTTTAAAATTCGGGCAAACAACTTGAACTTTTTAGATGATAGAAAGATTATTCTATCAGACAATCATTTAAAATTCTTATTACAATCAATTAAAATTTTTATAGTAAATAAAGAAATAATGCTCCTCAATTTTCTTTCTAAGTTTGGAAGGAAAATTTAAATATAGAATGTTGTAGATTTCGATAACTTAGATGTATGGACCGTTTATTTTTAAAGTGGTCCAAGTCCATTTTCTTCTATTTCGAGAAAATTAAATGTTAGCAGATCTAACAATTAAAAAATATAGGTTAATTATGTGAAGTCTGGGAATGTTTTACTAATTTATCAATATGTAATTTGATTATATAAATTTCGTTTAGGCGAATTTAACTAAAATAATATATATTTCCAGGCTGCAAATGGACTTACACCAGTTTTATAATTAGTCAATTGTAAATATCATTTAATTTCAATTTTGAAATAACAAATATCACTTAAAATATATTTCATATTAATCTAATTTTGTTCATAAATAATAACAAGAAATAAAATAAAATTAGTATTTTTTATTTTGAACGTTAATTATATTTATATATTGTTAAACTTAATACAAGATATTGGTATTATTAATTATTTATGCTCTTCATGTGGCAGTGTTTTGAAATATTCATGATGCACAGGAGGTATATAAGGTAATAGCTGCTGCATATCCTTATATTTTTCGTATGTAATAGGCCTGGTATCGTGATACAAAGGCACCAGGGCGATTTTTTCAAATTTTGGCGATGTTCCTCGACATGTAGGTGATAAATTTAGAGTTTTTAATTCTGTGTCCTCCATTGATGTTTTACATGAAATAGTATACGGTGCACTTTTGCAAAATCTCATCCAACATATTTCCAACCAATTTACTTTTTCTCCATTACTGTTTCTTCTTATCTGTTTTTAATTGCGTTTTGTAGATTTTTTGTTAAAACGAAATTCTCTCGTTTCATTTCGTGTAAAATAAATTTATTATGTTGTTTACATTGGTTTATAACGTCATAATAATTCTGTGGTGTGTACAGGAAATTCTTTTTTCGTAATGCCATTTTTTCTATCTATAAAAATTGGACTTACACCACTTTCATAATCAATGGTTACGTAATTTCTTTTACCGGCCAATTTTAAATTAAACAAAGCATAGGCATTTTTAAAGATATTAAATACTAACTAGTTATAAACAAAAAGTTTACTCTAAATTAAGCATAAATTACGTCATATCTCATTTTTTTAAAAAAAGGACTTAC
Source organism: Agapostemon virescens (assembly GCA_028453745.1). NCBI lineage: Eukaryota > Metazoa > Arthropoda > Insecta > Hymenoptera > Halictidae > Agapostemon > Agapostemon virescens. Next base: position 721,557 of record CM052097.1, on the reverse strand, counting down.
ACCACTTTCAAAATAAACTGTCCATATATTTGGATTTAAATTCTTACTACAAACATAACAATAACAAAATAAGAAACATAATAATAATATAGCAATATATTATATCTTCCACTAACAAAACGGAACATCCTGTACAGATATATCATCTGTGTGTGTAAAAAATAATGTAAGAAGCGAAACAACTTAGCAGTGTAAAAAATGTCTAGTTTCTTTACATATTCCAAAATGCTTTGAAATGTATCACACTCTATAGAATTATTAATTTATTATTTTATAATGTTACTTAATTACTGTCCATTAACATTATATATCAACCTGATTAAATATTATATAGCAATGTAAATTTCGAATTAAAATGTTCTGTTTCTGAGCGTGCATATAATTGTTCAGTTGAGCCAGTTAAATAGTATTCTTCGAACGCGTCAAATTCCATTTTATTTGTACGTCAAGGAGTGAAATGCTACAGCAGTCCCTTGGGACGGTTTCAATCTATTGAATTAAAGGAATAACTGTTACATTAGGATGAACGGAAAAACTAATGTGTCTACAATAAGTACCGCTAAAAATATATTTTAAGAGAATGATAAATAGAGCGATGACTAGTCGTAAATATCGTCAATTACAAAATTGTGAAAATATTTCGCAGTCTGGGGATTAAAACAAATTAATTTGTAAAATTTTCACGGGTCTTTCTATTCGCTTCCTTAGACATACGATTTTTCTCAGAGCAAGTCTTCCATTGTAACCATTGCTTTTCATGGTTCTTCGTATTGTTCGGGAGTGCATTTATTTCCCAGTCTCTGCGAAGAATTCGTTGGCCAGTTTTCGTGCACACAACGTAGGATCGTTCTTTATTTTTTTTACAATTTTCCTTTCGTCACGAATGTCTACTTTCTTTGGTTGACCTTTTTGTGGTATCGAATGGATACGATCTTCGCGTTCAAAACTTCTAATTACATCTCTCACTGTGTTCTTACTTAAATTGAGCATGACATCAATTTCTCTACACGATTTTCCTTTTACATTGAAAAATCGCAAGCTGGCATACATGATAACTAGTATTACTTTTCCTTGCCGTTATAGGATGTGATTTCACGAATATCGGAGTAGAGCCAACGTTACCAGACTTAGTATGTTGTTTTACGAACAAGTGTAACCGTCAAACTCCGATACAGAAAGCTCAGGGAAGTCGCTGCGTTTCTAAGTGCCCGAATATTAACCCTTTGCATTCTAGGTACTTTTACTTCCCAAATCGAGACATTTTTTTTACCTAGAATAATTCCATTATGCAGTGGCTCGCGAAAGTATTCGGATACTCTTTGAATTTAAATAACTTTTTAAAAATTCAACCGAACGATTTCATTTTTCTGGAGCAACTTGAAGCATTGATTTACTAAATGATGTGCAAAAATAACTTCGAAATAATTCGGATTGGTAGAAATTATATGAGATACTAAAAAATACATTTTTAACAGATTTTTTACGAAAATTTGGGGCTATTTAATAAACACTCTTTAATACTTTTCAATATAACAGTGATTTTATTTTAAAAGAGCGAATAAGACACGTCTTTACCTTTCGAAAGAAAGGTTTGTGGTGAAAATTAAAAGATGAAACATAGCCGCAAATCTGCAGACCCTATGGCTCTTAATATAAAGAACCCATTTGAATGGTACAAAGATGCATCCTGTAATGATTCTACAAAGACGTTTGAAAGATAATCTTTGAATGTGTAAAGTATAAAATCCAACAAATTATTTCAACTCGTAATGAAAATTTAAAATATGCGTTTTGCAGACGTGTTAGTCATACACATACTGAAAATTTCACTTTGTATGACGTTTGTTGACCAATTGAAGCGTTTGACGTGTATACACGTCGGACCAAATGTCTATTGCGATGCGTATGGCGTGTATACTCGTCGTGTAAAATAAAAAATTAACATTTGCAATAAAAAATTGAAATTTCGATAAAATACAACAAGACTGTTATTTGATAATATGTTTCCTTTATATTACCAATAGAATTGTTAATTACCTTCCTCTTTTTTCGTAAAAATTATAATAGGACTATTTGCCCTGCGTTCGACATGTATACACGCCATTACATGATTTTAATTCCGCACCCTGTGAGGGATTTCTAAAATTAAATTCCGCGCTTAACTGGTTAAACAAAGTCTAACAAATATATATGGGATGCCTCCATTCTTAGACGAAATGCAATGTTATTCTTTTGTGAATTAATATTTCAGTATTAAAGTAAGTGTAGCCGTATAAGAGATATTAATTTTCTTTTATTTTCTATAATATTTTTGGCGTTGAGGACGTTGTAGTTAGTATAGTGACAAAGAAAGAATGAGAAGAGGTTATTGATAGATATTGGATACTTTCTAATTTTTCTTGTTTATGAATTTTATTATTGTTTTGATAATTTTATGTTTGTAATAAGAGAAACCTTTTCAACAATGAATTGTCAATTTTATATCGGAATGGAAATGAAATTCATCCTCGTTTTGCTCTATTTTTTCATAGATTTGATAACTAGGACATTTGCCCTGTCTTTGACGTATATACTCGTCGTTGATTGATTTTAATTCCGCACCTTATGGGGGATTTCTAAAATTAAATTCCGCGCTTAACTGGTTAAATGATCTACATTATATGATTGGTTAATTAGTACACTATGTAGAGCTATTGGTGGTATAAAACGTCTTTGCTATGCTCGTGTGCGATCCTTTGTTCTGTATTCCCTTCTTCTGAAGAAGTTCGTCTTGAATTATTATAACAAATTGCTCGCGATCTCATTATTTTAGAATTAAAATCTCATCGATCCAGAAAATGAAGTATTATACTTTTCCATTTGTATAAAACGAATTTTATGTCCAGCAATACTAAACCTACCAAGCATTAAAATTAATTAGTGTGCATTGTCGTATAAAAGCGGCAAGACATAATTTATTTAGAATTTCTGTGATTTTTATTACAATATATGACTGAATAAAAAAATCCATTACATCGATTCTTGTAGAGGCAATTTTATAATGTCGTTAATAATAAAATAGAAAACTTAAACAGGTCATTTGATTAATTGTGGTAGGTTTAGTGTTAAAGAATCCACAGCAAATTCTCGTTGATCCGAACCTGTCAGGGTCGAGGCCGTTTGAATAATCGATGAATTCCGATACGAGATCAGATATGAGATACTCAGTGGCTCAGAATATCAGAAGCTACTCGCATCACTTGCTTCGTTGATATAACTGGAGGCATGCTGGACTGCAATTCAGATGATAGAGGCTCGGTTGGAAGTACGAGTTGTAACCGACGATAAGAAAGAACATCGTTGCAATTTTGCAACGTCACAGTTCATATGAATGTACTTCTTGGGCATTTGAAAACTATGCAAAGAAACTTGACCACTCGGCGGTTCAATAATCGAGCCACTCCATAGCGTACTACCTACTCTTACTATCATTCACTCACTTTGTACAAAATATTAGAGATACGCATAAATAATATTTAATTATTACTAGCATAAGTAATATTAAATTGTATAAATATTTATATAACATTATTTGGAAACACGTATTCTTTTACAGTTTTCAATAAAGCAGCCGGTGTTCTAAACATTTTAAGAAGTATGCATTTTTTACTGCTCTGCAATAAAATGACAGCGTTCGTGCGCTACGTAGAAAACACTCGCATAGATTTTATAGTGAAAGCGGGAAGAATCTATTCTTATTCTTCTTATTATCGATCCTCGAGAACTGAGGACGATGGAGAAAAATGAGTTTGGATTATCGAAATATAAAAACGAAATCAAGATTTATTGGACAGTGTATTTTCGTGAGTCAGTGCAACGTCGTAACTATCCATAAAATATTGAAGAAAAGCCATTCTTTAGCCCTTGGACCTACGATTTGTTTTACGGTTGCAGTGATTAGAACGTCTTTGGCGTTTATAATTTCGTCGAAGAAGATGGCAGTTTCCGTTTATTGAATGCCTACTTACTCTGAAATGGTTATACATCGGCGAGAATAAAATAGAATTTTATTTGAGTTTCAAGAGAATTAATAACATGCATGTTTAATAAATCATGTTTGAAATCTTCATCACGAGTCTGACTCGTTGTTGTAACGCAGTGGGTTAAATCCGAGAGCATCATGTTCCATAAAGAAAAGATAATTCATATGTTAGAGGTGCCCATAAGAAATAAATTATTTGTAAAGAGGTTCTTTGCTTTTCGTTCTGTACCGATCGTCAAAGATTAAGTCAAGCGCGCGTCAGATTAGCAAGATTAACAAACGTTACCGACGTCATACACTTCTCTAACGGCACTGAATTACGGTTCAGATCTTACGGTTTTTTAGACAAGAATACTCTTGTAATATTTCAAATCGCGCTAAGTCTCACCTATCATTATACAGTCCACTAAAGTTCACATATTGTAAATAAAGTTTTGTTCCACTCGTTTTCTACAAAGTTAATCCTGGTGATCAGATCCATTTCACTAGTAACCCATCCCGAACAAGTCTCGCATCATCATCACCATTCGGCGCGATCAAGAAGTATGTATTCTTTCACTGCTGTGCAATAAAATGGCGGCGTTTGTACCTTCCACGGATCATACTCTTCATTGCATAGTTTTTCATTTTCATGCAGGATTTAATGCAACGGTAACACTAAAGAAAATTTGCAATGTTTATGGAGATTCATTGAAGGTCAACAAGTATCAACGTTGGTTCAAGAGGTTTGCTGCTGGTGATTATGACCTCTCTGACGGGCCTCGAAGTGGAGGCACGTTTTCCTTCACGGATCCTGGATTTCTATAAGAAGGGGATTGAAAATTTGCAGGAAAGATGGCAAACTGTCCTTAATAACGATCGAGATTATATAATAGATTATAAATAAAAACTTGATTTTACTACACTCTTGAGCAGTGTTAGGATGTAACGCACAGAATTAACATAGTATGAGTAAGATGAACGGAGTTTCTGAAAATCTTTGGAATTTTCAGTAACTATTTTTTGTACCACCATAAATCTCGTCTCTAAGAGCTTTATTAACCCTTTGCACTCGAATGGCACTTCTAAGGCGCCACTAACAATTGCCATAATATTATTTAAGCAATTTTTGCATCACTACGTTTGCAGTTAAGAAATCGTTAAAAATTTTAGTGTTGTAACTACGAGTAATAGTAATTAATTTTCGTATGCAGGGAAGAAAATAATCTATATACAATAAAGCTATTACAGGTAATAAGATTGTTTCGATTTTGGTATGGAATTGCTTCGAGTGCAAAGGTTTAATTCCGAAAAGATATTTCTTTCGGTCTAGCTACATTTTTGTTCTATGTAATCTTTTTCACATTGTGCAGGTGAAATTGAACTTGTTTTTTCAAAGAACACATGAAAGTTTAGCAGTTTATAGGATACGGACGAATTAAATAATATAGGAACTGTTTTGTATAATGGCAAAGTTTCTAACTAGATTAGATTAACAATATTAAACAGAAGCGTTTTTACTTTACTCGATACTTCCTTGTATCTACAATGAACAATTATTAATTCGAAGTATCTTTTACAGTTTTGTAAATATTTAAAGGAGAACTTAACAATACATTATTCTTTCATATTTCTATCTGATGGTCTAAAACAGAAACATGGAAAAACACGTAATATGAACATTTCCTCAGAAGTCTGAGAAAATAAATTCTTTTAAAAAGTGGTTTTTAAGTTGTGAAAAAGTATAAACTCATTATTAATTTCCACATTTGGAACATACTGTCAGACATACTATCAATTAGCACATTTAATCTGCTTTAGCAAATCCTTGCCCATAGAGATTATATTCGTTCTTCAAGTTCTGAGATATTATTTATTGACGGCTTATCCTGACTGAACACTTTCCTTGCTAGAATACCTCAGAGGTTCTCAATGATGTTTAAGTCCGGACTTAACACTGGTCAAAAGTAGTAATTTGATATATATTTAATATAAATAAAACCTTGATTTTACTGCAAAGTTTGTGTTAGGTTTCAAAATAATTTATTATTTATGCATACCCCGAATATGTAGCCAAAATAATACAGAAACATTTTTTATATAATTGTCCGAAAGTCAGGTACTTACATCAACATTCTTCAGATTTAGATCCTATAAAATATCTATGGGTTGAATTAGACCTAAGTATTAAAAAACAAACCAACAAGTTCAGAGAGTGAATTGCAATTAAGACTAAAACGAAAATTATTAAACAAAACTTAACTATTAAATGTCTTATAATATTTTATGAATTTATATAAATATCTTATAATGCATTGTATCAATGAATGTTATATTGTTAGACAAAAATTATTTATGTGTCTCTAGTTGGTAAAAGATGGCGAATTGTTTTACACAACAAGTGATACGATGTCTGAATCATGCTAGCTAACATAAAGCAAAAGATAAAGGAATAGTTTTATGTCCAAATATTAACCTTTAAAACTCCAATTATGCCTCTAAGGCAATTCTAAAAATTTTCATATTATTATTATTAAAAAAAAAATCGGTAAAAATTGAAATGTTCTACACACGAGTAATACTAATAATCTTTATATGCATGGAAAGAAATGAACCAAATTCAATAGATCTATTATAGGTGAAAGAGTGTCTCAATTTCGGAATTAAAATTGCTTGGAGTGCAAAGGATTAATGGCAATAATTTGGCACATTTGACGTCGTTATAATCACAAAATTGTACAAATATATTAAAAAAAGTTTCATAACAAAATAACAAAAAAGTTTTACAATTGCTATATTCATATTTCAGCGACCGACACTTCTGACGTTTATCATCGTTTCGCCCAAAACTTACAATCGCCGAAGAAACATCCAAATATGATTAAAACGATATCTCATTTGCCGTAATTGTTATCAGAGAAATGTGAAAAACGTGCCGGCAAATGTTTCTCGAGAAAGTAATTGAGAAGAAAAGAGTTTTGTCATTGCATTCGCATTAACTTATCGATGTACGCAACCCGTATCGCGTTGCAATGTCTCGGCCAAATCGAGCTGGTCGAGTTTCAGAGCCCCTCGAGGGGTATATCCCGCTGTAACGGGGATAAGACGAGGGTGTTTAACCTTTAATTATTCTAGCATTTAAAGCGACTCCGCTGTATAACTAAATAAGCCTCACCAGATAAGTATATCTCGTTCGCTATTGTATTAGCTCGCACGTGGTTACTCGTCGCGTCGATCGTTCGAGGACGAAGAAGGCGGAAGCGACACAAAAGAAGCAAAAACTGCATCGTTTAACTGGCATCGCGTTAATTGAACCGTTTCGTGTGCTTGTCGCGTTTTCTTTCTCGCATAAACACGGTCGGCCTTATCTTTTGTATTAATAATTTCAAGAAAAGTTCACCTTCGCCGAGCACTGTGCCCCCTTTGTATATCGTACGAATACTTTTATCCCCCCTACGTATCTTCCAATGCTGTAAGAGATAATTGAATTTATCGCTTAAGCGTGCACGCGCTATAAAATATGAATGTTTTGTGAGGTAACTTTTTGCTGCGTTTTCTCCATAATTAAAATGTACAGGCATGCCAGAGGCTGCTGGTAGAAATAGCGTTCATTCTGAGGCAAGAGGCAAGGAAATGGAAGGCCTATTGCTGCTGAGACTCTTTTTCTGTTGGTATACCTTTCTCTTCCTAATGACGGAACGCTAGTTTAGCAGGGACTCTCATGCTCATCGGACTCTGTTTCGTAGCGGATGTCTTACACGCTATTGATAAACCATCGGTTGTGCATTGTGTATGCTATTTATTTGACAGAATTAATGGGGCAAGTTATTGTTGAGAATGTAGAGCATCGTCGTGTCGATAAATATTTAGAGATAACAGCCTGTGTAATTATTATTTATTTATGTATTTGTGTAAAGGTTTCGTAATTGCAATGCGTACCTTGAGTCGTGGGTTATTTACAAAACTAAAGGAAGATTCCTCTGTGTTAGTGATCGATATAAAAACGACAATGTGGGTGGTGAATAAGGCGGTTAATAACAGAATAATATTTGAAATTATACATTGATCAACTCAAGCAATTATTTATTTATTTTGAGAGCATAGGTTTTGTATGTCTCTTCGTACGTTATGGCTAGGATAGCCAATTTTGGCCTCTAATAAAATTTTGTAATAAAATTTCGTCTTCAAGTAGGTTGAAATTTTTAGTAGATTTTTTATATTTCGTTTGAATATGTTGATACAGTTTGCACCAAACGAGAATCTCTTTAAATGGACATATGTAGCACAGTCAGTTAAAAGGCAAAACATTCTCCTCACTGTACTCAACTTTTCACCCTTTCTTAAAAGATCAACCTTACTGTGACAAGTTACTATAATACCTACACTTTTAAAGCAAAATGAATATTCTCGTAACGTGATTTAACAAATGAAACAATCAATTATTTGGAAATATTTCGTTTGTGGAATTTTGTTTCGCTGCGTTCTTGTAATAAGTGGTTGCATTATAATTTGGAAAGATCTGCAAGTAATATTATTGTGAGAATAGAAAAAAGTGGTCAACTGGAAAATATTTGTTTTATGTACGTACAGAATGACCTAGTTGCTTGCACAATAACTTATTGAATGTATTTTTTGTATAACAATTTCAATTGTTTGAAGTAATTCATAGTTTTGCTGAAAATTTGCTGACAACGAAGTAATATCACATGGTGTGTTATTGATACATACAGGGTGTCTGCGAAATTGTGCAACAGCTGGAAAGAGGACGATTTCTCGTGTAAAATCTAGTCGAAAATAAGGAATATAGTTTTTTTCATACGGGGCTTCATTTTCGAGAAAATCGAGATGGAAAAGTTGTTAAGTAAGCGTCGATCCCGCAATTTCCAATGCTGCTTGCATCTGTAAACAGTATCGTTTAGAATATGGTATGACTTTAGTTAATAATTAGCCATAAATTTCAATAAGTGATGTATTCCAGCAATTTAAAAATGTTGAAAATTTCTTCCTTGCTGTTGTAGACAAATTCTTACACGACGAATTAATTAATTAATGCACGCGTACGTAACAAAATTTCAAACTAGATTTTCTCGAAACTGAACCCCTACATAAAATAACTTTATTCTGTATTTTCGACTCGATTTCGTGCGAGGAATCAGCCACTTGTTGATTGTACAATTTCGCAAACATCCTGTATAAGTCTACATCAATATGTATACATATTCTTATGCTACTATATTATGTAGAGCATTTCTGTTATTCCTAACAATTTAAAAAATCTCGAATTTTTCTTTTCCCCAAAGAATAAATATTAAGAATAATAGGGAATGAAAGAAAAATATAATATTAATTATTTCCAGTCACATCCAAGCCGTTGGACACAACATAAACGAAAAATTTATTAAAAATTTTAAAATGTTGATTGCACTTTGTGTTGAAGCTCGCGTAGCAGATTTTAACATAGCATATTTTAACGTAGCTTCAAACGGTGCAAGTACACCGACAATTTTTACCTGCCGACACCTGGCCGGGCCTACGTCACCGCCGGCCGGGAAAACCCGCGCTCCCACTACCCCCGACGCGCCAAACAAAGGGCGAAAATAGCGAAACATCATTGGGCGACACTTGGTCACCAAATTTGTATATAAACAGCTCCTGTATCGACACACATCAGATCCGATCGGTCGGCTCACGCTGACGCTTGTACATACTCGAATACGCAGAAATAAACTTCCACCCAAAAGTACAAGTTGGTCGGGTCTCATTTCAACAACATAAAGCTCCTTCCCATTAATTTGCGCTGGAGCTAGTACGTGCTCTTACAAAGCATTGTACTTGAGCGACCGACTCCCCGAACTGCGGGACGGACGCCTCAACACTTTGTTTGACTTTACAATTTGATGTACCTAGAAATATATATTTTTATATGTTTGCTAGGCAATAATGAGGAATATTTAAAGTTGTTTAAACTCAAACTTTAATCGAAACCGAATGCATAACACAAATACTTTAAAAAAATTTAATGTTCAATTAGTTTCACCTTTACTTCTAATTAAAGCATGTGTAAACCATAAATGTGTAAGTGTTACTCATTGTAGATTGGCGAGGTTATAAAAATATACATATCATTGCAAGTTTAAAGAAGTTCAAAGTCTTATCATACTTAAAAACAGCTAACAATGTTATCTTCGATTCGATAGTCCGATCTTCTGGAAATAGAATTGATATCTTAGAATTTATTAAATGTGAAGGAAATCTAAGTCTTGTGCAGGCAAAATGTTTGACATTATTTTATACGTTTACTCAATTAAACAAATACAAACATTCTCTTAACCGTGGTATGTCTTGTTGCGAAATTGGGAAGCTGCAGGAAATTGAAAACTTGTGGACAGAGCCAATGCAAAATTGAGACAACCTGCAGAAGGTTGAAACTTTGTGGACGAACCCACTACGAAATTGAGGAGCCTCTAGGTTAGAAAAATCTTCATTTGAAATATGAAGCTGCGAACGAACCACGTGAGAAATCAAGATATCGCTAGAATTGTTAGCAGACCTCGTAACTATAACAATATAATTTAATTGAGGGTTTTAGAATTTGCACGATTTACCATTTGACGCTGGTTTATTGATCTAGATTGTGTATCGATAAGTATTAAGGTGTCGCAACTGAATTGAATTGAATTACAATATGAATTGATATTACCTATTATGCACGGTGTTGATGCACTGAGAATGCGGGGTCAAAGAGTAATAACTAAATGCCAAATAGAACTTTTATCGGATTAGTGGAATCTGTACAGTTAAACCTGATTTGAAGGGGAACTGTAGTACGGTCTCACTAGAATTTACTATAAAGACTGTGACACCACGCGACTGTACGTGTGACTATACAATTATGAACCAAAGATATTGAAGTTTATGTACCTCGAAAAATGGCGTAGGCCTGTTTATGTGAAGTGCTTAAGGACACGTAGGATCGAATTCCTAATTTTCTGCAACTAGTATTCTATATTATATTCTTACATATATTTCACAATCTATAAATGATGTATAAGATAATGCACATAATTTTAATTTAATGTTTTACTTCCTAAATGTACACATATATATATATATATGATGGCCTGAGAAGTCAAATGAAGAAGAAGGAATCCTTGCATGAAAATTGACTGCATAAACGTTTATCTTCGATTAGCATTTTTATCACGAAATATTTTAACACTAAACCTACCATAGCTGTAGATATACAACAAGATCACATCTGTTGGAGAAACGTTACGGCAGCGGTACGGTAGTACCATCTAAACTTCTATGATGTCGTTGCAATTAAAAAGTTTCAGCAACAATACTCGTCTGTTCAGAGTTATTTCGTATTAACCAGCATGCGACAGTTCCTAGAAGACTGATACACTTGTACATATGTGCCCGTAATTAGTAAAGTGATCCAAATCGTATATTCTTTGTTTCGACATATTTTTTGGTTATTTGTTAAACGAGAAAATGAACCCTTCGATACAAAAGAAGGGAAAAGACAGTCGTGAACTAATGACACGAAAAATGTTCCAAGTAAATCTGTGGTAGGAATCGAAGGAATCTGATTGATTGTGATATTTATTTACATTGACAAAAATTCTTTTCACACAGTTGAACCGGCCGTATAAACTCTGATGAGTTTCTTCACACAAGAGAGAGTGATTACTCAAGAATAAGAAGAGTATTTTTAATACTAGAACTACCAAACCGCCGTGTATAAAAGATTAAGAAATTCGTTAAAAAATTCACCTGCTTGTCCTGTTTCGAATTAAGAATTGTACAGTATCAATTTGAAGAAAATCAAATCGAGGAATTAAAATATCGTTAAATGCATGTGAAGAATGACAATATAATGATTAAAAATTATTATTTACAATACAAATGGTCTGCTGTTACTTATTGATTTAGCAAATGCAATCGAGGAAACACATTACAAGCGTTTACTTTGATTTGATACAAAAGAAAGTTTTACCCAAACTACAGAAACTTGATACTAGAACTACAAAGCCAGTCGTTTTTACTGATCCCTAGTTTTTTCTTCCGCAATTATTGAAGTTAGAACAATATTTTCATTAGTAATTTTCCGATGTACTTCTTTAATGAACCACGTGTTACAATAAAAATTGAATAAAGTTTGAATAGCTGCAGTCATGTTATTATCACAAAGCAATATATATCGTTGGATTTATTGTTCGCTAGTTCTAGTGTTAATGAACCATATGTTATTGAATGAAGTTTGAATAGATGCAGACTTGTTATTATCACAAAGCAGTGTATATCGTTGCATATATTGTTCGGTAGTTCTAGTGTTAATGAAGTCCAGACTGTAGTCTGCTCTTTTATAAAAGGAGTTAACTCGAAGAATCCCCGAGAAAAAGTTGGACAAAAAAATATTTTCTGTATATAAGAGGGATGATACTGCTTGATTATGCTCTAACAAATGAGTTGTAGGATTAAATACTATGCACGCGAATGATGGCGTAATCTGCGATATAGTATATACATATATTATATCGCCAGTAAATAGGTACACGTCCGATTCGAAGGAGTTGGTACACAATTGGATTTACAATTAGATAACTGCGTAACGTAACAGTGTATACCTATCAGCTATGTATTACGGTATAACGGCCCCGTGTGATACTATGTACATGACTTTGTCATTAATAAAGTTTCAGCATAAAATCACAATAGATACACATATCTACTCGTAGTAGATAGGTATTGTACAGTGATGTGAATAATTATGAACTCAAGTATTTTTTCTAGTTTTTTTCCTCAAAGCTTTCAAGAATCATCACGTTCTACTGTCGAACCAACTACGAAACATCTTCACATTTATGAAAAATGTTTGCACTACGATATTTTGTTATTACAAATAACGGAAATATTTAAGGCGATGAAAGTTATTATTACATCCTATATAAGTATGAATATTTGTCAATATTAATATCACACGGTATTATATTTTAGTATACCGTTTTTCCCATATAGAACTCTACAAATATATTTAGAAAAGAATGTATGAATTGAAAATTACAAAATACAAGACTTCTATCTCAAATTCCAATTTTTGTAACGTCGCTATGTTAATGTGTACATTATGTTATGTTAATGCTATGTTAATGTAACAACTCTATTTAAAAAAATATATATGAATTGAGAGTTACAGAATACAAGATATCTATCTCAAGCTCCAATTATACCTTATTGTTAGTAAAAACCAAGATTAGGGCTGTTTCGATACTAATCGTAACAAAAGCGTAAATCATCTGGTTCACAGATTCCTCAATTTTCATTTCGCGAAAATATGCATCGTAGTTGTTTCACAAATGAATGGCCAATGTAATTTAATGTGAAGAATGTAGTTTTTAAAAAGAAACATTGGTGCAGTTGGGCCTAAAACAAACTCAATATAGCTCTTTCTCGATGATATTAAGAATCATCACGTTCTGCTTGTCTATGTTAATTGTTCGAATAGTTCAATTTATATACGGAAGGAAATTTCTGTTCATATCTCTGAACTTAAGCTTCTGGCTTACTGTCAAAGAAAGAGACTAATATGACTCTGACTATTTCTAAACTCAGTTGTTGTTTGTTCTTCAACTGGGGCGTTTCTGTACTCACAATAGTCGAAAATGATCGAAACAAAAGCGTAAGTCACCTGGCCCATGGATTCCCCAATCTTTATTTCACGAGAAATTATGAATCGTAGTTAAGTTTCACAAATGAATGGTTAATGTAATTTAATGTGAAGAATGTAGTTTTTAAGAAGAAACATTAGTGTAGTTAGGCCCAAAACAAACTCAATAAAGCTGGATGTAAAATTTAAAGAGAAAACTAGGAAGATGCTACAGTCTGCGTTTCCAAAGAAGTAACTCGAGATACAGTACAGACTTCTAAACAGACTACATAATAGGTAATTTATAATGCTGAATCTACTTAATCAAATGCCTAAGCAAAACGACACATAATTTTGCATTATTTACAACGATCGCCAATAATTTACATAATGGAAAGGTAGCAGTTCTTTTAACCATTTTTTGTGATTTTAATAAACACGTACAGTGATGTGAATGATTATAGACTAAAGTACTTTTTGTAGTTTTCTTCCTCAATGCTACTAGAAACCATCACGTTCTGTTTGTCTATGTTAAGTGTTTAATAGTGTAGAATTTATGCGTGGGAGAAATTTCTGTTTATATTTTTGAACTTAAGCTTTTGATTTAATGTCAGAAAAAAAGGCGAATATGACTGTGACTATTTCTAAACTCAGTTGCCGTTTGTACTTCAACTGGAGCGTTTCTGTACTTGCCCCACAACCCATGTACGGAGACAGCGTTGTAATAAATGTCTAACAATATTTCTTTCTCAATTTTATTCAAAATTTTCTTCTTGTGCGCCATGCCACGTGGTTCCCAGTTGAAAGAAATAGAAATACAGAGAATCGGCCTAAAGAGCTGTAGCAGAGTGTAATAAAAAAATTTCTAAAGCTTGGAAACGAAAACTGTGGTAAAAAGAAATGTGGTTGGACGGTTGATTCAGTTTTCTTCTACCGTGAAATGTGCAGTTATAGGAGAAATATCGAAAAGTGTAGCTGCATCATAAAAAATTGTGAACCAATTTAATTTAAGTGCCATCCCAGTTGCATTAAAAAGTGGATTGCAGAGTCTGGCAAAAAGTATCGAAAATGTTTAAGAAAACGGAATTAAGTTTAAGAAAACTTGAAATACATGCAAAAGCAATATATGGAAATGCGTTATATTTAGAGACGAAAAAATGTAATCTAAATGGACCAGATAGTTGTAGGCTACCTTTGACACGATATGCGAAAAGAGACGAGAATTATGTCACGAAGAATTTTGGAAGGTGGCTTCGTAATGGAGTGCATTTAAAAAGAATAAAAAAATGGAAGTTTTTGTAAAACGTAGAATGAAAGCTGCTAGATGTCAATAAATGTAATACGATGTTTTGTTGCCGTTATTAATATTAATAGACGACAACAAAACATTATTCCAACAGGATAATATGTCTATTTACATAGCTTTTTCCAGTAAAATGTGGTTTCAAAAATTCGGAATCAAATTACTACTTTTGACCAGTGTTAAGTCCGGACTTAAACATCATTGAGAACCTCTGAGATATTCTAGCAAGGAAAGTGTTCAGTCAAGATAAGCCGCCAATAAATAATATCTCAGAACTTGAAGAACGAATATAATCTCTATGGGCAGGGATTTGCTAAAGCAGATTAAATGTGCTAATTGATAGTATGTCTGACAGTATGTTCCAAATGTGGAAATTAATAATGAGTTTATGCTTTTTCACAACTTAAAAACCACTTTTTAAAACAATTTATTTTCTCAGACTTCTGAGGAAATGTTCATATTACGTGTTTTTCCATGTTTCTGTTTTAGACCATCAGATAGAAATATGAAAGAATAATGTATTGTTAAGTTCTCCTTTAAATATTTACAAAACTGTAAAAGATACTTCGAATTAATAATTGTTCATTGTAGATACAAGGAAGTATCGAGTAAAGTAAAAACGCTTCTGTTTAATATTGTTAATCTAATCTAGTTAGAAACTTTGCCATTATACAAAACAGTTCCTATATTATTTAATTCGTCCGTATCCTATAAACTGCTAAACTTTCATGTGTTCTTTGAAAAAACAAGTTCAATTTCACCTGCACAATGCGAAAAAGATTACATAGAACAAAAATGTAGCTAGACCGAAAGAAATATCTTTTCGGAATTAAACCTTTGCACTCGAAGCAATTCCATACCAAAATCGAAACAATCTTATTACCTGTAATAGCTTTATTGTATATAGATTATTTTCTTCCCTGCATACGAAAATTAATTACTATTACTCGTAGTTACAACACTAAAATTTTTAACGATTTCTTAACTGCAAACGTAGTGATGCAAAAATTGCTTAAATAATATTATGGCAATTGTTAGTGGCGCCTTACAAGTGCCATTAGAGTGCAAGGGGTTAATAAAGCTCTTCGAGACGAGATTTATGGTGATGCAGAAAATAGTTACTGAAAATTCCAAAGATTTTCAGAAACTCCGTTCGTCTTACTTATACCATGTTAATTCTGTGCGTTACATCCTAACACTGCTCAAGAGTGTAGTAAAATCAAGTTTTTATTTATAATCTATTATATAATCTCCATCGTTATCAAGGACATTTTGTCATCTTTCCTGCAAATTTTCAATCCCCTTCTTATAGAAATCCAGGATCCGTGAAGGAAAACGTGCCTCCACTTCGAGGCCCGTCAGAGAGGTCATAATCACCAGCAGCAAACCTCTTGAACCAACGTTGATACTTGTTGACCTTCAATGAATCTCCATAAACATTGCAAATTTTCTTTAGTGTTACCGTTGCATTAAATCCTGCATGAAAATGAAAAAGTATTCAATGCAGAATATGATCCTTGGAAGGTGCAAACGCCGCCATTTTATTGCACAGCAGTGAAAGAATACATACTTCTTAAAATGTTTAGAACACCGGCTGCTTTATTAAAAACTAAAATAATGCGTGTTTCCTCTTTGACGATCGGTACAGAATGAAAAGCAAAGAACCTCTTTACAAATAATTTATTTCTTATGGGTACCTCTAACATATGAATTATCTTTTCTTTATGGAACATGATGCTCTTGGATTTAACCCACTGCGTTACAACAACGAGCCAGGCCCGTGATGAAGGTTTCAAACATGATTTATTAAACATGCATGTTATTAATTCTCTTGAAACTCAAATAAAATTCTATTTTATTCTCGCCGATGTATAACAATTTCAGAATAAGTAGGCATTCAATAAAGAGAAACTGCCATCTTCTTTGACGAAATTATAAACGCCAAAGAAGTTTTAATTACTGCAACCGTAAAACAAATCGTAGGATAAATGGCTAAAGAATGTCTTTTCTTCAATATTTTATAGACAGCTGCAACGGTGCCCTGACTCACGAAAATACACTGTCCAATAAATCTTGATTTCGTTTTTATGTTTCGATAATCCAAACTCATTTTTCTTCAGTTCTCGAGAATCGATAGTAAGAAGAATAAACAATTTTAACTTCAACGATTCTCCCTGCTTTCACTATAAAATCTGTGCGAGTGTTTTTTACGTAGCGTACGAACGATGCCATTTTATTACAGTAAGAAAATGTATACTTTTTAGAATATTTATAAAACAGGCTGCTTTATTGAAAACTGTAAAAGAATACGTGTTTCCTCTTCGACGATCGATACAGAACCAAAGGCAAAGGAACTTCTTTCCAAATAATGTATTGCTTACATTGTTTTTTTAAAAAGTTCATGTGCTTATTTTCAATTACAATATGTTCAGTGAACATTAATTCCCTAACCCCGTTACTCGAAATGCAATCCCACACAGTCATAGAACCGCCTCCATGTTTTAAAATATGCTGCTTCAGGTTCGCAGCTTTGTTTGCTCTTCGCCATATTGTGCTTCTTCTATCTGCCCCAATAATACAATATTTACTCTCGTCGGCGAAAATAACGTTCTTCCACCGCTCTCGAGACTTTTGAATAAACTCTTTTGCGAAAGCCAATCTCCCTTTCCTATTTATTTGGTTTACACACGGTTTCCTTCTTGTGATCCGACTATGTATATCCATTGTTTCTCAGTATTCTACGCACGATTACAGCACTAATTTGTTTTCTACTTTCTTGAGGAATCTTTACAACTAATTTGGGAGCAGTACAATGTGAATGTTTTTTTATCTTTCCATGTAATTTTTCTCTACTTCTTTCCATTCCAAATTCGGCATGGTCCTTCTTCTTTCGTAAATTCTATTTGGTCTTTTCCTTTATACCTTTTAATAATATCCACAATTGTACTTTTCTTCATTGCTAATAATTGTGCAATTCCGCAATAACTCCTACCTTTTTCTCTGCGATAAGTGACGAGCTGCCTTTTATTAAAACTTGTATTCATTCCTTTTTTCGATATTCTATTGCGAATTCTGTTCGGATAATGTATATACGAAAGATACATGTATGTTTCGTAATTTGAACGACGTCCTAATTGTTTCAATTATTATAGATTGTTTTATAATAATGATAAGATTTTATCGAGATAAAAAGATTAACATGTGTTTTCTATCGCAAAAGTACATTTTAATCGTGCAATTCAACAAACAATTGAACCCACGAGTAGAAAATTATAAAAGTTGATGTACAAAAAGCAAATACTTACAGAAACATTCTTAGATGATTTTTTACAGTAAACTTACCATGCAACGTTAAATAACCATTTCCAAATGCCTTATTTTGCAGTTATTAAAATTATAAAGAGACTTCCATGGAAAGTAGTTATACACATTTGTTAAATCATAAATATATTATAATTAAGTTCGCCGAAAATCTAAATAAATGTAGTGGTACCATTTTTATTAGATAACGAATATTAACCACATTAGTGCTCATACGATTTAAGGGAGGATTTTCTTATTTTTGTCAACAAAATCAATTTTTTTACATGATCCTGTAGTTTAACTGTTTAAGGATGTTTCTGCAAAATTCGAAATTAAAATTCGCAAAAATTTGCATAGCTAGAGATTTTTAAAGCACGGGTATATACATACAGGGTGTCCTAAAAGTATCGTAACAGCGGGAAATGAGGGGTTCCTGAGGTCATTTGAAGCAACTTTTTCCTTTGGAAAAATTCAATCTGCGGCATTGTTTACCAGTTATAATAAAAAAATCACTGGCCAATGAGAGAAAAGCGCGCGAACTAACACGTGCTCGGTCGAGCGTGCTCGACCATCCGCCAGCCAGACGCGCGAGCAGAAGTCAGAGAGCGCGAACTTCCGAATTTTTTTTACTACGCGACGATAATAATTTTAAGAAAAACGCTGTTCATTCTTATTTCAGAATGTCTAAAGAATAATTACTCATTTTTCAAACCTGAAGTAATAAACAATTTAGCCATGTCAGCCATTTTAATTTTCTGGTATGCATGACATCCACGCGTACCACATGAAATTTTTACACTGTGAAAATGAACAATAAGTAACTGCGTCGAAATACGTAAACGATATTTTAATTTAAATAATTCTGTGTCGGAACAGAATTCAACGAACGATTCGCAAAACTAATTTAATGTGGAAGACTGGCACGATAGTCGTGTTTTCCTACAAGCGAGCTTGTAAAACGAACTGAAAGAGGGCAGAGAAATTCGCTGTCCTAAAAAACAGAAAAGGAAAATACATAACTCTCAATAGAATCGTTTTTGGAGTAAGTCGTCGCCTGTGAGGGCTTTCAAATGACCGGCTTGACATATTTATGACCCATCATCCTTGGGACCCGGCCGCATGTAGCACGCACTCGGAACGAAGCCCAGTCGAGAACAATGTATCGCGTTCGAATGTAAACATTTGAAACTGTCTAGGATAAAAACAAAATTTTCACGATCATCGCGCCAGTCCTCCACATTTTCTTCTGATGGAAAGTAAGTCGCGTGTGCTTTATTGTATTATAACATCTTTTCAAATGTTCTTGTCGGCGTGTGCGGTGTGAGAAAATGTGTGAAACGTGTGTTTTAGGCATTGTGTTAGGTATTTCCGTTTAAAATCGGCTCTTTTCAATTCAAACGAAGGGAACATCGTCTTAAATATTATTAAATAAGTTATGGTATCAGTGCTTAGTGATAGTGCAATGAAAGTGAACATTGGGATAGCCTGCCTTCGTCCACTACCTGCGTTTATCGCTATCGAATAGGAATCAGCTGATCAGTTCAGCATACACTGTAAGGGGTCAACGCACTGTCCAGCTGTCCATATTTACAACCATTACTGTTAATGACACTCTTTAACAATTCTTAAACACACGTATCCTGCATGTTCTTTAACGCGATTATTTATTATTAAATTAGTTTTGCGAATCGTTCGTTGAATTCTATTCGAACAAAGAATTATTTAAATTAAAATATCGTTTAAGTATTTCGACGGGGTTACTTATTGTTTATCTTCACAGTACGTATCGTATGAAAATTTCATGTGGTATGCGTGAAATGTCATGCATACCAGAAAATTAAAACGGCTGACACGGCTAAATTGTTTATTATTTCGGGTCTGAAAAATTAGTAATTATTTTTTAGACATTCTGAAATAAAAATGAACAGCGTTTTTCTTAAAATTATTATCGTCGCGTGGTAAAAAAAATTCGGAAAGTTCGCGCCTTTGACTTCTGCTCGCGCGTCTGTCCGGCGGACAGTCGAACGCTCTTAACCGAGCACGTGCTACTTCGCGCGCTTCTTTCTCATTGGCCAGTCATTTTTCGACCATAACTCGTTAACAAAGCCGCAAATTGAATTTTCGCTATAAAAAAAGTTGCTTCAAATGACCTCAAGAACTCCTCATTTCCCGCTGTCATGATACTTTTAGGACAACCTGTATACTTGAATAAAATTCATTTTGAATAAAAAAAATATTAGGTAAATCGGAAAGTTCCGTCCGTTTTTTTACAAAA
>CM052097.1:686904-700624 GCA_028453745.1 Agapostemon virescens | reverse complement strand
CGCGCAAATGACGCTTATTCGGCTCAAATTCCGACATCTTCAATGTAGAAAAAAACGAAGTTATTGATGCAAGCGTAAATGACTGAGTTGTGTACTGAGTTTTATTAACAGATGTTCAAACTAAAAAGTTAGCCTTACTTTAGAGGTTATAGTTACCCACAGTTCGAGCTACGGCTACTCGACGCTAGATGGACAGAACTTTCCGATTGACCTAATAGTTTATTAAAAAATGACAAAAATCTCTGAATACTTTTTCGGCTATCAAATATATATTTAGCGGAAAATTATCGAGTGGTCGATATACTTAGAATTCATGATATTCTTGTAAAACGTTTATATTATAAAAGAAAATTAATTTATGGAGACTCATCTTCAAAGGAATTATTAGAAAGGTGTTTGGGTGGTGATACTCGGACTAACAATGAAAGTTCAATTCAACACTCTGGCAATTCGCCCACAAACGCCTTCATTGTAGATTAAAAACAATCGCGATTTCAGCATTCCACAAAGACTGTCATACAATTTTGAAAATAATAAATAATATTGGTCTCATGATTGGCGAGCAATATAAAAGATTCACCGTAATTCGGGATGGATGGCGATTAAAAAGATCAGGAAGACGAAGCCTTGAAGCCTCTAAAAAGACATGTCCAGAGGCTAGAATGGCGAATTTCGAAAAAAATCAATTCGGCGAGCAAGAGAAAGAAATAATATACGAGCTTGGAATAGCCGATTAGTTGTAAGTACTTGATATTCGTTTAGTAACTGCACTTTAAACTTTAAACGCGTTTTTCTCGAAACAACTTTCTCGCAGCTGGTTGACATGATTAAAAGAAAAGTATTGCACCGATCGACTTGAAATTTTAACTGTATGCTAATAAAGAATTGTTATATCGTTTAACCTACAGGCAAGGCGATAGGTTCTGTAGTTTTTTAAATTAATACTAGAACTACTAAACGAGTTATTTTGACTGGTCCCTAGTTTTTTCTTTCGCAATTATTGAAGTTATAAAAATGTTTTCTTCAAACATTTTCGGATGTACTTCTTTAATGACATATACCTTACAATAAGTATTGTATGAAGTCTTGTATAACAGTCTCATTATTATTACAAAGCAATGTATATCTTTGGATTTATTGTTCGGTAGTTCTAGTGTTATTTATTAAAATTCGGGAATTTTTTTGAGAGGAATCAGACATTTGGATTTCAACAATTACCATTTCTCGAAAAATAATTGTTTTTTAACAATTGTAGAGCAAACGATAATTACATGTGTAAAGAATAAAAGCTCGTTAGAATTTTTTGTTTCGAATGAAGTGGAGGGTAGATGTCACGTCAACTGTTAATGAAGCAATTGTCTGGAGCGTCCTAGTTCACGAGCAATTCGAACAGTATTTGTAAGTGAAGTGAACTGAAAAAATTCATAGAATACATTGAAAGTATAATAAAAACATATATTCAAGTTTCAAATGAATGAATGATGTAGTTTTGTTTGAAAAAATGCTAAAGTCGCGACATATTTTATTTTAAAAAAGGTGTTTCCCTCTTAATACAAGCAATGCTCAAGATGGTCGCCATTTCTTCATTTTAGTCAATACATTTGCATAATCAATCGTCAAGTACAAAAGTTAACATTCATGCTCTAATACCAATCAACTTTTAACAACAATTAACTTTTCTTCGCATCTTCGGACGTCGATGTAACGATTAATTTCCCTTTTAAGTTGTCCCCAAAAAAGTAATCAACAGGTATATAGTGTAAACAGTCATTAATTATTAAGATATTTTTCACTGAATAAGAAAAAACTTTCGCGACTATAAAACCCAAATGCTGACAGTGTCTTAATTGTTTACGTACATTGCATCATTCGAAGTGTACCTCATATTCTGTGACGGCCATTAAACATTCAGCTGGAAGCTATTGCTACATCTCGCTTGCTATAACTCGAAACAGACTCCAATGTGTACGTATCACTTGCACTTATCAATCGATTATGTAAATGTATCAATTGGAAGGGAGAACATTTTTAACATTACTTGCGTTTCAAATCGTTTCAGAATATTTCAGTAGCTACAGTTAAGTCGCATTAAATGCGAACACTAATCGTGTACAGACTTGAATCGAAAGGGTATAGCCGGATAAGATTATACGAAATATAATTATATTTAGTTATAATTATAACAATTATAATCGTTCAATCGTTTTTACTTCATAACTACCCTCCCGATTGAGATATAGGGTTGAAATTTTACCCAGTATGTTTTTTCTCGTTGCTCTATCAACTGGCGAATCGGTAAAAATATTCGACTCAGGGAAATTTTGACCATTTTATTCGACTATATTAAAACAGCTATATAAAATTCGGAATTTGCGGAATCTCGAAATGTACACCCGTAGTTGGGATAATATTGTCGGTAGATATGCTGTAGATATTCGAGCAGATAAAACAGCAGTTTCAGACAAGAGGCAATAGCATTTATCGAGATATTACTGTATTAGATTTTAATCTTGCGTAACCTTATAATTTTTTTATTCGGTGTTCGATACTTTATCCAATCACAACCTTCAAATTTACCCATTAGAATAAAAAAACCAAGTTAATCTTTGTATATCGATAAAAAATCAAAACAGGAAAAGCTAATTTTCTCATTGTATATTTTTAAATTATATGACTTTTGCCTCAACCATTTCTTTATGTTCCAAAGAGTTTGCAAGTATTTTAGGTGCTATCATTAGCTGAATCGCCCATTGATTAACAAACGAAATTGTGAAAATATCATAAACTGCGGAGAATTAATAATTTTGACGATATTTTACATAACTTCGTTAAAGAAGCAAAATAAAACTCAACAATGTAGAAAACATGCGTGTAAATTACGAGAATCTTAGTTCAACGAAAAGATTAAAGGTGTAATTCTTCTCCATCCAGAGCTTCGATTTCGAAGTTATAACTACATGAACGACTGAACATAATTTACTAGGCATGTGTTCCGTTATCGGTAGTCTCTTTCCATGTTAGCGTTGATAAACATTAAAAACCGCATTATTGGAATCGGTAAAGTGTTTTTGCGGACTATTTATCTGTTATTGTTCATCGCTTAGCAAGAATTGATAAAAACTTTTACTTCGTTTTCACAAATTTGACAATGCTATACGAAACGAAGGTGATCGAACGGACAGAATGTCATCGCTTTTTAATTTTTCAACTTCTATAAGAATTCTTGCTTCGAATGGGCGGGCTTTTAAGCAACCTCTTAGTATACTTGTTCTTCGACGTGGCCCTAAAAGTAAAAATGAGAGGTGTGAAGTTTGAAGACCTTGGAGACCAATTCTCTTTATCGCCGTGACCGATTTAACGCAAATGCTTTTCATTTTTAAAAATTGCTATATATACAGGGTGTTTCACTGACTTTGTTGCGAAACAATATCTGTTTTGTCGTTAACCTCTTGTCCTACAATTTATTTTATGAAATCCTGATCACGAGTCTGACTCGTCGTTATAGGGCAAGGGATTAATGATACTCGGAAGAACTGCTCCACAAATAAATTGTACGGTTCAAAGGGAAACATGTGTAGTGCGAATTATTTTTTTCTAAAGGTCATACTTCTCGAAATTTCAAGGTCACCTTAATATATTTTTTTGTTAAAAAAATGAAGTTTATACAATGTAAATATTATAATAATATTATACATGGAATAAATGTTAATAAATACTAAATAAATATTATAATAATATTATAAAAGGAATATTATAAAATGGAGATATTGGGCCATCCGAAAGGCCTTGCCCGATACCTCTTTTTCTTGTATGCGGTTGTTCTTGATTGATTCTTCACATTTGTACATAACGTCGGTCTCATTACAACTTGTATTATATTTTCAATATTGTATTACATAATATATAATAATCTAAAGGCCTCTGTCCTTCATTTTTAAACACTATAATATATTTATATTATGGTACATCATAATAGCTCAGATCGAGACAGATCCAAGTTGCTTGGTCTTGAGTAACAAAAACCCCGAAACATTTAGAAACACACGCGAATAGTGAAATAACAACTGGGAGGTCAACGATGACAAATTTATTGCAATAAACATTTAAAATTATTTTCATTGACACCTGCACATTTTTAAAATTTCATTACAGAAGAAACGTCGAGTATCTGCGACTATTTGGAATGTTACAGTAGCACAAGCTTGTCGGATGCTTTCTTAAATGTTGTCACGTGTTGTCGGTTCCGTCAATAAAATTTTTGTCGAATACAGTCCTATGAAACATTCATTGGAAATAATATATAGCCGTCTATGGAGTCCTTTTCTTCCCAAGTATTTGTTACGATATGAAATGTTCGATGCAATGCGAGAAGAAGAAGAAGCGTAAGGTGGTGCACCGCCATGTTGAAACCACATAACCAGACGTAAGGAGAGGGGAATATCTTCCAATAATAGCGGACGAATATTAAATAAAGAATTTACGTATGTGTTGCCAGTTACTCGTGGTATTAAAAGAATGTGGTCCATCCACATAATCACTCAAAATAATTATTCGATCATTTGCGTCCATTTCTAAAGGTTTTAGGATTTTTCGTACTCAAGGTCACGCAGAGGTTATCGCATTACAGATCATTGGATTCGTCTTCATCTTAGCTATCGTGATATAATAATAAAAATATATAATCCTGTTCAAAAATAACCAATAACCTTGTAATCTCAAAAAGATGATCTTTTAAAAGTTAAATAAAAAGTAAAATTTATAAACTTACATTTAAATTATTACATTTCTGAATACCATTAACGACATTGACGATATTGTTGTGTAACAGAGTTAAGGAGACACCCTGTATATAAATTATAGAATGGATCCAAAAAATATTTCGACCCTCAATTTCCGATTCTGGAGAGATTGTCGATGTTAACCTGTGGTAGTTTCGTACAAACAATAGTACAGAAATAAATTTGGACTCATTTTAAAACATGAAGCGTCTTCTGAGCTATTTTCGTATAATGTAGCGGGTGGGAAACTAACAACTCCTTTTCCTCATAAATGCTATCAATTGAAACCTCTGTAAAAAGGTTGGACAATTTTCTTTATGGCTGATCATGCTATGGATTTGAAAATTGAAGTCTCATTTTTGCAACATTCTCTTCAAAATATTTGTACGATTTATTCTTTACTGTTTTATAGTAATCAAAACCGAGAAATAAGTTCTGTCTTGGAAATCCTTCGCAGTGTACCTTATATTGGATAGTCGGGAAAGTATTGAGAGATTTTTGTCTCTAGATGTTGTTTGGTGTCACATATCGGGCAACACTAATCAGATTCCGTCACACTGACGCGCATTTGAGAGGTGACATTTCAGTCTACAATTTTCATGACGACAGATTTGTATTTCACTACGAAAAAAGTAAAGATGCAAATTTGCATAAGTGAAAGACTTGCTTACCTTATTCGTATTCTTCTCTTAATTCTATCGAAACAGTGTGAATATTTAAAAATATTATATGGGTTATATAAAGGGTGTCCCAAAATTAACGCAAGATTTGAATTTGCCGCCATTTTTGCAGTAAATTTTTGGCAACCCTGAAAAAAGAACAATTTGACAGCTGAGAGTTTAGGGTTCGTAAAAATGTACAACAGTACAACAACGAGTTTTCATTATTGAACAATATTTCAAAAATATTGAAAGTTTGGTGGCCGCAATTCGAAAATTTTATACAAAATATGGTCAAAATAGTGTTTTAACCTCGTCAACTGTGAAAAGATTAATTGAAAAATTCAGGGAAACTGGATCAGTTGGAGACGCTAAAAACACCGGTCGTCCAAAAACAAGCCGTTCAAATGTCAATATCGAAGCAGTGCGTGAGTGTTGGTGAAAACTCAGGAACATCAATTCGGCGTCGTGGACAAGAATTGCAAATTTCAAGAAGCTCTCTACAGCGTATAATCACAAAAGAAATGTGTCTCCCATGCTTACAAAATTTAATTAACACAACAACTGAAGCCTAATCACCATGAACAGCGAAGAGAGTTCGTGGAATGGATTATTGACCATCATTAAGTGGATGCTGATTTTTCGAGCAAAATCATCCTAAGCGATGAAGTACATTTTCACCTGGATGGCTTTGTTAATCGCCCAAATTGCCGTGTTTGGGGTTTAGAGAACCCACATGTGATTATCGAACAACAAATGCACCCACAACGTGTTACTGTTTGATGCGGATTTTAGGTTGGAGGCATCATTGGACCATACTTTTTTGAAAATGAGGCTGGTCAAGCAGTAACTAATACTGGTGCTTGATATCGCGACATGATAACACAGTTCTTTCTGCCGAAATTAGATGCTATTTATGTGGCCAATATGTGGTTTCAACAAGACGGTGCCACATGTCATACAGCCAGTGAAACAATTCAATTACTGCATGAGACATTTCCTGGTCGTGTACTCTCTCGTTTCGGTGATCAGAATTGACCCCCTAGATCGTGTGATTTAACACCATTAGAGTTCTTCTTATGGGGTTATTTGAAGTCAAAGATCTTTGTCAACAAGCCCACAACTACCCGTGCATTACAAGAGGAAATTAAACGCTGCATCAACGAAATTCAGCTACAATTATGCAGAAAGGTCATGAAAAATGTCGACAAAAGAGTGCGTATGTGCCAGCAAAGCCGTGGAGGCCATTTGCCCGATGTGTTATTCCATAAATAACCCTATCCTATGTACTCTATGATTCAATGAAAAAATAACAATCTAAAGACTAAAAACTGTGTTTTCTATTTAATTCGAATCTTGCGTTAATATTCGGACACCCTTTATAATATATTGTTGTATAAATTTGATACCGCCAGTTTCAAGGGACTGACGTAGGGTTTAATGTTTTTTTTTTTTAATACTCTTTTTCAGTGATAATATTTTCTTCGCTGTTTACGTAATTTCACTATATTTCTGCTACCAATTAAAAAACGATATTACATCACAATTCGCAAATACAATCCATAAAGTGAATACAAACGTCCTAAACTAATATCAGCACCGCAGTTATTTAAAACCAAAAGAATTTATGTTTGTGAGTTCATTTTTCGAAGAATGTTGCTTACAAATTTATATAATAATATTTTTAAATAAATCTAGCTACTGTGGATAAGTATTACCTTTTTATCGTTTACGATCAATCAAGGCGAGTTCGAATCTGTCATTTGCATCGGATCTGTCATACAACGTATACAGTTGTAATCCATATCTGACAGAATTCGGAGAAAAATGTTTCTCTCTGCAGAGATAAATGTATTTTTGTTTTTGTCATTTAAAGAACATGTTTCTTTTCGTGTCGACTTCATTCAGTAATTTATATGTGCCATGTTACCGTACTTCGACAATAAGAACTTCCACCATGTTGTGATTTTTCAATTCTTTTGCAAACAAAAAATGTTTATACTTTCAGCTGACTCTTCATTCTGTTGCATTGTCATTTACATAATCTACCCGATTTGTGCATACATGTACAAGCAAGAAAGATACTTAAATATTTAATTCGTTTATTCTATTGCTTTTTGTTTAAATTGAATTTAAGTTGAAAAGTGAAAAGTCATTTTGAATAAAATTAATATCAACTGAAGGTTTGTACAAATCTTTACATAGGGGATTAAATCGATAATGATAAATTATGATTTTAAGCGATCACAATATTGTTCTTTGAATGTTTCAAAATTCTGTAGAGTTTGGAAGATTTTGTCATTTTAATGGAAATAATGTCATTTTTTATAACACATTTTTACACAAATAATACACAATTTTATGTATATACAAATAATAAGTTTGCTTTTTGACTGTAACTAATATATTAGACTTTCCTAAATCTATCAACGAACTGTTCAACGAAAAAGAAACAGTTGAGTTATTCGTCTTGAAAATTAAGTTGCAAAATTAAACGAAAATCATTTAATTAAACTACTACGTCAAAAACAAAAAGCTTTCCGCTAAAAAAATAAAAGACAGTATCCACAAATATTCTAAATATATTGCTTTAACGTGACTTGAGCTTTGCTCGAGATTTTAATATATTCCGAGATACTTAAGCGTTACGATCGATGAATTAATGATTTGAACAGCAATTGTTTTCAAATGGAATGTATTAATTAAAGTATGAATCATTGCGATCGATATACATCTTCGACAGTTGTAAAAAAAGAACAACTTTCATTATATGTTCTTATTTTGAATTACTTTCTACTTTTGTAATGTCGCAAACGATATTGTTGACTTTACACTGACTTAACGTTATTGTTTAACAGTAGATCGACGAGTCAAAATAACTCGTTACCGACTTCTTATTCGACAATTATGGAAATTATAAGAATGTTCCCACGAAAACATTTTACACAACCTTTTTCATTGAAACATATATTAGCATAAAAGTTATTCAAACTTTAAATAATTGCAACCTTGCCATTATTATAAAGCAGTTTATATTAGTATAGTTTAGTGCTCTGTCGTTGTGTTGTTAATATTACAACTGAGCCGTTTATTTTGAAAGTGGCCTAAGTCAATTTATACTTAAATTGAGATATTTAAGGGTTTGTGTTTCAATAAAATTAAAAATATAGGTATAGAATACCAATGTGTCATACTGCTTAAGTGTATCTAAAATAATATATGTTTTCTTACCAAGAATGACGTTAAGCCACTTTCAAAGTTAACAACCAGATTCGTTATAAAATTTGAAAAAGCCGAAGCCCATTCGAAGTAATTTAAAATGCTTCAAATTGAAAAAGCAATATTCAATTTATTTTATATATCTTTACAACACTTAAAAACACGGTTAATCCAATTTAGGACATTTTCTAACTACATAAATTACATAACAATTTACTACTTATCTACATTTTGCGTATGCAGAGGGATTTCAATATATATCGTAGTAAGTTCATCATATCCTTGTATTTCGCTGTTGCAATTCGTTTTATATTATATTTTTATAAAAAGCTGTCGTTGCAATAATTTCGAAGTTTATTGGTCTACTCTGACGTGATAATAAATCCAAGATTTTAAACATTGCATTCTCATCCATTGACACCTCATAGAAAGTTTTATATGATTCATATCTCGAAAACAAATCCAGCAAATTTTTAAGTAATTTATTGTTTCTCCGTTAGTATTTTTTAATCTTCTCAAAATCGCATTCTTTCATTTAGAAATGAACTTATTTAGAATAAACTTGTTTTCGACACTTTTTTATGACTTCGTAATATTCCTTAGGGACAAACAATAAATTATTCTTTCTTCAACGTCATTTTTAATGTGTGATATTTATAACGATTTAGATAAACAGAAACATCTGCTGTACTTGGCGTCGATTACACTCCTTTCATAGAGTGAATTCTGCATGTACTTGACGATT
Source organism: Agapostemon virescens (assembly GCA_028453745.1). Lineage (NCBI taxonomy): Eukaryota > Metazoa > Arthropoda > Insecta > Hymenoptera > Halictidae > Agapostemon > Agapostemon virescens. Next base: position 691,223 of record CM052097.1, on the reverse strand, counting down.
TTATGTTCTCAAGATATTTTAGGGGGTAAAATAATCGGGAAATTCAAGAAAAGTAGATTTAGAGCGCACAGATAGCATTATCAATTTGCATTCCATTGGTAATCTTTCTTACTTGCTTGTTTGTGTTGAAATATTATGTTAAAATTATATACTCAATAGAATTATTATTATATAAAACACCATTATCTAGGTTAGTCGAGCAATACTACATTAATAATAAGACATAAAGCTCTTATCTTATAAAGTTTTATCTTATAAAGAACATACTTCATATCCGTGTGCAACTCTCAAAATGGGACTTAAGCCACTCTCAAAATAAAAATCTTTATCATTCCATTGACCAGCTAATTTTCGTTTCACAAAATCTTAGCGATTTTAAATATATTATTTACTATTTGTTTAGCGATGTAAAAGTTGTTTAAATAATAGTATTGCAATTTTTAGTGGCGCCTCAGAGGCGCTATTCGAGTGTTAAGGGTTAAAACATTTCTTTCAACGTTGAACATTTTGATTCTGTGGAATCTTTTTTACATTACGTATTTGACGTTGAACCTGTTTTCTTGTCCAACAGTTGAATTTGTAGCAATTCATAGAATGCAGAGGAATTTGTTAATGTAAACCCTGTTTGGAAAATTGGTATTGCAATTCTTACTAGCGCCTCAGAATTACCATTCGACTGCAGGGTTAATAATATACAATACATATTTATTGGATTCTGTTCGAAACTCTCTGTTTTAACTTGATGTTATAGTGTAAAGGGTTAATCTTTATCATTCCATGAAACAGCTAATTTTCGTTTTATTAGATCTTAGAAATTTTAAATATATTATTTACAATTTGTTTCAAAATGAAAAGATAACGTAGAAAGGTAAATATTGAAATAGCTAGCTTGATTTTCTCAAAAATGAACTTAGGCCACTTTCAAAATAAACAGCTCAATTATATTTATTTTTCACTAAAATCATTTTAGAAGAATACACAAACGCCAGTTCGTTTAATACTAAATTCTAGTTGAACCTAAGATTAGGTGTCAATAACAAAAAATGAAATATAAGAGAAATGAAAATTGAAAACAAAGAACTAAATTTTGTGCTTTAATGTGGTATACATGTATAGTAAACGTGCAGATATAATGATATTTATTAATCAAAACCTTTAGCAGCATTGGCATTATGAAATCAGACATTTCGGATTTAACAATCTAAGATCTTTGCCTAACATGCTTAATTATATTATCGGCGTTGATATGTCTGCTCACTTTTCTTGAAAAGAATTCGTATAATCGTCCGTGTTGCAATTAGAATGTTAGAAAGTACTGTGTTCACAATGCGAAACAGTTTCGTGCACGACACATATCAAGGAATAACTGTTAACCGCAAATACTTGGGCAAGTTAACGATCGAAACTTATGCAATTTCTGTGTAAGAAAACAGGAATGCTAAAATACGAGGGAGGTAGATTCGGTATTAATTTCCATTGATCGGTAACGCTTTCTTTCGTACATATTCGCTCGACTGCAGCTTTTTCCGCCACAAATATTATTGCTCAGCAGGAAATAATAGCGGTTTTCTCGCCTCCAAGATCCGGTCTATGAATTCATTCGGGAGGAATGCTACCGATGCGACGACGTCCTTTTCTTAAATATTAAATGTTTCTTGCAGTCAGTGATATTGATGGGAAGCGTCGAATGCTTTCGCAAAATGCCGAATACTTCTATTGAATGCATTAATCAAAAACGATGATTGATTCGGCATATTGCATTTAATCGTGTCACCGCTAATACGACATTCCAAGGAATTCATCAACACGTATGTATATTTAATGCCATATTATTTTCTAATGACGCAATGATAGCATGCAATATTTAACATTGGATTTACAGGATGTGTGAAAATGATGCTTTCTAATGTATTTAATTTGCGAATATTAACCTTTAGCACTCCAAACAATTTTAATTCTAAAATCGAGATACTTTTTAATGTATAATATTTCCATTGTACATGGTTTAGTTTCTTTCGTGCACAGAAAGTTTATTACTATAACTCGTATTGGCAACACTTGAATTTTTACCGACTTCTTAAATGCAAATATAGTGATACAAAAGCTGTTTCGAATAATTGTATGGCAATTTTTAGTGTTTCCTCAGAAGAGCCATTTAAACGTTAAGGGTTAATAGCATAAAAATAAATCTACGAAGAGTTATTCCACATATTTATTTCTGCTGGTATATATTATGAGAAATATTGTTAAAAACTTTGAATAGACAGATTTTTATTATTCCTATAAAGTAATATAAAATAGTCGTTTTTAATGCTTCGTATACCTAGTGTTAAGTACAGCTTGCATTTGAAACAAAATTAATTATTATTTGATAGCGATTTTGTCTCTCGAATATTTTTTTAAATGATTTTTGTTCGTCCTCTTCTGTCATCTTACTGTTTACCCATCATCTTCTGTCATCTTCATCTTACTGCCATTTAGCACTTAAAAATAATGATCGTTACATGGATCGATTATTTTGAAAGTGGTGTAAGTCCAATTTTCATAGACAGAAAAAATGGCATTACGAAAAAAGAATTTCCCGTACACACCACAGGATTATTATGACGTTATAAACCAATGTAGACAACATAATAAAATTATTTTACACGAAATGAAACGAGAGAATTTCGTTTCAACCAAAAAAATCTACAAAACGCAATTAAAATACAGATAAGAAGAAACACTAATGGAGAAAAAGTAAATTGGTTGCAAATATGTTGGATGAGATTTTGCAAAAGTGCACCGTACACTGTTTTATATAAAACATCAATGGAGGACACAGAATTTAAGACTCTAAATTTATCACCTACATGTCGGGGAAGACCGCCAAAATTTGAAAAAATCATCCTGGCGCCTTTGTGTCACGATGCCAGGTCTATTACATACGAAAAATATAAGGATATACAGCAGCTATTACCTTATATACCTCCTGTGCATCATGAATATTTCAAAACACTGCCACATGAAGAGCATAAATAATTAATAATACCAATATCTTATATTAAATTTAACAATATATAAATATAATTAACGTTCAAAATAAATAATACTAATTCTATTTTATTTCTTGTTATTATTTATAAATAAAATTGGATTAATATGAAATATATTTTAAGTGATATTTGTCATTTCAAAATTGAAATTAAATGATATTTACAGTTGACTAATTATGAAAGTGGTGTAAGTTCATTTGCAGCCTGAAAATATATATTATTTTAGTTAAATTCGCCTAAAAGAAATGTATATAATCAAATTACATATTGATAAATTAGTACAAACATTCCCAGACTTCACATATTTAACCTATATTTTTTAATTGTCAAATCTGCTAACATTTAATTTTCTCGAAACAGAAGAAAATGGACTTGCACCACTTTCAAAATAAACGGTCCATATATATGTAAACCAATATATGTGGAATTGTGTGTTTTTACCTAATTGAATATTCTACTTCAATAGTTTGACAATGACTTAAAAAATATTCATGCATATTTAACAAATATCAATAAAGGTGAAAAGAGTTTTAGGTTTGAAAATTCGCTTTCTGTTAGAAATAACTTGTAAACTATAAATGCAACAGTGAAACAAGCCATTACCAACTTATATTAGTAGTGGCTAACCTGAAAAGCTTCGAAACAAGTCAATTAATGGTCTATTTCGATTTTGTCATACAAATTAGGCTATTACCTTCACACTTAACGCTAAACTTACCGACCATTAAAATTGACTAGCGAACATTGTCTTATCAAAATGATAAGATATGATTTATTTAGAATTCCTGCGATTTCGTTACAAATTCGATTGAATACAGGAATGTATTGACTCGATTCCCGTGAAGGCAATTTTGTAACTTCAATAATAGTAAAATAGAAAATTTGAAAGTATCATTTGACTAACTGTGGTAGATATAGTTTTAAGTGAAAATCATCTGGAAAACGATGGACACGAGTACTATTTTAAGAGAATTATATATGTTATTTTATTTGGGAGGATTTGTGGGTCCAGTCTACAAAGAATATGTATATAACATTCAAAATTAAAATGCAAATTTGTGAATGACAAAGGAAGATTCATGAGAATTGATTGTTACGATGTGAGAACACAAAATATGAATTAAACGATGGTATTTATGCGAGTACTACATAATCAAAGCACTATCGTTGAATCTTTGCAACTTCTTCAGTCAATAAACGACTATGTCAAAATAACAAAGAAGAAATTATCGAACCATGCGGTTTCTGCTGATATCGAATGAGAGTTGCTAGTTACCATTATAA
>CM052097.1:609298-671904 GCA_028453745.1 Agapostemon virescens | reverse complement strand
ATATAATGTCTCTGAGGTAACAAATAACAATATTGATAACGGTTGGCAGCACCGTCAACCTGAAATACCAAAGTAAATGCCTTGCAAGTTGTCTGCAGCTGAAAACTAACGGAACCATCTTATACAATTTTCATTATTTGTGCTTCTATCTATTCTATTGTATTCTATCTATGTATTTAACAAAACAAAGCGTACGTAATAGTTTTGGGTTTGCATGTCAATAACAACTAATATGTTTGCAATTTCAATAATCATTTTATTATTATTTGTATATAATACAGTTTTGTGACTTTCAGGTTACAGTAGGCCATTATGATAGATTATGGCATATTTATAGGATAATGCTTGTGCTTTCTTATATTTTCAGAGTTATATATCATATACCCAAAATATAGATACATAATCACGTAAAAATAATAAAGGAATTAGAATTAGACGCATTAGCTGTAATAGATCCGAAGATTCTTTATTGGATTCTGAGTTTGATGAAGATCATCCAGTATTATTTAACCGACGACGCATAAATATTATTGACAGTGACGATGAATTTAGTACCGAATCATCATCGAATGAGGAAAATTCAGGACGACAAAAAGATTGTTTCGCAATTAGTATCCCAGACGAATAATAGTTGTCATCGCCCTTGGAAAGAAGATTGCCCTGAAGACATTTGCGGAAACTATTTGACAGTGAAATTATAAGTGATATAGTTGACTATATCAATACATATGCATTGCAGTGTGATCCAACAAAGAGGTTCCAAAAATAAAATGTTCCAAATGCAACGCACATCTATGTTTAACGCCAAATGCAAACTGTTTTATGGAATTTCACGCTTAAGCCTTTATGCACAGAAGTGCAAACATCGTAAGTAGTTGTTACTGCGAAGTTACAAAGTTACAAATTATAATAAAATTGTTTAATCTGGTAAATTTTTTTATTTACATATATTGGTTTGTAATTGTTGATTTTCCGTTGTATACACTTTTTATATTTAAGAAAAAAATTCGTTCCATAGAGGGTTAATTGGTCGACTATTGGTGCTTTTACCTCACATTGAAAATTATGTACAAGTATCTTTTATACCATTTTTATTTCAATCGTTGCGCGAATATATTTATGTACGCATAATGTGATAATAATCTACATTATAATAGTCAAGAAAGTAGAATAAGAGAATAGAATCGACGAAAGCATAATTAAGCAAAGAAAGAAAGTAGAACATGGAATATCACTGTTGTTTGCAAATCATTCTTATAAAATTGGTCGCAATAAATGAAAGGTTTTTCTGTATAGTTAGTTACATGCTTACACTCAATGTAAGAGTGTAAATTGTTTTAAGTATGATGTGCTCAGGTGCCGAAATATTTTTACAGAACAGAAACAGGAAATAGTTTCCTTTTATCTTTCGTGAAGAAGCTTATTATTAGAAAAGTCACCTACAAGAATCGATGAAACAACTTTGTATCAACAAAAGTTTTCGAGCAACGGTAAAACAACACTTTCTCGCTACGCCATTAACGTTCGTTCGACCGACCTGTCACTGTGTGTATATGTGAGGCACTAAAGTGAACAAGTGAACAAGTGAACTGGTGAACTGGTTTATAGTCGACCGACAGGCATTTATTGTTCAAATTTTTTAAATTACACTATTCCATTGAGGGCTTTTTGCCAGAGTTTGTAAATTACGAGTTAAGAATATCATATCTGACCCAGAGAGGTAGGACTGTGTTTTAGAATAAAAGTGACTTTCTTTTAGAAACAGCAAAATTATAAAGAATGAATTAATGGATTTATGATGGGTAAACACAAACAAAAATGTAACGATAAAATATTCATCTGGATTTCGATCATATTTTCCGTGGAAATCATAAACTGACCTAATTTACTTTTAAAACTGAATAATTAGAATAATTGAGAGACTTTTGCCAAACATTGTGAAATTAGAAGATAATAATATCATTTCCAACCCAGTGAGTCATAACTGTTATTTAGTATAGAATTGATTTTATTTTACAAATAGCAAAATTATAAAGAATGAATTAATGGATTTATGGTGGGTAAACACAAACGAAAATGTAACGATAAAATATTCATCTAGAAATTGATCTTATTTCCGTGGAGGTGATAAACCGACCTAATTTACTTTTAAAACTAAATAATTAGAATAATTGAGAGCCTTTTGCCAAAATTTGTAAAATTAGAAGATAACGATATTATTCTCAACCCAGCGAGTCATAACTGTTATTTAGCATAAAATTGATTTTCTTTCAGAAATAGCAAAATTATAAAGAATATATTGATAGGTTTATGGTGGGTAAACAGAAACCGAAATGTAACGATAAAATATGCATCTGGATTTCAATCGTATTTTCCGCGAAGATCACAAACTGTGTGTGATTACTGTTGAAAAAACAGTTCAGTGTTGTATACAGAGAGTAACTCTATTTTACGATAAAACGATTGTTGTCACAACGAAACGTACAATGTATTCTTTTCCGTAATGCGCAATATAAATTTCTGCAGTCGTCTAACCGAGTTGGAGAAAGTCAAGCGAGTTTGTAGGCACAGAGACACGTTGCAAACGATTTTTCGAAATGCGGACACGTCGAAAGGCGGCCATCACGCATTCCTGTAAAACCGAATAAAATGGGAACACACATAAATCTGTAACTTCTAGAATCCGAATTAAAATAATGACAATCATTAATACACGAAAGTAATCAGGTTCTGGAACATTCACTTTCTCCGTGGAGATCGAACCGCAAATGTACGACCATCATACTGAAAGAAATATTCATATTTTTACTGGTATACCGTTAATCTGTCTACATTTGTTTACTTTATTGCATTACGGTGCATAAAGTTTCGTTTATTCTTCGAACCATGTTTTTTCTTCCATTTTATTTGAAGAATCGTTTAAAATGCCTTGCTTCATTCAATTCTTAAATAAGATGGTCCTTTTTAAAGGAAATATTGACACTGAATGTGTCAAAATATAAAATGATATGTGTCGTTAACATAAGAAGTTGTTGCAGCATATTAATAGTTTAGATGTTCTTATCCAAACGACCATAAAACGAAAAACAATATACAAGTACGTCTAATACGTCTAAATAATATTAGTTCAAATAGTAATTTTTTAAATAATTTAAATCGGGGAAGTTTTCGATGCATTTTCTGAACTACTGTAAAAAATGTTGTTGCTCTCAATTTATTTTATGAAAGCATAGGTAGACATACATATACAGAGATCTGCGAAAGTATTCGAAATATCGACACTGAATGCTTCTAAATATAAAATGAAACGTATTGCTTACAGAAGAAATTGTTACAGCATATTAATAGTTTAGATGTTCTAACCAAAACGAGCCGTGCTCAGAAATAAATCGTTATTTTTATTAAATAACAAACCTACAAATTAATTACATTATTCTCATAAGAACAATTGTAGCACTGGCTAATCCACTGTAAAAAATGTTGTTGTTCTCAATTCGTTAAATGAAGAAATACATTAAATCGTTGTTTTTATTTAATAAGAATTGAGCACAAGAATTAAATTATTCTCATAAAAACAATTGTAGAACTGGTTAATCCATTGTAAAAAAATGTTGTTCTCAATTCGTTAAATGAAGAAATACATTAAATCGTTATTTTTAATAAATAAGAACCTACAAAAGAATTAAATTATTTTCATACGAACAATTTTAGCGTTGGCTAAACCATTGTAAAAAATGTTGTTGTTCTCAATTTATTAAATGAAAGTGTAGTAAGTTTTCGATAAAATTTTCAGCATATGTACAACTAACACAATTATCTATAAAACGTATGTTTTAAATTTTTATAACGAGCTCAATTTGAAAACTTTCATATTTAAAATTCTTATTCTTCATGTAATTCATACCAGTTGCAACGTTTTTAAAACTCTTTTCGCACATCAATTGGTAAATCAATGCTTCTAATTTCTCAAGAGAATTCAAGACGTTCAATGCAATTTTTAAAAAGTTATTCAAAAAAGGGTATACGAACACTTTCGCGAAGGAACTGTACACGCACCAGCTAATTATCTAGCAAATTTTTAATGCTCGATCGGTTTAGTATGAACCGACTATTTCGTACGAAATGTTTTAGATTTTCTTAACAAGAGGTTTGCAGATCAAATTGATTGGTTAGGAAAACCACAAATAGCAAGGCACGTTCCTCAGACTCGATATCTCTGTATTTCCATTTTTGGCGAAGATTAAAACAACTGTACAACGAAATACCAGCTTCCAAAGAAGACATGAAACACAGCGTATAAGAAAAACTTGTTCCGTGATTGATCCAAATGAAATTGAACATGCCGCATTACTCGCATTGCGTTGCTTCAATGTTTAAAGCATCCGTTGGTACGATTACGATTATAAACATCTGCAACATTAATAACAAGAATGTGGACCAATTTTCTTAACGGTAGATCATTTGCATTCATACCGAGACCTTTATCAACCTCGAATAATTTTTTTTTCCTAGTCGTTCTATCATCTCGAAGCGCTACATTAGAAGATAAGCAAGTAAAAACTTATCATTCAATTAGGAGAAAAAGTTCATAATCGTATCTCCATTACAGTTTCAGTTATAAAAAAAAATGTCTACCGAGATTATACTGATTATATTGCTTGTCACGAGCATTTGATCCAATGCTTTTACTAGAACAGCTGTGTTATACAGGTGGGCTGTTTTAAGTGTCTCGTTCTACATTATCTCTCCACCGTATTACCTTATCGTTGTGTGTATGTAAAGAATTGTAAGCAGCTATTATGCAAGCAAGTTATACACTGTTTTTGTGCGTACGTATTATCTTCAAGTAGAAAATTATCCAAATATCGGTACATCGTAGGTATTTACAGGATATGGCTGATAGTAAAAGATTTATTACCACTTTGTAGGTTAGCACTCAATCCTTGCGTAAATACAAAATCGGAAGTTTAATCGTGGCAGCACTCATTTTACACGAAAATGTGTACAAGGAGAAACTTGAATATCATAGCAGATCAGATTGGTTAAACTGAAGTTATTTGCATGACTTTCTACAGGCAATTTCTAAAATGATGAAAAATTTCGATCGATTTGAAGGAAGAAAATTTGCATGTTGAAGAACATTCAAATATGTCTACTAGACAGTGATTATAATATTTTTAAAAAACGAATGTACTGGTTGGGAGATAGTAATTATTAACACGTTGAACGCGGAGCTAATTTGCCTAATTTTCACGTCACATTTTATTGTAAAAAGATTGGACAATTTTCTTTGTGGTTGATCACACTATAGATTTGAAAATTGAAGTCTCGTTTTTCCGACGACCTCTTCAAAATATTTGTACGATCTGTTTTTATTGTTTTATAGCAAACATTATATTACTGTAAAATTGGTAGTACATGTTACATTTAAAGCTCGATATAATGTTCCTAAAACGATGAAGTTTCCTTACATTATTGTAATTACCAGAACCTTCGAAATCAATTTTTATCTACTTCCGTAAGATGTTCTGTTCTTAGTTATTTACCTACATTAAATCTAAAATTTTATTCGAACAAAAACTATTTAGTTTAATATTAAAAGATGATTTAGTGAACCTTCCCCAAACCCTTTTAAATTATATTTTTCACACTGAAAATCTTACTACTACTGTTTCTTTATATTAATTTAATATAAGGAATTAGTATAGTACTAATATTTTCAAGATTAATATTGCAGTATATACAGAGTTGTGCTTCGCAAAATATTTAACGCGTTAAACGCGGAGCAATTTGTTTAGATTTTCATGTCACTTTTTATTAAACTTTAAATGTGCCTTTGTGCTTTTCTGTTTCAATCGAATTTATTAAAATAGTGTGAATATTTTTTAATGTTATATGAATTGTATATAACATTAATTTGTAAATTTAGTATCGTCAATTCCCGGGGATTGGCATATCGTTTAACGTGTTAAATATATAAGTAGTGCAAAATTTATTATGTTAATTATTTTTTATACGAACTTATGTACATTACAGAAGAAAAATTTATGTAACTCAACAAATTCTTATTTATTTAGCTGGCGAAAGTATTTTTAGTCAAATTAAATTATGCCATGTAAATAAATATCCAACTCGGTATGAGATATAATTTTGGATTGTGTAGAATAATAAATTTTAGTAATACGTAACATATTAATCGTAATATTCCCATCCTACACGTTCCTTCTTAAATTTGGTTTTATAATAAGAATTATTTACTGAAATATTTAATTAGTTGTATCGCTGGTATTTTTATATTCTTAGTTTCCTTAACTTGTTAAAATAAAGTAAACATTACGAGAAAATTCTAATGAAAATTCATTTCAGTTCGATAAATATGTTCTTTTTGTTGATACGGTTATGTTGATTGTGTATTTTCAGATGAATGAGAGAGAAGTGTTCTTTAATCGCGAGGAAGTATAGTCCACAGTTTGAAACAAAGTGTAATATTTTATAACGTATTGTTACATGTAAGTAATTATTATTAAGATTTAGCCATTCAAGTGCTGTTATTGTTTAAACAATGTAAGCAGAATTTATCTTTGTTTATAATCACTATCAACTTTTTCTCATGCATATGGTCCGACAGGTTTGCCGACACAAAATATTAAATTATCATTAGGTAGGCAAGCAATAATTCAATATATTGAACATTCTAGACTTTTCGCATTCTCGTTTTACAATTTTTATCTTATGTTTTATATCGTCTTAGACGTTTATTCGTAATAGTTTAAAGAACAAATGGATGGCTGAAATTTCGAATAATAGAACGATAAAAGAATTTAAGAAAAAATTAAAAGAATTTAAAAACATTATTTTTTAACGTTAAGTTTACGGGCGCGTAATCTAATATCTATCTATCTAAAATCTATCTATAATAAAATGTCTATCTAAACTCTATCTATAATAACATATCTATCTACAATCTATCTTATATAAAATATCTATCTAGAATTGGGACTGTCTGATATTTTTAATTTGCGAACATTGAGATTATAAAAATGCATCGTTGCAGAGTTAGTTGACAAATTAATTTCTGTGGTCATTTATTATTAAAAAATGAACAAAAATTAAAATAAACACATTCTCGTTATTCTCATAAAACAATGTAAAACAGTCGCTCGTAGTACTCCGCAAACCTAGCGTTGTAAAAAGTAATTTTGTATGTGGCTACCTATATTTTACATTTGAAAGAGACATTTTTGGTTGTGCACATAGATCCGCAGTGATTACATAGATTTCTGAGCTGGAAATTTTTATTTAAACATGAAGTCGATAATTGTAACGAAACTTGGCGTGCATATAAAATATCGAAAAATATTTCACACGCATTCCTTTTACAGCTACCTGTTTGCGCGTCAGAAGAAAGTTGAAGGACGAGAAACCTACTTCATGAAATACCGTCCAAATTGATGGAAGTTGAAGTGCTCTTTTAAGCATACTGGTTGGAGGATCGCCAATGCAATATGGACATTAAGTGCACGTGAAAACCTGGATATCAGAAACATTAATTAAAGAAAACTTACTAACGAATAATTCGCGTATCATTGCAAGAAAGCGACAGAAAGTATTTTGGTAAATGTATTTGCTGTTACGAATTATTCCATTAAATCTTCAAAATGATATTCACGAACTTTTAAGTAGTTACTGTAGCTTATACTTGTAAGTACCTCAGAGATGTTACTTTGAACAGTTGGTGTCATTAATGTGATCCCTCTTTTTTCCCTGAAATCCTCCATTAATGGAATAGATCCACTCTAATCACCTGTGTTTACTTTCATAATTCACTTTGATGTAGTCTTCAATATTCCATCTAACTTTATATAATGTTATTACAGTAAATCATGTTTCTACGATGAAGCCAGTGATTAAAATAGTGTGAGTATAGACACAATTAAAATATCTTAAAGTAATAACTACTAAAAGCGACAATTTTACATTACTTTATACAAACACTAACACTATATCTATTCAAATGTTTAGCCATATTTTTTATAATACATAGCCACCATTTATAATATTATTAAAATTTATAATATTTCTTGATATTAATATTTATAATAAATAAAGTCGTCGAAAAATTCTTCAAAGATGCATTTTTACAACCTCAATATTTGCAATTAGAAAGCTATTTTTGCTCGACTTTTCATACAAGCCATATAATATGTAACCAAAGATTTATAAATTATTATAAATTTATTTGTCTTCTTCTATACTACATTGTTCATAATGTCTCATTCTTTTAATTTGGGTTATACATACCGTAGTTGTAAACTTATAAAATATATTCGTTTAGCGCATTAAATAAATATGTCCTCGTGTACCGCCAGTGGTACACGTGCCACGGAATGTTTTACGTAAACAAATGTAAATGTAAAAAAAGAAAAAGTATAACAAACAATTCAACTATTTTGTTTTCGGAATCTTGCAATTGATCCAACAATATTTATTGCATACTGCGATCAATTTGTCCCTTCATTCAACGCAATTAATGAAAGAAGATCAGATTATTTTGAAGGTTCTAATGATTATGAATATTTATATTTTAATATCCGGATAACAAATGTATTGCATTGAACTTCGGTAACACAGTTTCGATAGAAACCTTTCTTCCACAAAAATAAGAAGAGACCTCAATGATGAAAGTGGTTGCGTCTAGTTGAGTGCCTACCTCAAATGACTTACTATTATCTTATCTTATTTACATGAGTTCACTCACGAAAGTATAGTTTATGTATATGTAGTTACTTTAGATGTATGCCCCCATCTATAAAAAGCCGAACACTTCTGGATGAACTTTCATTTATAAATCTATTACGTCGTCCCGCAATCTTAATAATATTCTTGTTTGCTTGGCAATGCAAGCAATATGTATTATCAAATAACGAATAATGTACACTATATTGTACAAATTATATAAATTATAAGAACAAATGAATAGAAGCGTATATGTAAAAGTGATAAGAGAGTATTATGCTTGAAATGATTTCGTTATCCGTACGTTCTTTTTCCAAACTGGAATTAATTATATACAGTGACTCACGAAAGTATTCGGACACATCAAATTTAAATAACTTTTTTTAAAACTGCACCAAAAGTTTTGACTTTTCTTGAGCAATTCGATGCATTGATATACTAAATATTATACGTAAAGGCTTTTCAAAAAGTTGTAATTGGTATGGGTTACATGACAAATAAAAAAGGAACTTTTTAAATATTTGTTATTCGAGCCACGAACTAAGAATTTTAAATATCCATCTTATACATTTATGATAATTATACGCATGCAGAAAAGTTCATTGAAATCGATCCATGTACAACACGAGCTACGTACCATTGAAAATGGTAGAAATCGTCATTTTGTACAATTCTTTATTAATTTCTACTTAAACTCCATCCATTCTTAGATCTTTCTACGCGTGAGGTTTTTTTCTGCATCAATCGATTTCTATGAAATTTTCAACATACGTATAACTAACATAGGTTTGCAAAATACATATTTTAAATTTTCATTACGAGTTGAAATAAAAATGTTAAAATATGCTTATTTGATTTTCTTCACGTAATTTTTATCAATTAGAATTATTTCGAAATTGTTTTTGCATATCATCTAGTAAATCAATGTTTCTAGTTACTCCAGAAAAGTCAAGTCGTTTTGTTCAATTTTTAAAAAGTTATTCAGATTTAAAGAGTGTCCGAATACTTTCATGAGCCATCGTATGTGATCGTACGATTAGAAACAAACGTTCAAATTGAGCGATGTAAACCTACTTTAGATATTTTGATATCCAATGGTAGTGAAAATTCTACAACATACATTTTCTTTATCTAGAAAACTGAAATATCCGGTGACGCATTGAAGTTACAAAAAATATTCGTTTACAAAAGTTGCTCGGTATAAAGTGTGCAATTATATGATATAATTTTTTCAGGACTCGAATGGAAAGAATAATGTTTACTTCGAATAAGAAGAAAATCTTCGATTGATCTTATCGTCCACTTGAAGTTATCTAGGTCAAGAATTAATAAATGCCACTAATATTACATTTTTTCGATTAATTATTGAGACCATTCGCGGAAACGTTATTTTCGCAATTGTGGACAGTTACCTAAAAACGTATAAAATAGATTAAAATATATTTTTCAAGTTTGTTTTTCACAATTTTAGAAAAGAACAACACGTTGGTTCGTGTACCGATTTACGAGACGGTTAATGAATGATTGAACAGTACCCATAATTACCAACCGGATGATAACCTTCGACTGAACGGCTTATCGTACGTCGCGTAATCTGCAGCACAGATACAGCAATCACAGTTTTATATTCCATTATAACACTGCTGCAATCGCGAATAAATTCTGACACTCTTTATGTAGCGAAAGTGAAATCGATTCTTCGTAAAACAATCCTACATCGCAAAAGGAACCGCGTCGTATGCACGATTTTCATTTAAATCGATACCCCATTGTACTCGCTGTTTTATCTTCAATTTTATGAGCACATTTTGTAGAAAATATTTACGGCACCTATGTTTTTTTTATCGCGAATATAAATTTTTATTTCCTAGTCGATATAATCTGCGTATATACATAAAACAGTAGAATATGCCTCTAAGATTTTTCAAAGATTAAATATTTGATATATTTGAATTCAGTATATTCATATAGAAACAAACTTGAAATATATAATTTTGCTTTTTTTCGAATACTCTATTGTTCCTATCTATTTTGTTACATAAGTAACGTTAATTATTCGTTTCATAAATTTAGTTGATACTTGACACTAGGTTTACGAAGCATTAAAAGTAATTATTTCGTATTAATTTATAAAAATAACGTGAACACGGCAATTCAAATTTTCCGCTATTTATTAAATAATATGTGTCCAAAGAAATCGATTGGTTGAATAATTCTTGACGAATGCATTCTTACAATTGCATTATTCGTAAATTAAAAATATTGCAAACCCGGTGTTAATATCACGAACGCGATGTATTTAAATTTTTAACAGAAATATAAAAGTCAGTCTTCTTTTAAAAAATAAATTTCAATACAATTATATATACATTTATGCATACAGTAAAATGAAGAGAAGCTAATGACGACTTTAAAAAGGAGAAACTTAAAAATGCGTTAAGACTGAACAATTTAGATGAATACAGGCCATGCGATAAAGGAATTCATCAATTTAAAATTGATTGTATTTTAAATAATTAGTTAGGAAGCAATAAAGCGATAAAAAATATACTAAAGACAATTCAGTTGTATAGTTTATAAATGAAAATCTTATCATGTCAATTAAAATAAGGCTAGATAAACTATTTTTTTCTTCTTATTGTAATTTTTTTAAACGTTTCTATGTGATTTTGTAAAGTTAAATATTCTTTAGGTGCGATAGATCTTATTAACAGATATCAGTGTTTCATATCTAATCTCATTTCTTTGTTAAACAATTTATCATCATTTTTGTTGCAGAAATCAACTACTTCGTTTCTAAGATCCCTCATAATGGCATATAGTCTCGATGTACGTATTTCATCGATAACTATTTCAATTATTAAGCAAACTCTCCATCGAAAAATGAAATCATACTTAAGTTTTTTAGATTAACCCCTTGCCATACCATTTTCTTTGTAGCTGAAGCTGTTATAACATTTTCATCACTAAAAGTGTTGCAAAAGAGAAAAGATAATTTATATTTTTTATAGTTACATTTACTTCAATGCTTACAAAAGTTTCCGAAATGTTTACAAAAGAATAAAATTTGGTTTCGCCTTAAAAGTAAAGTATAATATTTATACTTGTTATATTTTGTTTAAATTTTTCACCACAAGTCTGACTCGTCGTAGTATGGCAAGAGGTTAATAGTGGTGTCAACAGTAGATGAAATATTGACGACTTCAATGATTTAAGTTGTAACAGTTGACTCGATTAAGTTAGTATATAATTATTGATTATAGGTATACAACATCTTTCTTCAAACGTTACATGAATATTTTAGAAACTGTTTAAAATGCCGTTCAAAAATAACATTTGTGTTCTCATCTTCTTTTTAAAAATGCTATCAATATCAATAAAGTGCACGATTTAAGAATCAGAAGTTTAGAAATAATGCAGTTTCGAGGACATTTCAGAATTAGTTTTGTTAAAAAACGTCCTCGACTGGTGCACACATGAATTGTAAGTACAACTAACCTAATTAGTCGGCGAGAAATTGTATATCGAAGTCGACGATAACTACTTTAGAATTGATTAAAAAATCAGTAGTAAACAATTTTTTTCATTCCGACTTTCTTATTCGCAACAACAGTTTTATGGTTGCAAAGCTAATAATATGGACGAAATTATAATTAACACTTTGAAATGGAAAGTAATCTCTTAGTATTCTGGCATTTGAGTATCTTCCATGATAACAGAATGTTGAAATAGCGAGAAATAAATATAGAAAAAAATGAATATTTCGCTGCAACAAAAATATGCACTAACCACAAAAATATTCATTGAAACGCAAACGCATTTTATGTTACAGAAAGATGTAAAAATTCAACAAAACGAATCTTCATAAATGAGAACTTTCAGAAAGAATGAGACCACGTTGTTTCAATCCTTAATGCGATTTATTTAAATAAAAAAATTCGTTTCAGACGAGAGAGCGTCTAAAAATATGTTCACGGTTTAATTATTAAAACGTTCCGACGTAAATGTCGTAATATCATTACGTAAATGGAATATACATTCCACGCTTTCACTTGTCAAAATATATTTAGTTTATGCCTATCAGTCGTCGCGGATTATCGCGCATTATAAAATTTTATGTTTAAACAAAATAAATCGAAAATAAGTTTATAATTGTATCTACAAAATAATTTAGTACCTGCAGACAATATTTTACAAACAAATGTTATTACTATGACAATGCGATGTAGTTTTTCGCGTTAACTGTTGAATTTCAAATAGTATTTGGAAATGACGCGCGTTTCTAAAATACGTAAGTAAGTATTACACAAAGGTTTTCTTTGGCGCAAGCCAAGAAAAACACATTTTTCATATTTGCGCAAATATGTATTAAAAAAATTTTCCTTTCATGTGTATTAGAAAATGAAAATTAATTCACGAAAGAAGACGAAGAGTCTCCAAATGCCGGAGAGACCTGTCAGTTTCCGGTATCGCGATATCAACGAAGAAAATTTACTACAAGAAAGGTGAATTAAAATAAAACAAAAAATGAATTCTAACGTTAAAAATCGCGTCGATCGAGTAAATTTATGTTCTTATTTGTCTACTGTATCGGTCTGTTCGGATTTCGTCGTAATCGGTGACTAACAGCGAGTATTTTTCTGTTTCAACGTGGCTGCTGACAGGCATCTTTCGAAACAATATCACAACACATTTTCCTCGGCAGATACGTTTCGATATCGTCTACTTTCCATGAAAGTGCGGAATCGGTGTCATGTCGCGATCGCGTTCGTTGTTTGTACAAAGAAAAGGAAAACCCGACGGCTGCACGCGACGCAGTTCTCTTGTCCGTTCTGTCACGTCGACAAATGCAAAAATGTGCATTGCTATGCACACGTAGATGAAGACACGCACTCACGCGCGTACGGTATTTCTGCTTGGGCAGAGACGCGTGGGCATTAAAATAGTGGAATAGTGGAATAGTGGAAGAGATCGGAAGAGAAACGAAAGCAAGAGACAGGTGGTGGTGTCTGTTGTATTTACCTTAGAAGTTGGCGGTCCTGGGCAAGTTATGCGTGGTTATCTCCGCCACGTGTCCATCGAAGCAATTAATTCATTACACGAACGCGACGACGAGGTGCGATGACTTTTCTGCGGAAACCGATAGACGTATCCTGCTCGAGCGAACGTTCTTCCCCTTCTTTCTCCAGTTTAAATAATCCAACACTTTCCAATTGGCACTGCTTTTATTTTCTCGGACTTTCCTATTTTATTTTTTTCACAATAAAATCTGGCCCCGATCGATCCCGTTGTTCCCGTTGCTCCCGTTGTTCCCGTCCGTTCCCGTTATACCCCGTTGTTACCGACGTATATTTCAAGCTTTAACGCACCACACTTTCCTTCTCGGCCAACACTTCAGCTTCTTCACTTCAATATTTCTGAACAAGCTCTCCGTTTATTCCACCCGGGCAGAGCTGATCGATAACGACGTGTGTTCCGGCTGTACCTCTCCGTCGAATTCCCTGCTGGACGCCCGGCATCCGATGAAATTACCTTCGATTCCCGGATGGACTGCACTATCTGTATAACACGTGGAAATTATTCGTGGTTGATGGGGAGAAAGTTTGTTGAATCGTTGTCTCGAACGCTATGAGAACAGTGCTCTTTCCGCAGACTTTTTTTCGCAATAGATGGAAACGACAGAAACGACAGAGAGAGAGAGAGAGAGAGAGAGAGAGAGAGAGAGAGAGAGAAAGAAAGAGACCATTTCTTATTTTTATTCTCGAATCGAGGGGGAGAGAGACCTGTTGCGTCCGTAGCGGTCGGGTTTACGCTGTTTCCTCGATTGTGGACGTTCAGGAATGCACGTGAGAGGTGAGTGAACGTGAGCTTCTATTTCTTTTTCCTTTTTTTCTCTTCGAAAGTTTTCGGTGGTAACGATCGCCAACGATAACGATACTTTCCTGAGAGCTAGTTCTTTCGAGTGGAATTATATCGGCAACGATCGACGTCGTTGTATTGCCCGTACAATTTTATCGCGCGACAGCCTGCGCGATTCGCTCGGAAAAATCGAAATTAAAATGCTAATATCGGATGAAGTCTGAAAAGATCGGTCGTTTCATCGTTGACGAACGTAAATACAATGCTGCTTATGCAATCGAATTTCTGTTTGTGCACTTGAGAAAAGTGAAACCATGTTACCGCGATTAACGACCACGAATAATAGACAAATTTCGTAGCGCCGCGAAGGAAACGCGTTATCGCGTCGCAATACAAGAAAGAATAACCGTACGATATCTTTTCCGCGCTCCAGCTTTTCCTAGAAATTATCCAATACCGTCCACTACTCGAGAGATGCCAGCGAATCTGGAAGCTCCGATATTTTTAGTTGATGTGTAAGCATGCTCGAGTGTCGAGCATGCTCGCAAAATGCGGTTTAACACGTTTCAAACTCGGCCTATAATGCCCGAAAGGCCCTCCTCGCAACCCACTCCCTAATTGCTCTAATACATATTCATTCGTTCTTTCCATTTATATTTAGCAGTCGATTTGTAGGAAACCAATATCATCGAAAGGATCCGGTATGCAACGACGCCGCGTTCGTTTTATTTATCATTCGGCTAGACTCGAGACGACGCTTTAACTCGAGACGACGCTGATCTCTGTATCTAATTTGTCCGATATTTTTAACGATTACGATTTCGACGAGTCCGTTCGACAACACCGATCGCGCACACGTTGGCAGAACAACGCGGCCGATTTTACTATAAATTTCGAAGCAACATCGTCGCGTTAAAATGACACGTGGCTCGACCGTGGAGATGCAAGAGAGTAGTCTGCTCCGTGGCAGAAACAGGCCAGCAAAAGAACAACCGCGAAGAGAAATTTTCTCTTCTCACCGTTCACTTCCTCTTCGAAGTTGGAGGACTATCGTTCGTTCCCACTGAGATCGCACAACGGTGTTACGTTAATCTTGAATTTCTTAAAACTCGAGATTAATCTCGGCCGGTGCGCGTCTAACGCGATTCACGCGAGAAACGAGACGAGACGGTAACGAAAGAAAAGGAAAGGAAAGGAAAGCAGAAGGAGAGATAGTCGGAAGACGATCGTATATATCGGCGGTACTGTCGCCGTTCGAAGCGCGGCATCGATTTTAAATCAATCTCGCGGAATGGAAGACGGCGAGCGGGTATTAGGGAATTCCTGTTGCCTCTACGGAACGCAACAAGTTGACTCAGCAAACGATCCGTTCGAGCATGCGACTCGCGAAGAACGAGAACCGGCCGAAGAGAGAAAAAGAGGAATTCAGCACGCGACGGAAACGCGTTTCCATTTCCCATTTCCACCGGCGATCGTCTCGAAGTTCTCTCGTCGTGTGTTACGAGGTCACATCCGCGTACGACCGGCTGTAAAACGCTGTGTACTCGCCTACGTGTGTATATATTCTTACGCGCGACCAGCCGTTTTGCCTAGCCTCGTGTCTTCCGACTCGGAACTCGAGGCGAATTTTGCGGCTGAACGGACATTGACGTTCCATTAAATATTTCCGGGGGACAGCGCGCGCCTGTTATTCCACGATGCTCAAGTGCCATTTAATCATCGTCCCCCAGTAAATAAAGATAGCGAGCGGCACTCCATTATCGATTAGATTTCTATTCGCCTCGAGAGAGAAAGAGAGAGAGAGAGAGAGAGAGAGAGAGAGAGAGAGAGAGAGAGAGAGAGAAGAGAGAGAGAGGGAGAGAGAGAGAAAGAAAAAAAAAGGAAACGAGAACAATGCAACAACAACCGCTGACCGCTAGCAGTCGACGAGAATTCTCGATTCGATAAATGGAGAAGCCACGTCGGAGACACTTACGAACACGTTCGATCAATCGCGTGGAATGAATTCGCGAAATGCGCGGCTCTCGGGTTCGGCGTTCGCGCTTCGGGGCCACTGTCGTTTCGTCCAAGCGATCTTGCGTCTGCTTTTCGCCGACGAGTATATACCGTTAATTGTGCCCGATTCGATTCGATCGAGCCCCGCAAGATTTCGCAGCTCTCCGGTACTTTAAACTCCTGGCCGTGCGCTGCGGAGGAAAGATCGCGGATAAGGGCATGGGAAGACGAGAAACTCCCGGGGAAACAGGGATAACGAGCGACTAGGGGAGAAGGAGGGAGAAAAAGAGTGAGAGAATGAGAGAAAGCGAGAAAAAGAAAGAGAGAGAGAGAGAGAACGTCAGGAATAATAAAGAGACACTTCACTGAAATTCCTGGTTCGATACGGCCGCGTGGAGGAAACAACCGTCGCGTTAACACCGGCTCGACAAATCGGGATCAGTTGCAGATACACTTGGCACAAGTAGTCTCGGCTGACCGAGCGCCCGATCCGGACTGACTATAACTGTAAACGATCACTTGTCTGTGCCAAGCTTACCCCCACCGCTTGTCACGAAATGGATCGCTCCCCACCAGAATCTGTGGGCATGTGGGTGTTTGTGTCTCTGCATCTATGTCTGTGACTACGCTCGGTATCCGTATCGGTGTCTGTGTGTCAGATCGCAGCGAGCAGCGAGCCAGGCCGAGTCGAGCTGCACGCCGCACCGTGCCGCTCCACGCTGCCTCCACGCTGCCTCCACGCTGTTCCACGCTGTTCCACGCTGCACCGCGGACGGCTCCACGCTGCAGAACGGCGCCGCGACGATACACAACGATACAAAACCACGCGATACACAACGATGTGTAACGAATATAACGATACCTACGATACAACCGCGTCGCCGAGACGCGCGCGAGCTTCTGCTCTTGGAAACCAGTTCCTCCCGATGCGCTTCGTCACTTCCACCTTCGTCGGCACCGATTCAGAAGCGTGTGTTCCACCTGCTGCCACGGGCACACTGGGATCGACCGAATCCAAAGAGAACAAGTATTTCCTACCTTGAACCGACTGCCTGAATATTGAACGCGGGTGGAATGCATTCGGAAGGTTTACGGATACGGTCAGGTGTTGCCACGTAGACGAATCTTGAGACAAAATCGATGGATAATTGCGCGTTCTGTTTTCTATGTTGCGTTTAGAGCGGATACCTGCGCGCGGTGAAAGGGGTATCCTCGATGGTTGGATACGTATTTCTTTTTTCTTCTTCTTCTTCTTGTCTTTTCGCGTTTTATTTTGTTGTATTTTTATGTAGCTTGTTCGCGATAAACTGGACCAGCGATTTTTTCGTTAGTAGTAAATGTTTCACTCTTTGCGCTCCAAGCAATTTTAATTCCTAACTCGAGACATTTTCCTGTCCTAGAATAATTCCATTGCACGTATTTCATTTCCTTTCGTGCATGTCAAAGTAATTACACTTAAGCGTACGGTAACACTTCAATTTTTACTGATTTCTTAATTATAACCATTTGTAGCGTACAAATTGTTTTAAATAATAGTCTGACAATCTTCAGTATCCCCTCAGAGGAGCCATTGGAGTGCTAAGGATTAACATTCGGTCGAACATTAGAAGTCAAATGATCCTTTTCGGGATTTCTGTTTTACAATTATGAAAGTTGTAAAATTGTCTTCGCAGAAATCGATTAAATTGATTTCTTTTTGGTCCAATATATGTTATAATAACAATTGCACAATATCCAAATTAATTCAATATTGGCATTTTTATGAGAGAATATACATTAGCCAATTTTACTACTCGGTAGGTTTAGCGTTAACACTAGAACTACCGAACAATAAATCCAACGATATACATTGCTTTGTAATAATAGCGAGACTGTATCTATTAAAACTTCATACAATTCCTATTGTAAGGTCTACGTCATTAACGAAGTACATCTGAAAGTTTCTGATGAAACCATTTTTAAACTTCAATAATAACGAAAGAGTGAAGCTAGAGACCAGTCAAAATGACTGGTTTGGTAGTTCCAGTGTTAAGAAAGAAAGGAAGAGGAAGAACTTGCAGTATATGTTATTGGCAATGCGATAGACTATGTTAATTTTGTCTATTTGCGACATTTTTGGAAAAACCGTAGGTGACCTATAGTCTTCTAGTATTAAACCTACTGCAGCGAGTCAATTGACCCGTTTCGGAGTTTTTATTTTGCAATTATTGAAGTTAGAAAATTGTTTTTGCAGGAATCGATTCGATAAATATCTTTGTTTCATTATATTTTATAATGAAAATTGCAAATAGTCCAAATAAATTAAAGCTTGACATTTTTATTGGATAATATACACTAGCCAATTTTTCTGGTAGGTTTAGTGTTATTAAAATTTTATATTTTTTGGCTGCATCCACCAAAGTACATCATATGACCGTTCTCAGATTTTAAATTTTGCAATTATAGATTTCTTATAACATTGTCTTCACAGAAATTGAATCAAGAGATTCCTTTATGCGATCATATATTGCAATAAAAGTCGCATAAAATCTAAATAAGTTAACCCTTTTTTTGCA
Organism: Agapostemon virescens; assembly: GCA_028453745.1. Taxonomy (NCBI): domain Eukaryota; kingdom Metazoa; phylum Arthropoda; class Insecta; order Hymenoptera; family Halictidae; genus Agapostemon; species Agapostemon virescens. The sequence goes on along the minus strand of CM052097.1, from coordinate 652,759 downwards.
AACGTTAAAAGTATCGGTCGCTGAAACATTAATATAACAATTGTAAAACTATTTTATGTTTTGTTATTTTGTCATAAAACTTTTATAAATATATTTCTATAATTTTTCTGATTATAATGATGGCAAATACACCTTTCCTGGTTATCCCTTTGCACTCTAACAATAGGTTTACGAAACACTATAAACGACTTATCTTATATTATCTGATAAGAATAACAAAAATGTGTCTGTTCAAAGTTTTTAGCAATAATAAATGTGGAATAATTTTTTGTAGTTACACTTTTATATTATTAATATTCACAAATTAAATACATTAGAAAACGTCATTTTAACGCATCCGGTAAATCTAGTGCTAAGCAATTTTAGTTTCAAAATCAAAACATTTTTTTACCTAGAATAATTCCATTATACACGGTTCATTTCCTTACGTGCATATAAATCTTATTGCTAATCTCGAATGTGCAAAACTTGAATTCTTATTGATTTATTAAATACAAACATGCCGATGGAAACGCCATCACCTCACAGACGCCATATTGGACTGTTCAGAATTAATAGTGTGATAATCTTCATTAAGCCTAATATTTCAAAGCTAAGGGTTATTTTCCATAAAAATTGATGATTAACACCCTCCTCCATTGAACGTACGACATTTTAATTTTTTAATTACTAAATACAAACATAGTTTTGTAAAAGCTGTTTCGAATAATAGTATGGCAATCTTGAGTGTCGCCTCGCAGACGCCATTGGACTGTTAAGAATTAATAGTGTGATAATCTTCATTAAGCCTAATATTTCAAAGCTAAGGGTTATTTTCTATAAAAATTGATGATTAAGACCTTCGTCCAAGGACTATACGACATTCTAATTTTTTAATTATTAAATGCAAACATAGTTTTGTAAAAGCTGGTTCGAATAATAGTATGGCAATCTTTAATGTCGCTTCAGAGTCACCATTGGAGCCCAGAGGTATAAATCTTCTCATTTTTATAAAATAATATGCATTATTGATTTTAGATTTAGCGTTAATGCCACATGGAAGGGTAAGAGAAGATAAATTCACATAGATGTAACACAATGACTTTCAAGGTCATATATGGTCAGAAATCAAAGAAATATGTAGGTTGAACGCTACAGTCAATGAGAACAACGCTAATCAAAATTTATCGCGTTCAGCCTGCAAGGTTTTCTGGTTCAAGGTGATATTTCATATGGTTTTTCATTTTTAATAAATCGACGTTTTTTGTATTCTTCTTCAATATAAGCGATGGAGAATAATCCAAGTGTGAAAGGATATCTTCGAGTTCGGAAAATTTACATAATTACAAGCGTTCGAAGAATGCAACTCGCGTTACGAGATATTAATTTTTAAACACGTTTTTTCCAAAACTCTTGCCAGGATATTTTGCGTACTTGTCGAATCAATTAATCAAAGTTCTGAGAACATCTTCTGCACGTACCTTGTTGTGACTCGAATTAAAATGTTTTACATCCGGCATTTTTTTTAAATATTATTTGAACGTGCTAGGAGCGGAAAAATATTTAAGAATCAATAAATCAAGTTCAAAATGCCGTTATCTTGTGTTTACGAGATAAAATATTAAATTAATTTTGATTTATGCCACGTGACATTCATTGCTTTTGATTAAGAAAAGGAATGGTATCATGTCAACAATCAACTGTTTTCTGAAACATTTTCTGTAGAACAATATACAGCTCGTGTAACTTTGATTATTTTTGCATAACATATTCGTCGTCCAACGTGAAAATGCGATGGTCGGATCGTAAGAGCGTAAACAGAGAAAAAATTGAAAAAAAGACTATAACATATTGTCCTAATTATCCAAAATCATCTTAGATGTATTTGAACTGCTTTAGCGAATACAATGCTATATTATACTTTAACAATAAATCTACCAAGCCTGAAAAGTAGCTGGTAAATATGACCTTATAAAAATAGAAAGATTAAATTTATTTGAACATTATGCGGTTCTTATTATAATATTCAAGTATGTTTTGCATATTTATTTAATTGTTTTCTATGAAAGCAATTTTATAAATTCAATAATTACTTCATTGCTTGTTCAGTGTTAACCCTTTGAAGACGAACGTCATCACATCGGCGACATGAGAGTCGCATGTTCAATCTTTAATATTGCAAGAAATATAGTTTAATTATTCTATTAAAATAAGATTAAAAGATTAAAGATTAAAACTTTAATACAAGATTTAGCTTCCTGGAGAAAACAGTTCCAATATTTTTCAAGATCCACGTTTTCAAATTTATTTTATGATTATTATATTATTTTATGATTTTGTGTAGTTATTATTATAATATGTACTCAATTCAATTATTCTTCATGAAAACATATTAATAATTTCAATAACCGTGAAACAAACAATCTGGAAACGAATTTCATCAGGTTTTGGTGGTAGGTGTAACGTTAACAAATGTAAGGCCAAGGAGAAATGTATGTATGTAAGAGTGAGCGTGTGCGTATGAGTGTGAATCCATGTTGTGCAAATGTACTCAGCAAACGATCGGAGAACACCGAACGGAGTCCGTCAGGGGACTCTTATCGATGTTTAACCCTTAACGGCCGAAAGGCCCCGCTACGGAGACAGAGCACTTGTGCCACAGAAAACGAAAGGCTCCGCTACCGGGACATAGCACTTGTGCCATAGAAAACGAAAGGCCCCGACACAAGTTTATGAAAAAATTTAACTTTCATTTGGTTCATTTACCATCGCTGTAGTGTAACATAATACAGCATTATATACAACATCATATGAGCGAGTATTACAAAAAGTAACTCTCGGCCGCTAAGGGTTAAATTATAAGGTCCTACGAAGTCGCCGCATCAGCAAGGGAATCGTTGAATGTTGGGACAGTCTCATCCTAGCCGCTAAAAAATAAAGATAGTATTTTCTCGTCCATGTTTATTATATATAATGTATACTATAATTTATTTATGTTATATACAATTATATATATTGGAAGTGTTTCTTTTATTCAAAATGAATGTTATTCAAGTATATATTGGCCATTATTATCTATGACCTTTTGCCATTTTTGGAGTAGAGCCTTAATCCCATCGGAATAGAACTTCTGTGGTTTGTCGACTAAAATCTTGGCCACGTGATTTTCGTAGTCACTTTTTGAATCCAACTTTTTAACATCAAGGTAGTTTTGCAGAGATCGAAACAAACAATAATCTGATACAGCAAGGTCTGAGCTATATGGCGAATGCATAAAGACTTATCAATCTTTTAAAAAATGGTTCGATTTCATTACATTCGAGAAGTGATTCACGGATAGAAATTTTTTCCCGGGTTTGTGTAGCGTTTTTGCCTTTCTCATAATAAAATTGCAAAACAGCGAATTCTTTCAGAAATTTCACTCACTTTCTACGTAATATTACGTCTGACACGATTGACGAAATACAAAATTGTCTATATGAAAATTGTAGACTGAAATGTCACCTCTCAAATGCACGTTAATATGACGCAATATGATTAGTGTTGCCCAATATATGACACCAAATTGCATATAGTAACAAACATCTCTCAATACTTTTTCGACTATCCGATATATTGTATAATTATAATAAATTACAATTTATTTAGAATTTCTGCGATTTTTATCACAATATATTGTTACGCGTTCTGTGCACTTCATGTGGTGCGTGACGCGGTATCTCGTTTATTTATAACTTTTTATTTACAAATTAGTAACTACTTATCAAATTCACCGTCTAATCTGTTCGCCAGGCAAACTTCGACTACTCTTAATTATCTGTCGGTACAACAGATCCGTAAAAACCCTTCTATTATTTTCTTAGGGGTTTTTCATCATGAAGTAATTGTTCATTATGGCAACTCCATATGGACAGCCGCCACAACAATATGATTGAGTAAAGAAATCTATTGAATCAATTCCTATGAAGGCTAATTTTGTATCTTCAATAATAATGAAATAGTTCAGTAAGCTCTCACAGGAAGTAGACAAATATAGCATGCTCTTTTAACTTTCATTTAACAATTACATTAAGGACATCATTTAATGATTGGCGTATTTTACGCACATTTATAATAAATTGATTAACGCTTGTTACTAACATGCTACTGATATACGTTAATATGTCTTTTGTTAAACAGGGTGTAACAAACGTACTTTTAGGGATGAATCGACTCTGTAATATTTCTCAACACGAAAGTACAAAGGCGCAAATACTATAACCTTTTGTTTATTCTGCGCATATTGTCTTTAATAGCCTCTGATCTGAATTAATACGTCCATTACTGAAAGTAGTACTGAAGAAAAATTCAATAATCAGAATAATATTATTTACATAATAAATATCGTGCGTATAAACATTTTTTCTATGCCTTTTCTACTTTACATTATCTTTCTTTTTGTACCGATGAATCAGTAGTAAACAAATTCGAAACATTCTTTAATCAGACCGTCATGGAAAGCCTTTGAAAGATGCATGGTGTTATATGCTAATTGGTCCATACATTGTAAAATAATTTCTAGACAGATATTAAAAAAGCAACTAAATCAAGTGTTAACCCCTTACCACAGTGTAATGAGTCTGACTCGTGTCGAAGATTTTAAATAAACCCTAACAAATATAAATGAGATGCCTTTCTTTTCAGATGAAACGCAATATTATTCTTTTTTAATTAATATTTCAGAATTGAAAGAACTGCAGCCGTATGTATGCTACTATAACTGCACTTCTTCTGTAATATTTATGAAGACGTTATAATAACTGGAATTTACTAGATTATTTTCAATCCCTCGTCACAATATCGCTTCTATGCTTTGGATTTATAATTTTAAATTTATACAGTATTAACATTGTTTAACGCCTTGCCACATTATGACGAGTTAGACTCGTTTCGAAGATTTTAAACAAAATCTGACAAATATAAATGCGACACCTTTCCTTTTAGACGAAACGCAATTTTATTCTTTTTTAATCAATATTTTTGCATTGAAGGAAATGCAGCCGTATAAGAAATATAAATTTTCTTTCTTTCTTTGTAACCTTCTTGTTGAGTAAAACGTTATAATAACCGTAGTTGCAAAGAAAGTGGTATGGCAAGGTATTAGTATACTTTTGTCAAATTGAAAATTGGTTCCATTTTATCGAGTACATGTCAGTTATGAATCATGCTGCTAATATTCATCCATAACATTACCTTACCCCGTATATTAACTAACAATGAGGCAGTCGACGATGTAGGAACCGAGCGAATGAGTGGGATTTGAAGATTCAGCAACGTCATGTCAATAGGATGTGCGAAACGCTTATAAACTCCGGCGACGGGATACACACATTTAAATTTGCAAACATGTGGAGCCAACTTACACGCATAAACGACACTCTAATGTCATTATACAGTTTTAACGAGCGAGGCTTGGAACGAAAAACTGTACGACTGCTTTATATTCACTCTTTTCCTTCTCCGTTTTTAGTTTGTAATTTTTTTAGTAATTAGCAAATTAATTTTTGTCTTAATACGAGTAATTGGGTTTCTTAAAATCAGTCCACCTTAATAACGAATCCCTATTTTTTTACGGACACTGGCAGTACGTGACAAACGTAGAATCCATAAATGATACGAAGCCGTTAACAGATTAGAAAATATTTATTACGACACATAATTTTTTAAAACTGCTTCTTTACGACGAAAAAATAATCGAAGCCTTCACTTTAATTATTCGGTGTATACAGAGTGTCGTGTAACTAATGGTAGAACCGGATAGGAGTTGATTCTATGTCAAAGAATAAATCGAAAATATAGAATATTTATTCTATGAAATTATTTATTTATATGTAGAATATTTATTCATTTGAGATTTCGTTTGCGAAAAAATCGACTTCAAAAATTTAATTTGATACAGTCGACCAAGTCTGAATTTAACGGGTGTCACCATAGATTGTTTTCATACCTGAAAACCACAGCTGTGTTTGTATACACCGTCGGTGTTATCATTTTTTGAACGATTAAAATTGTAACGCTTTAAAAAATGTACGCAGAATTTTGATCGATAATTTTAATCGTTTTCAACAATTTCTAAGTTAATAAAATTCCTGAATAGCGAGTACTTTATTTTATATTATGCTCTCGTTGTTCAATTTCTCCCAGATCGTATAAAAATATTGAAATCAATCAGTAACATGAACAAGGACTGTCAATAGTGACATCCGTTGAGTTGAAGTTTGGTTGAATTTATCACGTGCACCAATTACATTTTTTAAGTCGATTGTCTCGATAAACGAAATCTCTCAAATGAAAAAATTTTATTCTATACTTTCGATCTATTTTTTTACATGGAATCAACCATTATCCGGTTGTACCACTAGTTACGTAACATCTTGTATATTTATATAAATAAAATACATTAAAGACTGGATCTTTTCTACAGTTTGTTAATTGTTAATTTGGAATAAGATAGGGAATACACGTGTTGGTTTTTTTTTATTCTGCTATTTAAAAATAATTATGCATTATGATTTAAAAAACATTTTCTCACGTTGGCTAGGAAACTACTTCTTTTATTATCTATTATCTATCTATTATTAAAAAATGAATTCTTTTTAAAGGGTGTGTCAATACTTCAGTTCAGCAACTACATAAATTTATTTATGTTCCTAATTGTAAAGAGAAACACCTACAAATGTAAATATATAGTTATTAAACTATTTACCATAATTACGAATACAATACTTTACTTTACATTTAAAAAAAGCATCATCTTGCTTAAACTTTGTTAGAATGTAATTTTTAATGTATTATTTTCCACGTATTTGTTGTTTAGCTATCTACTAACATACGATTGAAAACCTATTTATCGTTTACACAAAACTTAAACTATTTAAAAGGATTTGCAAGTAATTAATTTATTTAAATGGTATATTAAATTAAATGATACTTCATTTGTATAACACATACACTCAACTATAATATACTGACAAAATGAAACTTTTATACTGACGTTATTAAAAATTTGATTACACAAATTATTCAGCAATGATTATAAGAAAATGGAAAACGTTATTCTATATAAGGCTATAAAACAGTAAAAATAGAGAGAAAGAACATAGTTTCAGTATTATTTTCAAGTATTATTTATTTTTATTATTTTTTCAGTATTGATTATGAATAACAAAATTTTGTCTAATTCGTCTCTGAGTAGTCTGTATAAAAAATTATTTTAACAAGTAAAAATCAAAATTACAATTTATCAATATTCTATTTTTTTTAATAATATTTTTGTCATGAAATGGCAAAAAATGTGGAACGCTTCACGATTTTGCGTGTCATCCTTGCGCAGGGGCCATGCTAATCTTCTCTGTATCGTTCCAATTTTAGTATATGTACTGCCGAAGCAAGTACACCTGACGAGCTCCGTGAGGTGTATATATACTTAGAGAAGGCAAAGTAAGCACTAACGAGAAACTACACGTTGCATTAGCCACCTAGCGGTGTTTATAAGGAAGCTTGATGGTAAGACTTCATAGTCTATGTTTATACGATTTTTGAGAAATAGGAATACCGTTGATACTAAATGATTTTTATACAATAATTTTATGTATAACTTATATGCCACTCATCACATCTAAATTCGCGCTAAATGCCATCATCTCAGGATTGAAACAATGTAAATATTCTACTTTCTTTATAGAAAATTAAAAAGCAGTCTTAATATGTATTTGCAGATAATTCTGTTGTACTTAACATTAAGCTATATATCATTAAGATATTTATATTCTTAAAAAATAATAATGGATTCATTTCTAGTATTTCACAATGTTGTGTAGTAAATTTTGTTATCATTGCTTCGTTTCCTAGTCTATATTTATGATGTTAATATCTAATACGTTTTTGTAGATAATTCAGTTTTATTTAACATTAAACTATACTTCATTAAGATACTTATATTCTTAAAAAATAATACTGGATTTTTCACGCAGCATTTTATAATATTATATATTCATATTCGTTATCATTTATATACAAAATATTCAACCTTCGAAGTGAATTCCAATTTCGAATGAAAATTCCACATTTTCGAGTGTTTCATAGCTTCACGATTATACAACGAACATATACAGTGGCTCACAAAAGTATTCGGATACTCTTCAAACCTGAATAACTTTTTTAAGATTGGATCAAACGTCTTGACTTTTCTTGGACAATTAGTTGCATTGATTTAATAAATGATATGCAAAATGAATTTTGTAAATATTGGAACTGGTACGAATTACATGACCAATAAAAAAGGAACTTTTTAAATATGTTTTATTTTAGCCACGTACAAATAATTTTAAAGATTCATTTGATAGATCTGTGATAGTTATACACATGCAGAAAAATTTGTTGAAATCGATCGACATACACACGAGCGCATGCCATCGAAAATGGTAAAAATCGCAATTTTGGCGCTACGCGTGTCATTTTTTCACGCGTCAATCCATTTCGGTGAAATTTTCAACATGCGTATAACTAATACAGTTTTGCAAGACGCATATTTTAAATTTTCATTACGAGTTGAAATAAAAATATTTTTAAAAATGTCTTTTCCACTTTCCCACGTAATTTTTACCAATTAGAATTATTTCAAAATTATTTTTGCATATCATTTAATAAATCAATGCTTCTAGTTGCTCCAGAAAAGTCAAGTCGTTTGGTTCAATTTTGAAATAATTATTTAGATTTAAAGAGTGTCCGAATACTTTTGTGAGCCACTGTAGTATGTTATCGGCGGCACTAAATGGCCTTGCATTACCCTGACTTCATTATAGGTTAACGAATTCGCTATTTAAATAAAAACATACAGTGACATACAATATAGCATAACATTTCTAAACAATTTTATGCATACCTTCCCATTATTCCGAACTGCCAGCAATTCGTGTACTGAATATTAAAGGAAATATTAATTCACTGTGAAAAATAATAATTGTTTCTTTCAGCAACACGTGATTTTAGGAATGATACGGTTTGTTCGATATTAATTGATAATTCATTTCGTACGTTTACTAAAAAGATAACATCGCAGATTGACCTGTGGCTGCTCACATCAGTGCGCAATATACGAAATACACCACTTACATTAACACGTTAAACGCTATGTCAGTCCCTGGCGGCTGACGGTGTCAAATTTACAAATTAATATGTTATGTATAATTCATGTAATATTAACCCTTACTCGTGTGGCGACTCTGAGGCGCCGCGAAAAATTGCCACACTATTATTTAAAACCACTTTAACATCGCTATCTTCGTGTCTAAGAAGTTTATAAAAATTTAACGTTTGTAAGAACAAGTAACAATAAACAAACCCCATATGCATAAGGTGAAATAATTCATGTAGAATGAACATATTCAAGATTACAAGAAATACTTTGGTTTTCTAGTTAAAACAGCTTCGCGGAACAAAGAGTTAAAAAATATTCACATTATATTAATAGATTTGATTGAAACAGATAATAATAAATAGGGTAAACAAGTTTCTTGCTTATGCACAGTGGGAAATGAAAGTTAGGCAAACTAGCTCCGTGTTTGACGTGTTAAAAGTATTATCGTTTTGCTGAGTTACATAGTTTGTTGTCAAGATAACAATTGTCTACAACCAATTCTAGAAATAAACGTTATCTGGTACTACTGTTTTCGGAAGGCTGACGCTAAGACTGACGATACAAAATCCAGCATCTTTTCGTACCCATAAAAACAAAGAAAGGGGTTTTGGTTGCTGTTGAATGTTTGTGCTTGTTTAAAAGCAAATTATTAATCTTGCTCGGTATGTTTATATGCATATAGAAGAATCACAGTGGGTGATGCAACAATTCTGTGAAAGAATGTTTAGGTTACTGCCCGATAAGTATTGGGTTGGCAATTAAGTGATTGCGAATTTTAAATAAGAAGAAAAATTCAAAAATTCTACTTGGAAATATAGCTTTATTAAATTAGGTATTGTCCCCTTTTGTCGAAAGCCTTTTACCATATCTCAGACAGTGCCATAATTCTTCTACAGTGGCGCACGAAAGTATTCGGACACTCTTCAAACCTAAATAACTTTTTCAAAATTGAACCAAACGACTTGACTTTTCTGGAACAACTAATAGCATTGATTTACTAAATGATATGCAAAAATAATTTTGAAATAATTCTAACTGGTAGAAATTACGTGGGAAAGAAGAAAAGACATTTTTTAAAACATTTTTATTTCAACTCGTAATGAAAATTTAAAATATCCGTTTTTCAGAACTGTGTTAGTTATACACATGCTGAAAATCTCACCGAAATCGATTAACGCGGGAAAAAATGGCACGCGTAGAAAGATGTAAGAATTTCTGTAGTTTAAGCAGAAACTGATCAAGAATCGTGACAAATTCCGATTTGCACCATTTTCGATGGCACGTAGCTCGTGTGTACATCGATCGATTTTAATGAATTTTTCTGCATCCGTATAACTATCATAGATCTACCAGATGCGTCTTTAAAATTTTTTGTACGCGGCTCAAATAAAACATATTTAAAAAGTTCCTTTTTTATTAGTCATGTAATTCACATCAATTCCAATATTTACACAATTTATTTTGTATATCATTTATTAAATCAATGCAACTTATTGCTCAAAAAATGTCAAGACGTTTGGTCCAATCTTTAAAAAGTTATTTAGATTTGAAGAATGTACGAATACTTTTCTCCCCCACTGTAAATAAAACTTCTAATTTTTGCCAGCAAAAAACTGAATTAAATGAGATTTAGCAACTTCGAGCGCTCACTCAGGGTGGGGTGTCTAAAATTGGTCACCAAAATAAATTGATTGTCTTTGAGGATAAGAGTATGGAGCTATTGGGTTGGAAACTAAGTAATTGCGGATTTTAAATAAGAAGAAAAATTCAAAATTTCTACTTGGAAATATAGCTTTATTTAATTAGGTATTGTCCACTTTTGTCGAAGGCCTTGTACCATCTTTCAGACAGTGCCATATTCCTCTAAATAAAACTTCTAATTTTTGCCAGCAAAAAACCTGAATTAAATAAGATTTAGCAACTTCGAGCGCTCACGCAGGGTGGGGTGTCTTAAATTGGTCACCAAATAAATTGATTCTCTTTGAGGATACGAGTATGGAGCTATTGGGTTGAAAACAAAGTGATTGCGGATTTTAAATAAGAAGGAAAATTCAAAAATTTCTACTTGAAAATATAACTATATTAAATTAAGTATTGTCCGTTTTGGCCTTTTATGGGTCTTTTACCATCTTTCAGACAGTGTCATAATTTCATGTTCATAAAACTTCTGACTTTTGCCAGCAAAACACTGAATTAAATGAGATTTTAATTCCTAACTCCATTAATTTTCTTTCGTACATATCAAAGTTACTATTAATCGTACTGTAATATTAGTTATAGGTTTCGGCGGTTTATGGCAGTGAAAAATGTGAAAATATTTCGACTTAGGTTGTACTTGCTGTCTGAAATGATTCTAAGTACAAACGTGTAATATTTGTCGTTCAGGGACTGAATAGACTCGATAGTGAAAGAGACATCGGAAAATCCAAGATACCTCACCCTTTAACACACAAGACGACCCAGTGGTGAAAGTGATATTAGCTACTTTAGGTTTCCGTTTCTAAAATGGCGATCAGTCTTGAAAGTAACACTGGTAAGCCCACGATCAAATAAATTCCGAAAAACACAATCAATCCTCGGCCACGCATTATTTGCCTAGTTCGCGGCTCGTAACGCAGTGATAGAAATGTTTGGATTACTTGACTTTGAAGTTGTTCTAACTAATCACTGTGTCTATTTAACGAAAGATAACTGAATAGTAGATAGTTTGCGATAATGATATACGTTCATGTTTGTCAAATGGTGAATGTTTTCTCGAGTTTCACAGATCTAATTGGCAGAGTCGACGATGCAAATTCGTGTTGGGACTATGGAAACTAAATAAAAACATAATAACTGCACTACTTTAACTTTAATCGATGCTTTATTTTAAGCTGAATTGAAAGGAACGTCTTTACTGCCCGACTCGATCACAGAGAATGAATGCTAAGGAACATAGCTACAACAAAATAATCGAGCCTGTCTTCGAACTTCTAAGAACGCTTCATCATTTCTCTGCAGCTTTGTACTACGCTAATTCAATCTTGCACTGAGGAAATATAAAAAATATGAAATAATTCGGAAAAGTCATTGGATATTGACAAGTTGCGACAACACGACGGGAGGGTTTTCCAAAAAATAGTGAGGGTCCTTGTTCCGAATGGAAAGAAACTAAGACACGTTGTTACATTCAATTATTTGTAAAATATTGGATAGTGAAAAGTATTGAGAGATTTTTATAGATAAGTTAGATAAGTTCATTTTCATTCGTGCATGTCAAATTTATTACCACTAACCGTAACCATATCACTTCAATTTTTGCTAACTTCTTAAATACAAACATTGTAATGTAAAAATTGTTTTGAATCACAGTCTGTCAATTTTTAGTGTCGCCTCAGAGGAACTATAGGAGTGCTAAGTTAACAGTGCTACATAAATACTTGGAAAACCAATTTACGTTATAAATGAACGCAAATATTCCTAATTATTAGACCGCGATACGAAATAGATATATTGGAAAGTCGGAAAAGTATTGAGAGATCTTTGTTAGTTTTTTATTAAGTGTTCCTTTCTTCAAAATGAATATTCAAGTATATATTGGCCATTATTATCTATGACCTTTTGCCATGTTTGAGGTAAAGTCATAATCCCATCGGAATAGAACTTCTGTGGTTTATCGGCTAAAATCTTGGTTAAGTGATTTTCATAGTCCTTTTTTAATCCAACTTTTTATCACCAAGGTAGTATTGCAGAGATCGAAACAAACGATAATCTGATGGTGTAAGGTCTGGGATATACGGTGGATGCATCAAAACTTTCCAGCCAAGTTAAAATATGGTTCGATTTCATTACGTTTCAGCAATGATTCCCAGATGGAAGCTCGATTCACCAAATTTTTCTCTGTTAAATCATGAGGCACCCAAACATCGAGCTTCTTTTTGTATCCAGTCTTCTGCAAATGATCGTAAACGGTTGAATGGTGCATATTTAGATACCTAGCCATCTCATGATTGCTTATATGTCGATCTTGCTGAACCATTGGCATTATTTCATCGACTTTTTTAGTGATTCGTCGAGCAGAGCGAGGTGCATCTTTAACACTTTAATGGGCGCACGTTCAGGCAGTCATACGTTGCTAGGGGCCGGCAATTTTTTTGAAGAATTAATTTAAAGAAACTTTATTAAATTCACGAGATAATACAACATGTGCGAACATACACATAAAACAAGAAACAATAACAATTTAACAACAAATTTAATATTTTTCCTTTGTGTTATAATTATTAAGGCAATCACCTACATGTAACAATAACAGTAGTTCCGGCTATCACACACATGTGTAAGCGGCCATTAAAGTGTTAATATCGAAATTTCCAGAATGAAAGCTAGCAAACCGTCTACAAGCTCCTGCATTTGATAAAACAACTGGACTGTAAACATTACAAATTTTTTCCTGGGCATGTGCAGCATTTTTGTAGTAAACTTGCAAAACAGCGAATGTTTTCAGAAATTTCACTCATTTTCACATTAATATTACTTTTGACACGATTGACAAAATACAAAACTGTTTGCACGAAAATTGTAGACTGAAATGTCACCTCTCAAATGCGCGTCACTATGACGCAATCTGATTAGTTTTGCCCAATATATGACATCAAACAACATGTAGTGACATCAATCTCTCAATACTTTTTCGATTATCCAATATGTTCGGCAAGCCGGGGGCGGCAATACTTCATTGTATGGTTCTAGAAGCTGTCGCAAGTGCTTGAAATGATTTCCTCATAGAAAGAAGTATTCAGAAAAAAGTAGACGCGAAACTCCTTTCCAAAGAATAGCAGGAAGTTGTAGGATTTTGGCCCACGAACTGGTCCAGATATACATACAGGGTGTCCCAAAAGTATCGTAACAGCGGGAAGTGAGGGGTTCCTGAGGTCATTTGAAACAACTTTTTTATTTCCGAAAATTCAATCTGTGACTTTGTTTACGAATTATTAACGAAAACTGACTGGCCAATGAGAGAAAAGCGCACGAACTAACACGTGCTTGATCGAGCGCGCTCGAACCGTCCGCCAGCCAGGCGCGCGATCAGAAGTGAAAGAACAAGTCAGAGAGCGCAAACTTTCCGAATTTTTTTTACTACGCGACGATAATAATTTTAAGAAAAACGCTTTCATTCTTATTTCAGAATATCGAAAGTATAATTACTAATTTTTCACACCCGAAATAATAAACAATTTAACCGTATCAGCTGTTTTAATTTTCTGATATGCATGAAATCTCACACGTACCATATGAAATTTTTATACGATACGTACTGTGAAGATAAACAATAAGTAACCCCGTTGGAATACGTAAACGATATTTTAATTTAAATAATTCTGTGTCCAAACAGAATTGAACGAACGATTCGCAAAACTTTAACCCTCTATGGGCCGAATTTTTGTTTTTGATAAAAAAAAAAAATTGGTGGAACGAAAAATCAGAAATTATAAACCTATATATGCAAATAAAAAAAAATTTCCGTTTAAACAATTTTATTGCAATATATTTACTAATTAACAAATTGAAAATTGAAATGCAAACAAATAGGTTGTTATTGATATACGAACCCAGAGCTATTATGTGCACTATTTTTAGTTTGGTAATCACTGACAAAAGCACATAATATCAATTGGATCAAATGGTTTCGTTTATTTTTACTGCAGACAGTTTGCACAGCATTTATTTTGTTATTTCAGGTTGATGAGCCTAGCAACGGTCATAAATATAAATATTGGTTGTCTTGGCAACGTTATAGAATTAAGGTTTATGCACCATATTATGAAAAAAGCTATAATTATTTGGTAAAAATATTATTATATTATATAAAATTATAAAAAGAACTGAAAGAGGACAGAGAAATTCCTTGTCCTAAAAAACAGAAAAGGAATACGATTTTTCAAAGGGTTTTCAAACGACCGGCCTCCAAAATCTAAACTTTGTCATATTTATGACCCATCCTTGAGACCGGTCGCATGTGGCATGTACTCGGAACGAAGCCCAGTCGAGAACAATGTATCGCGTTCGAATGTAAACATTTGAAACTCTCTAGGATAAAAACAAAATTTTCACGACCATCGCGCCAGTCTTCCACAGTTTCTTCCGATGGAAAGAACGTTACGAGCGCGTTATTGCATTATATCTTTTTAAATGTTCTTGTTCAGTGTGAACAACAGATTTAAGCGAAGGAAACATAGTCTTAAATATTATTAAATAAGTTATGGTATCAGTGTTTAGTGATAGTGCAATGAAAGTTCGTCGTCATCGAATAGGAATCAGCTGATCAGTTCACAACCATGCAGTGGATTTACAACTGAATGGGTGAGTTTACTGTTAATGACACTCTCTAACAATTCTTAAACACACATATCCTACATGTTCTTTAACGCGATTATTTATTATTAAATTAGTTTTGCGAATCGTTCGTTGAATTCTTTTCGGACACAGAATTATGTAAATTAAAATATCGTTTACGTATTTCGACGGGGTTACTTATTGCTTATCTTCACAGTACGTATCTTAAAGAAATTTCATGTGGTACGCGTGAGTGTCATGCATACCAGAAAATTAAAATGGCTGACATGGCTAAATTGTTTATTACTTCAGGTTTGAAAAATTAGTAATTATTCTTTAGACATTCTTAAATAAGAATGAACAGCGTTTTTCTTAAAAATATTATCGTCGCGTGGTAAAAAAATTCGGAAAATTCGCGCTTCTGACTTCTGCTCGCGCGCCTGGCCGGCGGACAGTCAAACGCGCTGGACTGAGCACGTGCTAGTTCGCGCGCTTCTTTCTCATTGGCCAGTCATGTTTCGACCATAACTCGTTAACAAAGCCACAGATTAAATTTTTGCTAAGGAAATAGTTGCTTCAAATGACCTCAGGAATCCATCATTTCCCGTTGTCACGATACTTTTGGAACACACTGTGTACTTGAATAAAATTCATTTTGAAGAAAAAAAATATTTTACTAAAAAATGACAAAAATCTCTGAATACTTTTTCGACTATCAAATATATATTTAGCGGAAAATGATCGAGCGGTCGATATCCTTAGAATTCACGATACTGTTGTAAAACGTTTATATTATATTTCATTTCTGTTCGTGCGCCTAGCCGGCGGACGGTCGAACGCGCTCGACGGAGCACATGTTACTTCGCTCGCTTCTCTCTCATTGGCCAGTGATTTCTCGTTTATAACTCGTTAACAAAGCCGCAGAATTCACCAGTTTGCAAAACAATAGTAAATGGAATAAAACATGAAATGAGTTGATGAACCATCCACGACCTCGATCAACCTTTCATGACCTTCTTGAGCTGCGTTGTCTTGTCTTCACTACGCCCATCACATAATAGTCAAAGAAGCTGCAGTCGAGGCTAGAAACAAATCACAAATTGGGAGACCAGTGATAATTGATTACTATTTTCTTCCAACTCAATCGCGAATTTCGCGCTTCTCCTGCAAGCAGAACAATTCTTCCAAGCTTTTTGGTATGCACTTACCTCCTACTGTTCGTCAGAATTTCTAAATTTTTCTTCTAGGTAATAAACTTGCTAATAAAAAACTAGCTAATAAAAGCTGTACTGTTATGCCGTGAAGAAGGATAGGATGGAATTCTCTCGAGAAATAATCCTTTTTTTTCTTGATAACTTGAAGTTTATTAGGTGGTCCACGACAAATTGTTTGCTCAAGAAATCACATTTGTCAGAATTTCTAAATTTCTCAGCTAGATAATAAATTTGTGTTATCTTGCAGCCAAACCACGCGATGATATCCGTAGACAATTTTCCGTCGCGGAACGATTCGAGTATTGCTCTTCTTCGGTCCGGGCACACACAGTGAATTATCTTATTGAGAATTGATATGTATTATAAGTTTATAAAATGAGAAGGCTGTACTATGATGCCGTGAAGAAGGAAAGGATGGAATTCTCTCGACAAATAATCCTTTTTCTTCTTGATAACTTGAAGTTTAGTGGGTGGTCCACAACAGATTATTTTCACAAAAAATCGCGGTAGAAAATTAAGTGTCACGTTAGTTATAAGTTAGTTATAGTTAGTTATCAGCTAAACTACATACTGTAATTGGTAGTTCGGAAGTGAACCCCGCTCAATGAGAGGGTTCCTTTCATAGGTTCTTTACAACGACCTTTGGTCATCTTTCGTTAAACTGCCGTCCTTAGTCCAGCCTCGCATTGAGTCAGCTTTCAGACAAAAACGGCGAAGATAGCGGTGATGCGGCATAATAGTATGAAGAAATGTTGCATTTATCTCGACGGCTCTGTATATTATTTGGCGGCCAAAACAGTGTACTAATTGGTGACAAGGAGTCGAAGGTGAACGAGAAAAGCAGAAAAAATTCGGGTTTTGTCCGATTGTGAGTGTGTATGCGCGATCGGTGACACGCGATGCACCGCACGATCACAATTTGCTGAACGCAACGAGAGCAAAGAGGAGGTATAACAAGAGGCAACACTCTGACCGGTACCTTTGAAGTTGGTCGGTGGATTGTCCCTTTGAATTGGTTGCACTTACTATATGGTAGGCGAGCGAACAGTTTAAATCAATTGGATTAAATATTGGATAGTCGGCGAAATATTGAGAGATTTTTGTTACTAGATGTTGTTTGGTGTCGTATATCGGGCAAGACTAATCAGATTGCGTCATACAGACGCGCATTTGAGAGGTGACATTTCAGTCTACAATTTTCACGCAGACAGTTTTGTATTTTGTCAATCGTGTCAAAAGTAATATTAATGTGAAAATGAGAGAAATTTCTGAAAACATTCGCTATGTTTTGCAATTTTACTACAAAAATGCTGCACATGCCCCGTTGAATTCTGTTTGGACACAGAATTATTTAAATTAAAATATCGTTTACGTATTCCAACGGGGTTACTTATTGTTTATCTTCACAGTACATATCGTATAAAAATTTCATATGGTACGTGTGAGATTTCATGGATATCAGAAAATTAAAACAGCTGACACGGCTAAATTGTTTATTATTTCGGGTGTGAAAAATTAGTAATTATACTTTAGATATTCTGAAATAAGAATGAAAGCGTTTTTCTTAAAATTATTATCGTCGCGTAGTAAAAAAAATTCGGAAAGTTTGCGCTCTCTGACTTGTTCTTTCACTTCTGATCGCGCGCCTGGCTGGCGGACGGTTTGAGCGCGCTCGATCAAGCACGTGTTAGTTCATGCGCTTTTCTCTCATTGGCCAGTGAGTTTTCGTTAATAATTCGTAAACAAAGTCAGAGATTGAATTTTCGGAAATAAAAAAGTTGCTTCAAATGACCTCAGGAACCCCTTACTTCCCGCTGTTACGATACTTTTGGGACACCCTGTATGTATATCTGGACCAGTTCGTGGGCCAAAATCCTACAACTTCCTGCTATTCTTTGGAAAGGAGTTTCGCGTCTACTTCTTTCTGAATACTTCTTTCTATGAGGAAATCATTTCAAGCACTTGCGACAGCTTCTAGAACCATACAATGAACTATTGCCGCCCCCGGCTTGCCGAATATATTGGATAATCGAAAAAGTATTGAGAGATTGATGTCACTACATGTTGTTTGATGTCATAAATTGGGCAAAACTAATCAGATTGCGTCATAGTGACGCGCATTTGAGAGGTGACATTTCAGTCTACAATCTTCGTGCAGACAGTTTTGTATTTTGTCAATCGTGACAAAAGTAATATTAATGTGAAAATGAGTGAAATTTCTGAAAACATTCGCTATGTTTTGCAAGTTTACTACAAAAATGCTGCACATGCCCAGGAAAAAATTTGTAATGTTTACAGTCCAGTTGCTTTATCAAATGCAGTAGCTTGTCGACGGTTTGCTAGCTTTCATTCTGGAAATTTCGATATTAACACTTTAATGGCCGCTTACACATGTGTGTGATAGCCGGAACTACTGTTATTGTTACATGTAGGTGATTGCCTTAATAATTATAACACAAAGGAAAAATATTAAATTTGTTGTTAAATTGTTATTGTTTCTTGTTTTATGTGTATGTTCGCACATGTTGTATTATCTCGTGAATTTAATAAAGTTTCTTTAAATTAATTCTTCAAAAAAATTGTCGGCCCTGGCAACGTTTGACTGCGTGAACGTGCGCCCATTAAAGTGTTAAAGATGCACCTCGCTCTGCTCGACGAATCACTAAAAAAGTCGATGAAATAATGCCAATGGTTCAGCAAGATCGACATATAAGCAATCACGAGATTGCTAGGGATCTAAATATTCACCATTCAACTGTTTACGATCATGTGCAGAAAGCTGGATACAAAACGAAGCTCGATGTTTGGGTGCCTCATGATTTAACAGAGAAAAATTTGGTGAATCGAGCTTCCATCTGGGAATCATTGCTCAAACGTAATGAAATCGAACCCTTTTTTAACTTGGCTGGAAAGTTTTGATGCATCCACCGTATATCCCAGACCTTACACCATCAGATTATCGTTTGTTTCGATCTCTGCAATACTACCTTGATGATAAAAAATTGGATTCAAAAAACGACTGTGAAAATCACTTGGCCAAGTTATTAGCGGATAAACCACAGAAATTCTATTCCGATGGGATTATGACTTTACCTCAAACATGGCAAAAGGTCATAGGTAATAATGGCCAATATATACTTGAATAACATTTATTTTGAATAAAAGAAACATTTAATAAAAAAATGACAAAAATCTCTCAATACTTTTCCGACTATTCAATACAACTATTTCGTGTCGGTATCTAATAATTAGGAATCTATTTGCGTTCATTTATAACGTAAATTGGTTTTGGAAGTATTTATGTAGCACTGTTAACTTAGCACTCCTATAGCTCCTCTGAGGCGACACTAAAAATTGTCAGACTGTGATTCAAAACAATTTTTACATTACAATGTTTGTATTTAAGAAGTTAGTAAAAATTGAAGTGATATGGGTACGGTTCAGGGTAATAAATTGAACATGCACGAAAGGAAATGAATTTATTGGGAAATAATTTATTAAAACGGAAAGTGTATCCTCTATAATTTCTCTCTCGATTATTACACAAAGAACGATAAAACTGAACTAGAACTGATTTCGCCGTAAATGGAGGTTTCGTCCAGATTCGTTATAGTTACCGGCAATAACCTAAACATTTATTCTAACAATCGTGGTATCACCGGATATGATTTTTCTATATGTGTTTAAACACACTAAATGAGATTAATATTTTGCTTTTAAATGAGCAGGAACTTTCATTAGAAACACGTACAATGGAATTATTCTAGGACAAAAAACGTATCGATTTTGGAATTAAAATTGCTTCGAATGCAAAAGGTTAAGTATTTAGATCAGAAAGTTAAACCGGAAAGAATACAATAAAAGGATAACTAGAAAATATACTTTAAGGATAATCATCACGGTTATATTAAAAAAATACTTACAACAAATAAGTTAGTAAAAAATAGGTTACAAATAAGTTATCATAGCTGACGTTGGAAACAAATTACAGATATATATATATTTATATAAAATGTAATAACTAAGAATGTATTTATAAATATGTTATACGTCTATACTCTTACTTAGACTACGTTAGAATAAATCTTAGTTGTTTTGGATAACAACACTTAAAAAGAGACAACGTAAATATTCCTTATACACGCTTGAAATTGTAATAGATGCAAACCTCAAGATAGTAAATAAAAAATAATTTAGAAACTAAAAAATACCTATATTATATGTACCTACAATTACAACATCTACAACCATAGAGTGGGATTCGATTACAATTATCTTATCCATTTATACTGTTATACTATCCTTCTGGCACACAGAAATATTTGTACGAAAAAATGACAGTGTGCATTGTTATTTCTTACAGTTAAATTTATTCATAACTAATATAATATAAATATATAAACTTGCTTGCAGCAATTTCAATATAATAGCAATAATAGTAACTTCAGTATTTTTAGCCACATACCTATGGAAAGGGACTCTATTTACAATCATTCTTTCCAATGTCAGACATTCATACCATTTACTCCCACACGCAGCCTCTCCCTCATTCCTTCAAGCCTCATTCATAGTCAATATAAACAAAACTATTCCAATAAAATAAAAAATTAAACTGTCATAATTCTAGTCTCCGTATGATTTATGAACAAATATCTTCGTTTTCGAAATAGAAATTTCGAAAATAGATAAAGTAAAGATGTTACAAAATAAAATGTAGAATCGATTGTGTCGTGTGTGAATTATGAAATGTGTAGAGAAAGAAATTGATTATATTTTTCTGAAACTTGTAGCGACTCTGACGTGGATGTAACAACGTCGTTGCACCATCGATATACTTACCGTTTTTTAGTTTAACTCATTAAAGCTTTCTTCGAAATGAATTCCGAGTGGACGATATTCACGTAACGACCAAAAAACTGCTGTAGTCCTGTTTTGTGACGTCTTTCAATGCATCATTCCTTTCTTCTGTGCCGCGCAACAATTTCTGTGGTCTTTAAACCTGTAACTTTCACTTTTCCTTCTTTATATTTTATTTCTATAATTATCAACACATAATTTCATGCGTAGTATTACCTAGAAAAACGGATGAAATAATGAAAATGTTTGTACACAAACAGCAGTCTGTATGTTATTAATGTGATCATGCATCTGCATGCGCTTGCCGATTAGATAGTAGGTGCTAAACAACCATAACACAGAAATTATCGAGTAAATACAGTGGCTTGTACAAGTATTCGAACATTCTTTAAATTTGTATAACTTTTTAAAGATTAGGTCCAACGTCTTGACTTTTCTGGAGCAACTAGAAGCATTGATTTATTAAATGATATGCAAAAATAATTTTGAAATAATTCTAATTGGTAAAAATTATGTAGGAAAGTGGAAAGGACATTTTTTAAAATATTTTTATGCGTTTAACTTCGTCGTTTACGTATCTAACTCGATTTCTTTAACAAAAATTGTTTTATTTTACACGGAAATATATGCTCTATGATTATTGTCTAAAAAGCGTCGTTTTTGAATATGTATATATGGAATAGTGAAGTAAAAATGAAAATTGGAAGAACAACAGACAATTTTATACTATTAAATACGTACTTTTCCGTGATCTCAAACGACAGACCGCAGAGAACGTGAAAGAATATTTCCTGCGTGCAATGTGTTAAATACAACACTTTTAAATGCTTTTCAATATAACTGTGGTATTATTTTAAATTGAAAATACGACAAACCCCGAACATGCATCTACAGACTCTGCACCCACTCGAAAACTATAAAGATGCATTCTTTTAAGAATTGTAGGAAGACATTTAAAAACTAATTTCTATATATTTATCAGATAAGGTCAGCGTAATTTAAACTAATAGAAATTGTCTTACTCTGGAATTAACATTGCTTCGAGCACAAAGGGTTAAACGTGGGTCAGACGACTTCAGTTCATTGGGAAGCCAGGGAAATTAATTTGCCAGACTATGCGTAATCAAAATTTAGAAACAAATGCATTCACTCGGAATCGCGACGTACAGTGGCCTCCAGACAGAATTCGGACACTCTAAATCTAAATAACTGTTTTAAACTTGAACCAAATGTTTTGACTTTTCTGGAGCAACTAGAAGTATTAATTTTCTAAATAATATGCAGAAATAATTTCGAAATAATTGTAGTTGGTAGAAATTGTGTGAAAAAATAAAAAAGACATTTTTTAAAACATTTTTATCTCAACTCGTAATGAAAACTTAACCTTTAGTGATTTTAATTCCAATATCGAAACATTTTTTGACCTAAAATAGTCTAATTGTGCATGGTTCAATTCCTTTCGTGAATATAAAGTTTATTACTATTACTCGTACGTGCAGCAGATCAATCTTTTAAAAAAAAGCTTTTTTAAATAAGAGTAAATCAATTTTTAATGTCGTCTCAAATGTGTCATTGGAGTGCTAAGGATTAAAATGTTCGTTTTGCAGACCTATGTTAATTATACACATGTTGAAAATTTTATCGAAATCGATTAAAGCAGAAACAAAATGACGCGCGTAGAAAGATGTAAGGATTTGTGAAGTTTAAGCAGAAACTGACCAAAAATGGTTAAAAATTGTGATTCTTACCATTTTCGACGGTACGTAGCTCGTGTGTACGTCAATCGATTTCAATGAATTTTTCTGCATGTGTGTAAATATCCTAAATCTACAAGATGCGTCTTTATAATTTTTAATGCGTGGCTCAAGTAAACAATATTTAAAAAGTCCCTTTTTCATTTTTGCATGCAGTTCCTACCAATTAGAATTATTTCGAAATTACTTTTGTACATCATTTAGTAAATCCAGTAACATTTAGTAAATTCCAGTTGCTCCAGTAAAGTCAATTAGTTTGTTTCAATTTTTAAAAAGTTATTTAGATTGAAAGAGTATCTGAATACTTTCGTGAGCCACTGTATTAGCACAAGCGAATGTACGAGTGCTTCGGGTATAATAATTAATAAAGAAATTGTATAGCTTTTATTTCACTACATAAGGCTAACATGTTTTGTTGAAGTTAATGCTGTTACTGCTGTATTTTGGGCGGTTGCTTGATAGTTAGTATTATAAGAAGAAGTCAGAAAGTATTATCAACATAAACTGCAGTTGGTTAATAGCTACAGTATCATACAGTTTTTATTTATTCTGTTTTATTAAAAAATAAGTGACACAAATTCTTTGCTTAAATTAAGTTATGGAATCTTGCCCCAACGCAGTGATATAAAATACCAGATACCAATGCATAATTCAGATCACTAGTATGTTAATTCGATAGGAATATATGTATTATTTTTTTTTATATGAGAAATCGTAAACATCATCTCCCAAATTACATTATACATATTCTTTTTCGTTTAAACTTGAAACACGAATAACATTGACGAAGTTACAACACACACCTTTTTCCGAAGCTAATTTTATTGCTCGCATATGCATATATAAACTGTGACTCCCGTAAGTGAACGCACACACTATAAATCAGAATAACTTTTTGCATAAGTGACTCAAACGATTATAATTTTTCTGTAAAGCTAGACAGATCAGTTTAATTGATGAGGAGTAATGAAAATTTCGAAAATTTTAATAATAACTGATAATTATGCATTATGAATTTTGATTAATAGTAAACATAAAAAATTATTCACGTTAGGTAGAAATCTAGTTCCTTTGATATATAAATAAAATTCAAATTGTTTGGTTCGATTTAAACAAAACAGTCCTTTTTAAAGATTGTATCAATAGATTCGTTCAACAAATACATCAATTTATTTATGTTCCTAATTGCAAAAAGAACTACCTACAAACGTGAATATATATTTATTAAATTATTTATATACATACAAATACGATAAATCATTTAGAAAGAGACATTTTTATTAAACTTTGTTGAAATGTAATTTTTAATCAAATATTTTCTACATATTCGTTTAGCTATCTTCAAACAAAACTTAAAATATTTAAAAGGACTGACGAGTAATTCGTTTATTTAAATAATAAATTAATACACTCAATACTACAGCATATACTCAAATAATGCATATATTCAAATATAAAATACTGATGAAATGAAACGTTGTTAAAAATTTGATTAGGCGGATTATTCAGCAATGATTAAAAGAAAATGAAAAATATTATTCTTAAAGAAACATTGAGTTTTACAATCTTTCTATCTAGATGTGCACTAAAA
This sequence comes from Agapostemon virescens, assembly GCA_028453745.1. NCBI lineage: Eukaryota > Metazoa > Arthropoda > Insecta > Hymenoptera > Halictidae > Agapostemon > Agapostemon virescens. The sequence goes on along the minus strand of CM052097.1, from coordinate 627,871 downwards.
ATTCAAGTTGTTACTTTCCCTGCTTACAATCGTAAATTTTATTTTTATCTACGTTTTTAGAAGATGAAATACAAAATTAAAACTACAGCAATTAGTATTCTATATTATATTCTTACACATTTTTCACAGCCTATAAATTATGTATAAAATAATGCACATAATTTTGCTTTAATGTTTTACTTCCTAAAAATATAAATATAAATGTACACATATATTAGATAGCCTGAGAAGTCAAATGAAGAAGAAGGAATCCTTGCATGAAAATTGTCTGCATAAACGCATTTATTTTCGATTAGCATTTTTATCACGAAATATTGTAACACTAAACCTACCATACCGGGGGGAAATAACCATTATATGATTTTTTATTTTTAAATTATTGAAGTTATAAAGCTGCCTACATAAGAATCGTCTTAATGGATTTCTTTATTCATATATTGTAATTAAAATCGCCCAAAGTCTAAATAAATTAAATATCGTCATTTTTATAAGACAATATGCATTAACCAATTTTAATGCTCGGTAGGCTTAGTGATAATACAGGGTAATCGATATATTAATGAACTGCTTGACAAATAAGAAATCGAATTCCACTCGTGGGCAGTCACTTTTACAAATCTGAGGTCACCGCCCCTCGCACTGCTGTGGGAGTGAAAATGCTTTATGAGCCAACTAACAGCATAATCAGCAATACTTAGTCCAAAAAACTGCCCTAGTCTGGAATGCCACATCTTAGATAACTTAAACCATTATCTTTAATGACGTGAACACTGTGACACTCAATCTTCAATACTAATTCGGGGACGATTAAAAGAATCGATTTTCTGTGCCAAAATGTCCCTAGACTGCCTTAACACTAGAACTATCAAACCAGTCAAAATGACTGGTCCCTAGTTATTTCTTTCGCAATTACTGAAGTTATAAAAATGTTTTCATTAGTAATTTTCCGATGTACTTCTTTAATGAATCACGTGTTACAATAAAAATTGAATAAAGTTTTAATAGATGCAGTCATGTTATTATCACAAAGCAATGAATATCGTTGGATTTATTGTTCGGCAGTTCTAATGTTAAGAAACCGTTGCTTCTGAAATAGATTATTATCGAACGAGAATTATTATCCAACAGTGTTTAAAGTAATATTAAATATTTCTTACGCATACTTGAATTTGCAACTATGGATAAACGTTTCGATTAAGTTTTCATGAGTTCAATACAAAATTTTAGAAACTTTAACACATTGACAGCGGACCTATTTTGATTAGTTTTCACGTCACATTTTGTTTATCTTTAAATGGAAAGAATACAATTGTGCATAAGCAAAAGACTTGCTTACCCCATTTATGCTTTTCTGTTTCAATCGAATTGCCAGTCCCCAGAAAGTGACATAGCGTTTATCGTGTTGAACTCTTCACTGTCATATCTGATTTTTGAGTAAATCAATCTTGAACAAAAATTATTAAGCTTTAATAACAATTATATAGTTCTGAAGTACATTGTAGAGTTCTGTGCATTCGCTTCATTATTAATGATGTGATATCATTTAGAACAAACGTGGTGCTATAAAAAATAAATAGCACTCTCCAAGTTTTTCAGCAACGTATCAAATAAAATGTAATGACTTTACTGATTATTTGTTCATACGTATGGTGTGAGGAAATTAATAAAAGTGTGACCTGGTAGCTTCATGGTCAGACAATTAATATGTTTAAACTCAAGTCGAAAGGAATGATAGTGTGTCAGTCTTTAAAAATATAGTATAGAGGCGTTCATAATGTCTCGTAATATTATAGTATCAAAAAAGAAAATAACTTGAAACTGCTGCGGAAGTTCTCTACACTGCTTAAAAAATTAAAAACAAAAGTAAAACGTCTTCGTTTTTTTGTTAAAATTATTTGTTCTGCCTTGAATATAAAGTGTTCATTCTGTAAACTACTTTTCGTACTACTGTTGAAGCGTTAGCACTTAGCATACCTAAGACTTTGTTTATATTATGATTATTGCCTATATTTTCACTTGGTTTCACAACAAAAGCAGTCAACCAAACCGCTCACTTTCCCGATACTGTTTCTCTTAACGGGTGAGAATGTTCTTTCTTCAACCCAACCGATTTCAAAATACTCTTTCACATTTGAAATTTTGAAAAGTTTCCCAATACACAAACTGAAACCGTTAATTATTCGATTAATTTTGATTTAGTATTCCCTTCGCCACACAATTTTCCGGTTTATATTGTTAATTTTACCAAAATAAGATGTTCACAAAGAATACATAGTTGAAAAAAATGTAAACGTCATACAATATTATATAACAACAAACTTTAGTTGCATATTTTCCCCACTTTATACATATTGTACGCTCATACAATCACTCGCATAATTGTTCTGACACTTTTCTCGAAAAAATAACTGTTTCAACACTTTGCACCTGAATAATAATCCTGAGGCACCAGTAGAAAATGCAATACCATTATACAAAACAGTTTTCATATTATTCAATTTGTCTATTTTCTACAAATTACTAAAAATTCAAATAATCTTTAAGAGAACAGGTTCAATTGAATACGCGTTTGACATAAACAAATATTACATTGAATAAAAACAATCCATTGATAATCGAGCAACTAACAAATTGAATGCGTTTAACTTCGTCGTTTACATATCTAACTCGATTTCTTTAACAAAAATTGTTTTATTTTACACGGAAATATATGCTCTATGATTATTGTCTAAAAAGCGTCGTTTCTGAATATGTATATATGGAATAGTGAAGTAAAAATGAAAATTGGAAGAACAACAGACAATTTTATACTATTAAATACGTACTTTTCCGTGATCTCAAGCGACAGACCGCAGAGAACGTGAAAGAATATTTCCTGCGTGCAATGTGTTAAATACAACACTTTTAAATGCTTTTCAATATAACTGTGATATTATTTTAAATTGAAAATACGACAAACCCCGAACATGCATCTACAGACTCTGCACCCACTCGAAAACTATAAAGATGCATTCTTTTAAGAATTGTAGGAAGACATTTAAAAACTACTTTCTATATATTTATCAGATAAGGTCAGCGTAATTTAAACTAATAGAAATTGTCTTACTCTGGAATTAACATTGCTTCGAGCATAAAGGGTTAAACGTGGGTTAAACGACTTCAGTTCATTGGAAAGCCAGGGAACTTAATTTGTCAGACTATGCGTAATCAAAATTTAGAAACAAATGCATTTACTCGGAATCGCGACGTACAGTGGCCTCGAGACAGAATTCGGACATTCTAAATATAAATAATTGTTTAAAATTTGAACCAAACGTTTTGACTTTTCTGGAGCAACTAGAAGCATTAATTTCCTAAATAATATGCAGAAATAATTTCGAAATAATTGTAGTTGATACAAATTGTGTGAAAAAATAAAAAAGACATTTTTTAAAACATTTTTATCTCAACAAGTAATGAAAACATAACCCTTAGTACTCCAAGTAATTTTAATTGCAATATTGAAACATTTTTTGACCTAAAATAGTTTAATTGTGCATGGTTCAATTCCTTTCGTGAATATAAACTTTATTACTATTACTCGTACGTGCAGCAGATCAATCTTTAAAAAAAAAAGCTTTTTTAAATAAGAGTAAATCAATTTTTAATGTCGTCTCAAATGTGCCATTGGAGCGCTAAGGATTAAAATGTTCGTTTTGCAGACCTATGTTAATTATGCACATGTTGAAAATTTTATCGAAATCAATTAAAGCAGAAAAAAATGACGCGCGTAGAAAGATGTAAGAATTTGTGAAGTTTTAGCAGAAACTGACTAAGAATTGTGAAAAATAGCGATTCTTACAGTTTTCGACGGCACGTAGGTCGTTATACGTCAATCGATTTCAATGAATTTTCTTGCATGTGGGTATCATTGATCTACAAGATGCGCCTTTAAAATTTTTAGTGCGTGGCTCAAATAAACCATATTTAAAATGGCCCTTTTTCATTTTTGCATGCAATTCCTACGAATTAGAATGATTTCGAAATTGTATTCGCACATCATTTATTAAATCAGTTGCTTCTAGTTGCTCCAGAAATATCAAGTTGTTCGGTTCAATTTTAAAAAGTTATTTAGATTTAAAGAGTGAAAATGTTATCGAAATCGATTGACAAAGAAAAAAACGGAATGCGTAGAAAGATGTAAGTATCTGCGAAGTTTAAGCAGAAACGGACTAAGAATCGTGAAAAATTACGATTTTCACCATTTTCGATAGCTTATCTGTACGTCGATCGATTTCAATGAATTTTTTTACGTGTGTAAAGCTATCATAGATCAACAAGATGCGCTTTTAAAATCTTTAGTACGTAACTCAAATAAGAAATATTTAAAAAGCTTCTTTTTCATTTAATTCATACCCATTGCAACTTGTTCAAAATCCTTTTCACATTTAGTAAATCAATGCATCTAATTGCTCAAGAAAGGTCAAGACGTTTGGTCCAATTTTAAAAAAGTTGTTTAGATCTAAAGAGCGTCCGAACACTTTCGCGAGCCACTGTAAATAGTAAAAGTATGAAATTCTGTGAAAGTATTTTGTACCGGAGCGTTATGAACTTGGGAATACGATTGATTCGAGCGGATTCCGCAGTTACACGAAATTACAGTCTCACGTTTCTAACTGATCCGCATTACAATATCATCCACGAATGTCTAACGCGAATCGAAGCGGACAGAATTTTCCCAGACCGAATCCGGCCAGTCACTTTTTCCAGAGAGAGGCATTTCCTTGTTGCACGGTGTTGTTACACCGTCAAGAAGAACATTTGCATTGACATAGCAACGAGCCGCAAATGCGCAGTCAGCAGAAAGTCGAAGCGTTGGTCGGCATTTAAAAGTAACTTTACGGCGCGCTGTTACAAAAAGATCTGGTTCACGTCGTTCGGTAAAAAGCATTGAATGCCGATACCGGCCGAGGTAGGCCGAGTGAAATGTGACATAGTGAAGTCGATAACAACGACATAGACCGGGATCAACGGGCAGGACTTTCACGCGTCCTTCGACGGACTTTTCCTTCGAGGCGGACCGCGCGACCGCACAACCGCACCGCCGCAAAAGATTTCTTATCGTTCCCATACGTCGCGCCGCACGCTTTTGTCCGATACAATGAAATCAAAACTTATTACTTATCATGCTGTCTCGTACAATTCGAACGCAATTATCGCTCCTCTGGATGAATAATTCTAGCCCGACCTTAGCTTGGCGTACCATTTACTTTTCCTCGAGCACGAACCTTCCAATCAAATCAGCACAATGGCAATTCAGTAATTGTTACAATCATGGTGCCCTTTGTCATATTATAACCTGTCGGACACGTGTTGAAAATTTTAAACAAAAGCTAACAAATATAAATGTTGCGCCATTCTATTTAGACAAATTCAAATTGTATTTTTTTGTGATCACTGTTTAACACTAAATCTGCTATAACAGGTCAAATTATAGTCACACAGCGGGTCACGGTATATCAAAATTCGTTGAAAAATTGTTCTTCTGAGTGAATTAATTTTTATTGGATACTCTTATGTTTCATTAAAAGTACCTAAAAACTTATGTTCATGATATTGTTCGTTCAGCTACTATAATATTTCGAAAAATCCTTTGAGATACGTTCATTTTTTACTGAAGACAGTAACACATTCAAATTTAAACAAAATCCGAATCATGACCATAGCCACCTTGTAGATATGTCTTACAGAAATGATTCCATTATTTTAACACTAAACCTGCCACAGTGGGTCAAATGAGTCTTTTCAGAATTTTTATTTTTCAATTGTTGTAGTTATAAAATTGTCTTCGTAGGAATCGATTTAATAGATCTTTTTGTTCAATTATACTTTGTAATGAAAATTACGAATAATCTAAATAAATTCAATTTTGGCATTTTTGTAAGATAATATACAATAGCTAATAATGCTCGGCACGTTTAGTGTTAACCAGTGAAGTCGATGTATTTCAAAGCACTTTCTACATTCTTGCCAAAGTAATTTGAATGGCAAGAATGTTAACTTTGCAGTGGCTGTCGAAAACGATAGTTCTTTGCGACCTTGTGAAGTGATTGTATTAATATGGGTTAGACATTTGAATTCAGTCGTCCCACCATACAATGAAAAGGCTAAGGGAAATAATTGGACATGGCAGTTTCCTCTTAACGACTTGAGCATTCATTGTCAAACTTTGCATACTTCTTAATCATGTTAAGTGGAATCACTGTGATAAAAAGTAATGCAATTCCCCAAGGCCGTCTGTATATATCAAAGGTCATTGCAGTCCTTTATTGCACGTACTGTATTGAAATTGTTAGATGTATCTCGCTAATTAGAAATATAACTTATTAACCCTTTGCACTCAAAGCAATTCCATTCCAATATCGAAACAATATTTTTACGTATAGTAGCTCCGTTGTATATAGTTTATTTCTTTTCGTACATATGAAATTAATTACTATTACTCGCAATTTAGAACATTAAAATGGTTATCAGTTTCTTAACTGCAAAACCTAGCGATATAAAGTTGTTTAAATGATTCTATCGCAATTTTTAGAGGCGGATTAGAGATGCCATTCGAGTACTGAGGGTTAAAGCAAAATCCGTACTTACTACTCTTTGCACTCCAAGCAATTTTAATCCCAAAATTGAGGCAATCTTTCACCTAGAATAGTTCTATTGTACATGGTCTATTCCCTTTCGTACATATGAAATTAATTACTATTACTCGCATTTAGACCATTCAAATTGTTATCGATTTCTTGACTGTAAACCTAGCGATGTAAAGTTGTTTCAATGATACTATCGCAATTTTAATGGCGCCTTGGAGGCGCCATTCGAATGTGAAGGATTAAATATAAAAATATAAACGAATTATTATATATGAATTTAATTTATTTTCTATCAGTTCTTGAAATAGATCCCAAATACTCTGCTACACCCTGTACAAGCTACTTTATTTACAAACAAAATATTTATATAAATTTTCATGTTACATTTTGTCTTTTTTATTTGAATTTAACTCCTTGCCATGCCATTTTTTTGTATTTTAAGTTATTGTAACATCTTCATCGCTAAAAATGTTACAGAAAACAACAGACAATATGTATTTTTTACACTGCTATATTTAATGCTTAAATAATGATTGTAGACGAATAAAATTGGATTTCGTCTGAAGAGAAAGGCACAATATTCAATTTGTTAGACTTTGTTTAAAATCTTTATCACGAGTCTGACATGTTATAATATGGCAAAGGATGAAAGAAAATGAATGTTCACGTTTTAATTTTCAGTCATATTTTAAGAGGAAGCGTCAACCGCGGTTAGGTATTTAGTTTTTATTTTGAGTAATGTTACATTTTTAATATGGTACTTTTCTTTCGATGTTTCTATCATTCTCGTATAATAACCTCTTCCATAGCAACCTGGCGAGCAACTTTCTTCGGCCACTAGCTACTCCTGGAATGTAGTTGCGTTCACGCACTAATTACTTTAGATAAAAAGTTGATGATACCTCATACACTAAAGTGCAGAAATGGAAAAGAGTATAAAATGTTCGTACATCTGTATACGGGCCCGAGAGAAACTGTTGAGTAACGAAAAAAGATATTTGAAGGCGAATTAAATTAGCAGAACATTTCCCTTAATGAATGAATTAGCTTTCAAAATCTAGAAACAAGTTCTAGAAATTCTAATAAAAATATTTTAAAAAATACCTTTTATGAAAGTCTTCCTCTTTTTTTTGTTAACTTTCACTCCGACGAAAAAGACGGTAAATTTAAAGATAAATATAGACTTTACATATCCAAATAAGGATACCTGTGCGCAAGAATTGTGCAAATATAAAGAAAACCTAATCATTTAGGTATTTAGATTAATAATTTTTCGCGTTGCATAAGTTGATACTTATTTTTTTACAAATAATAAGAAACTTTCACTGAAAAAGTCAAACATATTCAATTTTCATTTAAATTCTGCCACAGATGTTCAACTGATGTAATATTCATATTACCGTGGCGAGGTTTTTAACAATTTAGAAAGTCATTCTTGGACAACACACGACGATTGCTTTGGGACATTGTCCTGTTGACAATAATACACCGAGAGCACTTGCAATTTTTCGAAAGAACACTTCAAATTTTGTTTATCCCTTGGCACTCCTATAGTGCTTTTGAGGCAACACTACTATTGAGGCGACAACATTGCTATACTATTATTCAAACACCGTTCACATCACTACGCTTGCATTAAAAAACTCGATAAAATTTGTAGTGTTGCACATACCAGTGATAGTAGTACCAGCTCTACAAATATGAAATCGGAATTTGTTCATACGTGTTCAACTCTCTACCATACAAGTTTCATGCAACAGCATAGTATTTAATAGTGTTGAACATGTCGAATTTTCTGCCTAGAAACTGCGATTTACGGACAGCATTGATTTTCTGTTACGATTTGAAGAAAACTGCTGCGAAACCGCATCGAATGTTTGTCGAAGCTTACGGTGAGCATGCTTTTGGTAACTCACAGCGCTTCGAGTAGTTTAAAAAATTTTAAAGTGGCGATTTTGACGTGAGAAGCGCAGAGCGTAGAAGACCACCGAAAAAGTTCGAAGACAGCGATTTGCAAGTATCGTTGGATGAAGATGACGCTCAAACGCAACAACCCGCGGATCAATTAAATGTAACACGAGAAGCTGTCTCGATACATTTGAAAGCCATGGGAAAGATCTACAAGATAGATAACTGGGATTAAAAGGCAGCACGAAGTGATTTTACTTCATTATAATGCACCATCACACACAGCAAAACTGATTAAGGAAACGATTCAGACGTTTAGTTGGGAACTACTTTCGCATGCGGCTTATTCACTAGATTTGGCTCCATCTGATTATTATTTGCATCGATGGGACTATTATGCTGCGTCATCCAGTAAGACCATCTTTGCCCTTTTGCCCAAAAGCTGACTCAGTGTCTTGCTGCACTAGGAGTGGCAGAACGACTAGTTCGGTGACACATTTGAGGCAGATCAAAGGTCCATGTAAAGAATCTATAAAAGAAACCCTCTCATTGAACGGGTTCCACTTCCGAGTTAACAGTAACCGAGTGAGGACGCATAATTGTTGTAAACGCGATTTCTAGTGAAAATTTTGTTGTTGCGTGGACTACCTAACAAACTTCAAGTTATCAAGGAGAAAGAGGATTATTTCTCGAGAGAATCCCATCCTTCCCATCTTCGCGGCATAACAGGGCACACGCTTGCTGAGCAGCGCGTCACATCTTACGAAAATGTACGAAAATAGCTCGATTACTGGTTTGTTTCAAAAAAGGAACTGTTTCTTTTTTACGTAGCAGCCATATATTGTCAGAGCGATAGGAAAAATGTATAGCTATCGATGGAGCAAAACTTCGAATAAAATATTTTATGTAATTTGCAAACGATAAACGTGTACTTTCTATAGAAAAATTCCGTTTTCATACTTATTGGGTTGTCCGGAATGTGCATGCCGATTTTGACGAAAGATTTAAACTAAACGCATTTAAGTTTTGGTTTATATGTATTAAAAATAAAAATAAATCAGCACGAACTTTTCAGTCAAACCCAACACATAACTGGTAGGTTGCACAAGAAGTTTGTGAATTCATTATGGAATTCAGTTTTGTGCATTTGTGAAAGACAACATTAACCCTTGGCGAATGGCGCCTCTGAGACGTCACTAAAAATTGCCATACTATTATTTAAACAACTTTTACGTCTTCTCCTTTAAAACTTTACTTAAAACTTTAACGTTCGAGTAATAGTAATTAATTTCATATATACGATAGGAAATAAACAATGTAAATGAAGCTATTATAGATAAAAATATTGTCCCGATTTTGTAATGGAATCGCGTTGAGTATAAAGGGTTAAAGAAGAACTGAATTTTATTTGGCTCCTATTTCTTACAATCTGCATTATATTTATTTGTTTATTTTGAATAAAGATCCGCATTCATTCCCAAATGGTAAAGTCTAAAAAGTAGTTTTTCTCTTTGCTAGCATATCCGGAGAGGTTGTCCACGTTCGAACATACGTGTTCGCGAATCTTGTAAAATCCTCGTCCGCACCGGTAAAACGACTGGTTTCTAATTTTTTCTTTCACAACTATTAAAATTCTAAAAGTGTTCTCGATAGAAAGTTTCGGATAAATTTATTTATTGAAGCAGTCTTTACGATGAAAATTGTACAAGGTTTTAACCCTTGGTATTATTTAACACTAGTTTTACGGGATGCGTCAAAATGATGCGCTCTATTCTTTTTTATTTGCAATTACGACGATTCCGGTGTTATATTTACATACCTGGTAGACATGATTAATCTCACCCCAGACACAGCTGTGTACATCTAAGCACATCATAGTTATGGCAAGCCGAAAGGGTCACATAATTAAACAGCAGCCTAATATTAGAGTATTAATAATTGGAATTCGTTGTAATTGTGGTGACCTTGCTGTACCATCAGCTGGTTTGTACCTCCCAATTGCAATTGCAGTCGATAAACAAATTTGCTGAGCTGCGCTTTACATCTTAAGAAAATGTGCAAAAATGCTTCGATTACAACGAAAAAGCCTTGAATAAGGAATCTTTGTGCAACGTATTACAAGGTTTCATGGGAAAACGAAATCACGAAGTCAGTAGGCGTTGCACAATTTTAGGATTATACCCCAAACTGGTTATTCGTACCCCATTTATCCCTACCAAGGGATAAATCATTTTCCAAACGTTGCTAGAAACAGACCAGGAGGAATTCTGCAGATCCTGGGACTGGGACATGGATAGAACTCTAGAACTTCGTACCAGTAAACGTCTACAGAACAGTTAGAACTTCAAACTTCTATACATCGACAGAACCTTTTGAACCCCGAACTAGTGAGCACCAGAACCGTTAGAATCACGAACAAGCACATAGAATATAGATCCATAGAACATTATGAATCACGAATTTTGAACTTTGAACTTTTGAAACTTTTAACCCTTAAAAACAACAGATGTATATTTGGAATTGCAAAATACATTAATCTATTGTTATAAATTATAGTGTTATTGCCTTGTACCAACGGCAATTTGGATGGAACAAACGCTCGGAACAACTGGTTTACCTGAAAAGAGGAACAGTTTTTCGGCGTGGCATCGACAAATTATCAGAGAGATGAGAAAAATATAGCTATCGATGGGCAATACTTCGAATAAAATATTTGGTATCATTTTCATACAATAAACGTGTATTTTCTATACAAAAATTTCGGTTTCATATTTACATACCAGGTATGTAATAACAATAAATGTTTTTACACTTCTGCCTGAATCTTGTGTTTTGTTCGTCGTCGTCTCGATTTAGCTGTGAATGGTTAAGGGTAGTTTGTGGTGGAGGAATATAGTAATTTTTAATTGGTCGTAGAGATGGTGGAAGGAGTATACCTGAAGGAGTGAGGCGCTAACAATGTAAGAATATTGTGGTTTTTTGTTGGTTGTCTGTTTGTCGTTTCATTGGGTGCGTCGCACATGGCTGTCCGCGTACGGTATTTGTAAGAATTTAATTGATTTATTCCATCTCTTTCGGGTATGCTTGTTAAGTTGTTGAAGACAGGGTAAAGCGCGTGCAACATTCGATGTTACCGGCACAACAAATGGACTGTATTAAATACTGATTATTTAAGGGCGTGTCCCTGTAGCGAACATCGACTTGCGTAAAACTTCACTCCAAAAACGCCTGATCGGCTTCAACACTAGAACTACCGGACCAGTCAAAATGACTGGTTCGTAATTTTTTCTTTCACCATCCGAGAAATTATAAAAGTATCTTCATTGGAAAGCTTCGAATGAATTTCCTCATTGAAGCAGACATTATAATAAAAATGCGACGAGGTCAGAATAAATGCAGTCTTTATTACAAGACAATGTACATCAGTCGCGTTTATCATTCGGTAGTTCTAGTGTTAATGTGAAACTGACATTAGCCAATTAGAGCACGTGTCATTATGACGTCTGAGAAGCTAGCTGTTATAAAAATGCGATAATGTTCATGTTCCTTCATATCTGTAAATTAATCTGTATAATCGTGTTAATTTGAATTCTGTAGTAAATAAAGATTTACAGTTCATTATCCTGAATTTCAAGGTTTTTACTTAATTTTGAATCGCAAGACAGGACTTAATTTAACCTTGAGTTACATAAGAATACGTGGGATCTAATTCTATTAGTTTATTCCCAAACCTCTACAGTCCCTTACTATTGTACAACGTTTGAGAATCCTAATCGACTGTCTGTCTCCTCGGCGGAATTCTAAATTTACTAATCGTCGCTCTGTCCTCGGTGAACGAGCTCTGTCTTCCGTGGACAACAGAAGAATTCTAATGCTAAAAATTTCTACTGAAAACGTCTCCACGGTGAAGTGTTGCCTCCCACTCTCGCAGTGCGGCCTCAGCGCATTTCGTCCTGTGAGTGGGGTGACAATGTGTATCAGGGTGAATGGACGTTGAGGACCCTTTCGCAGGTGACGTACACAGGCTCTCTGTGAGCCGCGAGGGGGTAGCAACTAGGCCCTAATTCATGTCACAGGAGAAATCTAATTAGTAAAAGGTCCTCAATACCTGCTGGTATTACAGCCCGTTTTCATTCCGTACATACTGCGGCCGGCGTTAATATTCGGACACCATGATAGTCGAGAAATTCTTGCTTGTATATCTCCACTGTTAATGGACTTAAAGAATTCGTCGTTGTGTACTGATAAAAAACAGTTATTTTAAATGCTAGAAACATAGTTTTTATTTATTTAATTTGTACACTTTTCACGTTAATCGATGTTAAACAAAATAATGGTCAATTTTGAGATTACAAACACATTCGGACACTTCGCGAATTGTAATGTTGCAATTAAAAATGTACACATACTTTAACAAAAGGATATCGATTTTGGTACTTTGTTGGATTACCCTGTTGTTTAATTACATAGCTCATTCGTTTGGGGATATTAAAAATAAATTTTATTTAAATATTCCAGAAGAATACGTGACCATTCTTCACTAGATCGTAATTTTAATTTTTCTTCCGATCTTATCGGTGATATTCTGATTCGATGACTTGAATAATCCCATAGATTTTCGATTGGATTTAGATCCGGTGACTATGGAGGAGATTGCAATACTTTTGGACAATTACACAATAAATATTCTTGAATTACACGTGATTTGTGTTTCACAATTGCACATTTTATTAAATTTTGTTTCAAAATATGTAAATATTAATTTTTATCCAGAATTCCAACAATAAAAACTAATTCGCCCATTTCAGCAGCCGAGATACAACCCCAAACCATTACACGTCCTCCGCCGTGTTTCAGGGTGGGTCCGAGATTTTTAGTATGACGCTCTTCATTGACTTTACGCCATATAAGTTTGTGTCCATTGCACCCAAAAATATTGTATTCGCTTTTATCTGCAAAAATTACATCTTTCCGCCACTCTTTTTCTTTAGAAATGTATTGGCGATCAGTAATCATTTTTTCTCGATCCACATCGTTAATATTGGATTGTTCGGAAAGTAATTTCGTTTTTTCCCGACAGAGGATTTAATTGTATTTTTTGCACCCAAATTCACACTTAAGCCGCATAATCATTATATGTTTTAAGACCTGATATAGCAAGGCTTGTGTGTGTAAAAGTCCAATTGATTCTGCGCAGTAGTTTTTGGTTGGCGCCCTTTTAAATATGGAGAGCAATAAGCAGCATTTTCGTCATATTTTACTTTTTTACTATGGAAAAGGTAAAAATGCTGTTCAAGCCAGAAAGAAACTAACCGATGTGTATGGAGGAAATGTGTTGACAGTTCACCAATGCTAGAACTGGTTTGCAAAATGTCGATCCGGCAATTTTGATGTCGAAGATTCCCCACGTTTTGGAAGGTCGGTTGAAGCTGATAAAGGCACGATAACGGCATTAGTTGATGCAAACTGGCGAGTAACAACACGTGAGATCGGTGAAAGGTTAGATTTATCAAATTCAACTGTTTATGACCACTTGAAAGGCCTGGGTTTAACCTCGAAGCTCGATATATGGGTTCCCCATGTTGTCACGGAGAGAAATTTGTGTCGTTGCGTTGACGTCTGTGATTCGCTTCTCAAACGTCACGAAAATAATCCATTTTTGAAGCGCATCATTACTGGGGACGAAAAATGGGTTGTATATAACAATGTCAAACGCAAGAGATCATGGAGCAAAAAAGATGAACCGGCTCAAAGCATATCCAAAGCCAATATCCATCAAAAAAAGGTGATGCTGTCTGTTTGGTAGGATTTTAAAGGAATCTTTTTTTTGAGCTTTTACCGGATAACACAACAATTAATTCGGAAGTCTACTGTCATCAGCTGGACAAACTGAATGATGCACTTCAACAGAAAGGCCAGAATTAATCAACAGAAAAGATGTACTGTTCCACCAAAATAATGCGAAACCTCATTCAAGTTTGGTCACTCGTCAAAAGCTTTTACAGCTTGAATGGGATACAATGCCACACCCACCATATTCTCTAGATCTGGCACCTTCGGATTATTATTTGTTCCGGTCACTGCAAAATTTTTTAGTCGGTACAACCTTCACTTCAAATGAGGAGGTCAAAAACCACCTCGATCAGTTTTTTGCTAGCAAAGACCAAAAATTTCATGAGCGTGGAATCATGCTATTACCAGAAAGATGGCAAAGGGTATTGGACCAGAATGGCCAATATGTAATTTAATGAAATATTTGTTCATTATACGAAAATTGTCTTTCATTTTCAGAAAAAAAACGAAATTACTTTCCCAACAAACCAATATATGGTTTTTTTCGTGGAATTCTGCTATGGTATCTTCTTTCATGAAACATTCAACGGACTGTATCAGAATGAATTTTCTTTCCGGTTTCTTTAATACATTAACTGTGCAACTGATGACGTTAAAAATTCCATAAAATCAAACTAATTTATTTAATGAAGCAGCGATTGAAAACTTTTAATGTATGGCATATAGTTATCTATCAACCTTCTTGTATTCTTCAAGTCTCAACTAAATCGAATGCAACGAATATATTAACGTACACATTTACTTTTAAACATGGGCTAACAATTCTGTCACCCATATATGGATGACATGGCAGTCAAAGTGTCAAATAATTCTGCAGACAATTTCGGAGCACTTAAACTAGGATCTTTTATCACTCTTCTAATCGTATTAAATTTGTCACGAAAGTCAAGTATTTTTGGACGACCACACAGAGGAATAGGTTCGATTCTATTTTAGAGATTATATTTTGTATGATGTCCGCTACAGTACTCTTACTCAATTGTAATAATGTATCGATTATAAATAACAAGTTGACATACATCGAACGATGTATTTTTACCTTTACGTGGCATTTTCACAACTAATACGTACGATACGAATGAAGTTCGAAATGAAATTAACTTTACCAGATAGTGCTTACATCTTATGTTTACAAAAATTACCACCGAACATCGTACCTAGCTTAACAGGGCGGTAAAACTGCGAAGCATATGGAATGTCCGAATGTCAAAATTGAGCATTATTTTGTTTAACATTGATTAACGCGAAAACTGTACAAATTAAATAAATAAAAACTACGTTTCTGGAATTTAGAATAAGTGTTTATTATGATTACAAAACGACGAATTCTTTAAGTCCATTAACAGTGGAGATATACAGCAAAAACTTATCGAGTATCATGGTGTCCGAATATTAATGCGGGCCACTGTATTTAGCGATCAAATGTGCCGGACGATGTCCTTCGATCAAGGTTCCCTGCGGCCGTGCCATAAATTCCTTTACTTCGAACACGGTGTTCCAGAACTATACGAGTATAGTAAAAATATCGTAAGAGTACAGTAACGGTATAATCACAGTACAGAACTGCATAGAACGGTACGGTAAAAATATAGTAAGGGTGTGGTAAGAGTAATAGTAATAGCATAGTAAGACTATCCTGAATGTAACGGTAATAGTAAAAAGTATGTTTTTTTCCGAACGCAGACCTTGTGGCAAGGAAACTGCAAAGCCTAATCATTACCGATTTAGTCGAGATTTAGCAGAATTATCGACTGCGTTCTCGTGATTACGAATATGTATACCCCATTATAGAGACAGGCACTCGATAGTTTTCGAGATACAGTGGCTCACGAAAATATTCGAATACTTTTTAAAACGGAATAACTTTTTCAAAATTGGACCTAGAAAATTATATAAAATATTTAAAAAATAATGCTTTTAAGCTTTTTTATCTCAGCTTTCCACCAAAATTTAAGCTGTGTTTTTTGTAGATATCTGTAAATGAGTTTACACGGGAACATATTCAGATGCGAAAATCCGATTTTGATGAAACTTATGGGAGTTTATAGTTCTTTGAAAAATATTTGACACGTGTTTCTTTTTATCGGCAACCATCCACTTTGAAAGGGTGAAAACAGCCATTAATGTTGGGGTATTTTTTAGATATCTCGGAAACCAGAGGTCCAAAAAATTCAAATTTTTTTTAAATTGCGTGTTTTTCAATGGGAAATGTAGTCGCGCAAGAAATTTTAAAAAAAGTTTTTTGTTTAAACAATAAAGCTATATGCTCCCATAAGTTTCATCAAAATCGGATTTTCGCATCTGGATATGTTCCCTTGTCAGTAAATTTCATCGAAATCGATTGACGCAGGGTTAAGCTACAGCCATAGAAGGTGTAAAAATCTCCAAATTTCTTTTAACTTTGTATTTCAAAAGTTGAGAAAAACTGCGATTTTTCACTATCTATGTATATAAATTATGAAGATGTGCAAAAGACAATCTTTAAATTACAAGCTCGGATAAAAAAGTTAAAAAACATAATTTTTTATTTCATTTATCATTCCAACCGATTGCAGTTTTTACAAAAAAAATTTTCGTATATTGTCTAGTAGACGGTCTTCTATTATTTAAAAAAGAAAATTCAAATTGCATGGTCCATTTTTAAAAAAGTTATTCCGTTCTAGAAAGTGTCCGAATATTTTCGTGACCGACTATATTTGTAATTGAAATTTCAACATTACCATAGAATGTTAACTTCACATTAATGTTCACAACGCTAAACTGATACGCCGTAGGCCCAGGAGCACGAGTCCCTTCGTGGTAATTTTTTTTATAAATATTTGACATGAAAAAATGCATTTCGGATGTTCAGTGAATTTGAAATAAAATATTTTTACTGACTAAAATTAAAAATAATACTTATTATCACACAGAAGAAATTGTAGATCTGTCGCTACATACACAAAAGGGTATAATTATAAAACGACAATAATATAGAAATAATACCTAAACAATAAATATTACAATATACGGTACAATAATAATAAAGCGGTTGATATACAAAGTTTTATACGAGATATACAAAGGAAGTACTATAAGCTGCTTCTTTAGATTTACTATTACATTGTCATTTTCCACGTTGAAACTTTAAACAGAAATACCTCGAAAACTATTGAGTGTCTGTCCCTATAATGCGGTAAATCTACAAAATCTGAACTAAATCGTTGACGACAAGGCTTTGCAGTTTCCTTGTAAGTTATTTTCTACCTCTGAAGGAGATTCCTACCATATTCGCATCCTCCGGGCTCGCAGAATGCAACAAATTAAAATAAACTGAAACAAAACGAGTCTTGTAAAATTCTCCATTCAGGACAAGAATTCTATAATTTTTAAAAAAGCTCTTCCGTTGTTCTGTGCTAACATAACAGTGAATACGATACCTAACTGGTTTGGTTATAACGAATAAATGTATATGTATGTATACTTTTTGACAGCAGAAATAAATGATTAAATGAAAAGCAATTAATTTAAATTTATAAATATTTTAATGTAGTTTTTATTTTTACTCTTAATATTAATATAACAGGAAACATTTGTAGCACCGATCAAAGTAGATCTCATTTAGAAATGCATTCTAGCAAAGCGGTATCATGGAGAGGAGAAAGCCAAACAGAGAATCTGCATTATCCGTAACATATTCATAGTTGCATTCATGCAATCCATCCCATAGTTTCGACAAACCGAAAGTTGCTTTCTCCCTTATTTCTACTTTTAAAAGAGGCGAGTAGACAACCAAGTGCATGTGCTATAGTATCTTGGTCCGTGTCGTTTGGTATAATTGTTAAAAAATTATTAAATTTTAAAGGGTTACATAAAATAACGGTACTTGTTCGTTCACGAGGATCGACGGAGCCTCAGACGTTTATTTATTATATTGGACAGTCAGAAAAGTATTGAGAGATTTTTGACACTAGATGTTGATTAGTGTAGTATATAAGACACGCATTTAAGAGGTGACATTTCAGTCTACAATTTTCATGCAGACGGTTTTTATTTCGTTGGTCGTGTCAAAAGTAATATTAGTGTGAATATGAATGAAATTTCTGAAAAAATTCGCTGTTTTTCAATTTTACTACGAAAAAGGCAAAAACGCTGCATAAGCCCAGGAAAAAATTTAAAATTGTTATCGATTTCTTAACTGCAA
>CM052097.1:587589-609288 GCA_028453745.1 Agapostemon virescens | reverse complement strand
ATCTAGCGATGTAAAGTTGTTTAAATGATTCTATCGCAATTTTTAGAAACAGATTAGAGATGCCATTCGAGTACTGTCCTTTATTGCACGTAATGTATTGAAATTGTTAGATGTAACTCGCTAACTCCAAATATAACTTATTAACCCTTTGCACTCGAAGCAATTCCATTCCAACATCGAAACAATATTTTTACGTATACTAGCTCTGTTGTATATAGTTTATTTCTTTTCATCTATATGAAATTAATTACTAGTACTCGTACTTAGAACATTAAAATGGTTATCAATTTCTTAATAGCAAATCTAGCGATGTAAAGTTGTTTAAATGATTCTATCGCAATTTTTAGAGGCGAATTAGAGATGCCATTCGAGTACTGAGGGTTAATGTAAAATCTATACTTCAACTCTTTGCACTCAAAGCAATTTTAATTCCAAATTGAGGCATTCTTTTACCTAGAATAGTTCTATTGTACATGGTCTATTCCCTTTCGTACATATGAAATTAATTACTATTACTCGCATTTGGAACATTAAAATTGTTATCGATTTCTTGGCTGCAAACCTGGCGATGTAAAAATTGTTTAAATAATAGTACAGCCATTTTATTAGTGTGAATATGAATTAAATTTCTGAAAAAATTCGCTATGTTTTGCAATTTTACTACGAAAAAGGCAAAAACGCTGCTCAAGCCCAGGAAAAAATTTGTGGTGTTCACGGTCAAGATGCCTTATCGAATACAACAGCAGTTCTGGAAATTTCGATATTAAATATGCACCTCGCTCTGGTCGATCAGTCACTGAAAAAATTGATAAAATAATGCAAATGGTTGAACAAGATCGGCATATAAGCAGTCATGAGATTGCTAGGCAACTAAACATTCACCATTCAGCCATTTTGGATCATTTGCAGAAGACTGGATACAAAAAGAAGCCCGATGTTCGGGTGCCTCACGATTTAAAAGAGAAAAATTTGATGGACCGTGTTTCCATCTGCGAATTATTGTTCAAACGTAATAAAATCGAACCATTTTTGAAAAGACTGATAACGGGCGATGAAAAATGGATCACATACGACGACAACTGGGAGAGCTTGGCTGGGAAGTTTTGATACGTCCACCATATAGCCCAGACCTTGCACCATCAGATTATCGTTTGTTTCAATCTCTACAAAACTATCTAGATTGTAAAAAGTTGGATCCAAAAGAGGACTGTGAAAATCACTAAACCAAGTTTTTAGCCGATAAACCACAGAAGTTCTATTCCGACGGAATTATGGCTCTACCCCAAAAATGGCAAAATTTCGTAGATAATAATGGCCAATATACATTTGAATAAAATTCATTTTGAATAAAAGAAGCATTTAATTAAAAAATGACTAAAATCTCTCAATACTTTTCCGACTATCCAATATTAACTGCACCCGTAGCTATTGAGCATGTGATTATGTTTATTGTCTTGTCTCGTTGTAAATGCGACAACGCACACATTTATATTTAACAAACTTTCCTTGAGGAGAGTCTAGTGATTGGCTAATTATTGTATATCAATCAGTAACGCTAAACCTATCCAGCATTACAATTGCTTGGAGTATATTGTTTTATAAAAATATCAAGATTTAATTAATTTAAATTTTTATTATAACAAATGATTGAATAGAGAAATCTATCGAAACGATTCTTATGAAAGCTATTTTATAGCTTCGGTGACTGTAAAATTGAAATTTAGATTATAATTTTAAATTAAAAAATAGAAAACGTTTAACTGATTATGGTAGGTTTAGTGTTAAGGCCAAGAAGAATAAACACATAACTAAGTCAAATGAAACATAGTTGGAGTCAAATCTTGTTGCAATACCATAAATATTGTATAATAAATACTCAAATTGTCTGTAACTATAGTATTCTTTCCGGGTCTTTAAATGTAACTATAATATTCTTTCTGTACCTGTAGAAGTAACTATAATATTCTTTCTGTACTTGTAAATGCAACTATAATATTCTTTCTGTATTTGTAAATGCAACTATAATATTCTTTCTTTAACTGTAAATGTATCTGTAATATTCTTTCTGTAACTGTAAATTCAACTATAATAATCTTTCTATATCTGTAAATGCAACTATAATATTCTTTCTGCACTTGTAGATGTAACTACAATATTCTTTCTGTTACTGTAAATTCAACTATAATATTCTTTCTGTACTTGTAGATGTAACTACAATATTCTTTCTGTTACTGTAAATACAACTATAATAGGTTCACTTCTCTGGTTAACATCACTATCGGTATCATTGCCATTATCACTGCTATCATTGAAGTTTGTATTATTAATAGAACACGAGTAAAATCAATTTTAATTAGTTTAGATAAAACATTTGGCTATTAAAGGAATAAAAAAATGGATCGATATTATCGTGAATCAGTGAACACTGTGTTAACCACGCCTTTTTTAATTCCACCAGACACGAGGGAATGTGACTTTCTTGGCTTCATTAGACTCGTTTCAATAAAATATGATAATTGTATGCAAGTATTTTACGTAACGTTGGTAGTATCGAACCGTAGTCACAAGTGCGAATATATTTTTCACGGTACGGATGAACGAAAAAGACTTTATTATCGGAGACTTTCTAATCGTGTCCCACGCAACGCGAATTGCTCTTGCTATCAGGGATACGTGCATATATGTATACATATAGATATATGTACGTAAATATAGTATGTCCGTTCGAAGTGAATGTACTAAAAATATACTAAAAATAACTCTAACTACTAAAAATGTAAAAAAATTACTTAAATCTAACTTTAATAAAATATTTTAACATTGAAATCTTCAAACTTTTTTAAATATATTAGGGGTATCCATAAGAAATAAATTATTTGGGAAGAAGTCTTTTGCCTTCAGTTCTCTACCGATCATTTAAGAGGAAGTACGTATTCTTACACGTACTAGGTGTATGCATAAGTTTTTTCCGGTTTTTTGATCAAAAAGAACACGTAATTTTCAAGGGAAATTAATTTTTTTTTTATTCAAAATATTGGCCATCGGCTTCTACACATTTCGTCCATCTTTCAGGTAATTTATGAATACCATGCCAGAAAAACTGCTTGTCTTTTGCGGCAAACCATTCGTCGAGCCATTTTCCAACTTCCTCGAAATTGCTGAAGTGCTGCTCTGCGAGCGCGTGCCCCATTGACGCGAAGAGGTGATAGTCAGATGGTGCCAGGTCTGGGGAGTACGGCGGGTGTGGTAGGATGTCCCATCCAAGCGATTTCATAGTGTCTTTCACTTGTTTTGCTGTGTGAGACGGCGCATTGTCGTGTAACAAAATCACTTTGCCATGTCTTTTGGCCCATTCCGGTCGTCTTTCAATTAATGCGTCGTTTAAATTAATCATTTGTTGGCGATAGCGTTGTGTATTAACAGTTTCTCCGGGTTTCAAAAGTTCATAATACACAATACCGGTCTGATCCCACCAGACACAGAGCATGGTCTTCTTGCCGAAGCGATTTGGTCTTGGTGTTGATGGACCGGCTTCGCCATGTGAAAGCCATGATTTTTTCCGCTTTGGGTTTTCAAAATAAATCCATTTTTCGTCACCCGTCACAATTCGATACAAAAAGGATTTCCTTTCGTAGCGTTGAAGCAGCATTTCACAAGTGACTTTGCGATTTTCCATTTGACGTTCATTCAAATTGTGTGGGACCCATTTACCGAGTTTGTTGATCTTTCCCATTGCTCGTAAACGTCTGCTGATTGTTTCTTGTGATACTTGTAATGCTTCTGCTAATTGCCGCTGAGTTTGAGTTGGGTCATCATCCAATAACTCCTGCAATTGCTCGTCTTCGCATTTTTGTGGTCTATCAGAGCGCTCACTGTCTTTCACATTGAAATCACCACTTTTAAATTGTCGAAACCATGTCTCACATGTTCTAATCGATGGAGCGTGTTCACCATATGTTTCTACCAACAAACGATGACTTTCGACAGCCTTTTTCTTTTGATGAAATAAGAAAAGCAATGCGTGCCGCAAATGTTCTTTTTCAGGCACAAAACTCGACATGATTACTGAACGATAAAACAAAGACGCCAGTTCTTGGCAGACTCAACTTATGTGTGTTTGTAGTTTTATGTTAGACGAACAAAATGGTATATGTGTCAAATTAATACGCTGCGTACTTTTCACTGGCGCCACCTCTTAGTCAAACCGGAAAGAACTTATGCATACACCTGGTATACACAGACTCTGGATTTCTACAAGAAGGGGGTTGAAAATTTGAAGCATAGATGGCAAACCGTCCTTGATAATTGTAATAGATTATAAATAGATTATAAATAGATCCTTGTAATAGATTATAAATAAATACTTGATTTTTGTTACAATGTTTGTTTTATATTTAAAAATAATTTATTACTTATAGGTACCCCTAATATGAATTTAGAATTCTTTAATATTAATATTACTTGGTGACTGCAATTACAAACAGTTTAAAACGATTTATTAATATTATGTGGTGACCTAGTCTGTATCATCAGATTCTGTGTACCTCCCAACTGTTTATCGACTGCAATTGCAATTGGGAGGTACAAACCAGCTGATGGTACAGCAAGGTCACCACAATTACAACGAATTCCAATTATTAATACTCTAATATTAGGCTGCTGTTTAATTATGTGACCCTTTCGGCTTGCCATAACTATGATGTGCTTAGATGTACACAGCTGTGTCTGGGGTGAGATTAATCATGTCTACCAGGTATGTAAATATAACACCGGAATCGTCGTAATTGCAAATAAAAAAGAATAGAGCGCATCATTTTGACGCATCCCGTAAAACTAGTGTTAAATAATACCAAGGGTTAAAACCTTGTACAATTTTCATCGTAAAGACTGCTTCAATAAATAAATTTATCCGAAACTTTCTATCGAGAACACTTTTAGAATTTTAATAGTTGTGAAAGAAAAAATTAGAAACCAGTCGTTTTACCGGTGCGGACGAGGATTTTACAAGATTCGCGAACACGTATGTTCGAACGTGGACAACCTCTCCGGATATGCTAGCAAAGAGAAAAACTACTTTTTAGACTTTACCATTTGGGAATGAATGCGGATCTTTATTCAAAATAAACAAATAAATATAATGCAGATTGTAAGAAATAGGAGCCAAATAAAATTCAGTTCTTCTTTAACCCTTTATACTCAACGCGATTCCATTACAAAATCGGGACAATATTTTTATCTATAATAGCTTCATTTACATTGTTTATTTCCTATCGTATATATGAAATTAATTACTATTACTCGAACGTTAAAGTTTTAAGTAAAGTTTTAAAGGAGAAGACGTAAAAGTTGTTTAAATAATAGTATGGCAATTTTTAGTGACGTCTCAGAGGCGCCATTCGCCAAGGGTTAATGTTGTCTTTCACAAATGCACAAAACTGAATTCCATAATGAATTCACAAACTTCTTGTGCAACCTACCAGTTATGTGTTGGGTTTGACTGAAAAGTTCGTGCTGATTTATTTTTATTTTTAATACATATAAACCAAAACTTAAATGCGTTTAGTTTAAATCTTTCGTCAAAATCGGCATGCACATTCCGGACAACCCAATAAGTATGAAAACGGAATTTTTCTATAGAAAGTACACGTTTATCGTTTGCAAATTACATAAAATATTTTATTCGAAGTTTTGCTCCATCGATAGCTATACATTTTTCCTATCGCTCTGACAATATATGGCTGCTACGTAAAAAAGAAACAGTTCCTTTTTTGAAACAAACCAGTAATCGAGCTATTTTCGTACATTTTCGTAAGATGTGACGCGCTGCTCAGCAAGCGTGTGCCCTGTTATGCCGCGAAGATGGGAAGGATGGGATTCTCTCGAGAAATAATCCTCTTTCTCCTTGATAACTTGAAGTTTGTTAGGTAGTCCACGCAACAACAAAATTTTCACTAGAAATCGCGTTTACAACAATTATGCGTCCTCACTCGGTTACTGTTAACTCGGAAGTGGAACCCGTTCAATGAGAGGGTTTCTTTTATAGATTCTTTACATGGACCTTTGATCTGCCTCAAATGTGTCACCGAACTAGTCGTTCTGCCACTCCTAGTGCAGCAAGACACTGAGTCAGCTTTTGGGCAAAAGGGCAAAGATGGTCTTACTGGATGACGCAGCATAATAGTCCCATCGATGCAAATAATAATCAGATGGAGCCAAATCTAGTGAATAAGCCGCATGCGAAAGTAGTTCCCAACTAAACGTCTGAATCGTTTCCTTAATCAGTTTTGCTGTGTGTGATGGTGCATTATAATGAAGTAAAATCACTTCGTGCTGCCTTTTAATCCCAGTTATCTATCTTGTAGATCTTTCCCATGGCTTTCAAATGTATCGAGACAGCTTCTCGTGTTACATTTAATTGATCCGCGGGTTGTTGCGTTTGAGCGTCATCTTCATCCAACGATACTTGCAAATCGCTGTCTTCGAACTTTTTCGGTGGTCTTCTACGCTCTGCGCTTCTCACGTCAAAATCGCCACTTTAAAATTTTTTAAACTACTCGAAGCGCTGTGAGTTACCAAAAGCATGCTCACCATAAGCTTCGACAAACATTCGATGCGGTTTCGCAGCAGTTTTTTTCAAATCGTAACAGAAAATCAATGCTGTCCGTAAATCGCAGTTTCTTAAATACTATGCTGTTGCATGAAACATGTATGGTAGAGAGTTGAAAATCTTTAGTAGATGTCAAAACAAGAAAATGACGTCAATGACGCGGTTTAACGGTAACTACATTGACAGCTAGCGCGACGTATCGGAAAATTCTGGTTTCATATTTACAAACCTGGTAGACGTCCAGCTTGAATCTTTGTCCTTGTAAACATTGCGAGTTTCTTTGATTTTAAGAAATTCAGTCGGCGTTGGTACAGTCGTTTGAATTTGAATAATTCTGAAATATAGCGTAAGTGCGAGGTACATTTTCATTACTGATTAACATTAGAACTACCGAGTTATAAATCCGACTGATGTATATTGCTTTGTAATAATGACAAAATTGCATCTATTCAATTCTCGTGCAATTTGTATCGTAATCTCTGCTTCAATGAAGAAATTCATTCGAAACTTATTGGTGAAAATATGTTTATAGCTTCAATAATTGTAAACGAAGAAATCAGGAACCAGTCAAAATGACTGGCTCGGTAGTTCTAGTATTAACGAGGGATTGACCAACAAATATTTCTTTTCTGTTCTCGTTTTTTTTAATTTTAATCTTATTGCGCGTATTGTTCGATATCGAAAGGATAGGATCAGGTTCTGATTTATGTTATGTAAGTGTTTTGTTTCACGATCGCATTATTACCCGATTCGCGACAACAGTTTCGGGATTGCAGTAGCACGGCGGGTAAAGTAAGTCTTGGTTTTAGCTCAGAGAGTATCGCGCTCTTTAGGATTTGGATTTTAATTGTTGCTTGCCTCAGTTCGTACTCCATTTGTGGTATTCTTCTGCATTAGCCTTTAGCGAAATAGGTAGAAGTATTACCACATGATAGAAGTTTTACCGTTGTAGCCGAAAGCTGCGGAAATCATTGCGCTACCTCCTCCATAATTTCTATTCATTCTAATATCTCTCTGATCACGCAAATCATCCGAGTAATATTCGGAACCGTTCGGACCATCTAAATTACGTTTCTTTCCGTTTGAAAAAATCATAGTTTTCTATTTCTCCATGCATGCCATACAATCCTATGCGAAATGTTTATGAAGTTTGGTATCGAAGCGTCTTACTTATTTTCAAAGCTTCTTGCACACGTTAAACAACAACTGATAAAACTAACTTTGTCCAGATTCGAATGATTTTCCCTCTAACCCTTTGACTCAATTTCTTTGGACGATCTGTAGATTTGTTCACCTCATATTTATCGCTAAGAATGGTTAACAACATTTAAACATCTACGTATTCTTTTTCCGATTTTCCTGTTCGACAAATTCATTTCCTTGACCTCAATAATTAATCATTTTTCGTGATCATGTAATGGCTTTTCATGATACAGTACGCTTTAAATAATTCTAGTACTTTAAAAGTAATTAAACAATTATAATTTGCATATATTAAAATATACAAACATAAAAGAATTTTGTACCTGTCTTGTAAAAGTTCATCAAAGTATTTCTTAAATAAATTATTGTGAATCTAATATTTTTTTGCTCCACTACTAATTTCATAGTGAATCACGCCTAAACACTTGTGCTATCGAAACTAAACTAAACGCTGCTACGGCAGTTAGAACACGTCTTTTCAAAATATAATCGAACACCACAGAAGGTGTTCCACGACGTAGATAAGAATGACAACGGTAAACATGCTCGTTCTTTTTGCCACCGTATGCGGCATAAAGATGTTGCTCTTTAACCAGTTAAGCGTAGAATTTAATTTTAGAAATGCACGTCGAACGCAGGGCAAATGCCCCTGTTATCAAATCTATGGAAAAAATAGAGCAAAGCGAAGAAGAATTTCATTTCCATTCCGATATAAAATTAACAATTCATTGTTGAAAAGGTTTCTCCTATTACAAGCATAAAATTATTAAAAGAATAATAAAATTTATAAACAAGAAAAATTAGAAAGTATCCAATATTAACCCCTTGCCATACTTTCTTTGTCACTGTACTAATTATAACGTCCTCAACGCCAAAAATGTTAGAGAAAATAAAAGAAAATTAATATTTCTTGTGCGGCTACACTTACTTTAATACTGAAATATTAATTCACAAAAGAATAACATTGCACTTCGTCTAAAAATGGAAACATCGCATATATATTTGTTAGACTTTGTTTAAACAGTTAAGCGCGGAATTTAATTTTAGAATTCCCCCTTTGGGATGCGGAATTAAAATCAAGGAATGGCGTGTATACATGTCGAACGCAGGGCAAATGGTCCTATTATAAATTTTACGAAAAACGAGGTAGAATTACATTTTTATTTAATAAAAAATTAACAATTCTGTTGATAATATAAAGGAAACATACTATCAAATAATATTCTTGTTGTATTTTATTGAAAGTTCAATTTTTTATTGCGAATGGTAATTTTTTATTTTACACGACGAGTATATACGTCGTACGCATCGCAATAGACATTTGGTCCGACGTGTATACACGTTAAACGCGCTCAACTGATTAAAGAACCGGGATGCTTTGAATTTTATGTTTTAATATCTAACAGTTTACGCGTGTAGTAGATTCGTTGTGTATGTAGAAAAATTTGTAACGTTTCTTTCATCATGATTGAATCGCCGATCAACCTTTTTATTCGTAGAGATACTGATCACGGCTCAATTTCTCTTTAACCAGTTTCTCCTTTCACCGTTTGTTTTTCGACCGGTACATTAAGAGCGATTCTCGAAGCTCAGATCGTACAATCTTACAATTCATGATATGCAGTAATTATCCGGATTATAGTGCTCACCTTACTAGGAACTTGAGCATTTATCTTGATCCCTTCGTGTCTTATGCTTCGAAGGAAATACAATCGCCTTAACATGATTAAAACATCTCTTGCAGAACTATTATACTATTAATAACCTAAATCTCCACTTTCTATGATTTTCAAAGTTAACGTTACGTATTCGTGCTAATTTAAACATGTCGAATTATACTAAATATCTGTATAATATTATTTGCAAACGCGAAAACTTAACACAACATACAAACGTGATATTTATAAATTGCTGGAAAAACGTTTTAATATTTTTATCAACATTGTACACAATTTTATTGTATAAATACTACGGAATTATTGAATGCTATTTTTTCAAACATGTAATAAACGCATGTACGGTTATAAATACAAAATGAAAAATTTCAATATAACTTCATTTGTAGTTTGCACAGCGTACAGTCAATATTCCCATAGACATTCAAATGATTTTTTAATTTTTCGGCTTACAAGTATTACTCTTTGGAGTTATTTGATACATCGTTTTATACGTAATCGAATATACGATTTCTGATTATTTGCGATGCCTTGTCACCACTTCGCTTCTATGCTCTGGATTTATAATTCTAAATTTCTACAGTATTAACATTGTTTAACCCCTTGCCACATTATGACGAGTTAGATTCATATCGAAGATTTTAAACAAAATCAGACAAATATAAATGCGATACCTTTCCTTTTAGACGAAACGCAATTTTATTTTTTTTTTTAATCAATATTTTTGCATTGAAGGAAATGCAGCCGTATAAGACATATAAATTTTCTTTTTTCTTCTGTAATAATTATGAAGACGTTATAATAACTGGAGTTTACTTGATTATTTTCAATCCCTCGTCACAATATCGCTTCTATGCTTTGGATTTATAAAATTATAAATTTCTACAGTATTAACATTGTTCAACCCCTTGCCACATTATGACGAGTTAGGCTCGCATGGAAGATTTTAAACAAAATCTGACAAATATAAATGCGACACCTTTCCTTTTAGACGAAACACAATTTTATTCTTTTTTAATCAATATTTTTGAATTGAAGGAAATGCAGCCATATAAGAAGTATAAATATTCTTTCTTTCTCTGTAACATTTTTGTTGTCTAAGACGTTATAATAAGTGTAATTGCGAAGAAAGTGGTACGGTAAGGGGTTAATATTATCCATGGTATATTGCAATTAATTTGACAAAATTTTTTATAATAAAAGCTTAGTTTAAATCTAAGCAAATGCTTACAATATACTTATTGCTAACTTGAACTTGGTATGTGATATAACAAACAATGTACAATAATTATATTTACGACCAATACTATATTGGATGTTACTTTTGTATTATAGAGTACATGCTCGAGGAGTAAACAAATTATATAATACAGTGGAATTCAATTTTTAACTTAAACTATTACAACTTCGTTGTATTTACATTTGCAGCACTTCCATTCCTTTCAAAGTATCAATTCAGTGATGATATACGCAAATGGTATTTCTCAATTCGATATACAAAAAATGTTGTCTTGTCTATTTTAATTTGCATATAAATATTTTGTTTTTCTATGTAAAATCAGTACTATCGCGTTTTAAGTAACACTGAATTGTTTACATGTATGTCGCGTGCCGCCATATAATTATAATGTACTGAATAATGATGAAAGATTGAGGATTCTCAAGGAAAATGAAGGAATGTGAAAAACGTTTCATTGCATGGTGAAGGAATGCGAACATCGATTAAAACAGCACGAGAAACAAAAGTGGGTCACTATCATCCTTCAAAGATCTTTCTCTCCAAATATCTCTTAACGTTGAATGCAGCGTTATCAGGGCATTCATTATTATTAATGCTTTCCCATATTTGAAATCATGTCTGTGTATAATATAATGTTCCTTCATTATATTTTTAATCGATTACAACCATCTATGGAACAAATACAATTTCATTTCGTATCTCGGTTCGTAGACTTCATTAACAAATGGATATGTGTATAAATTAATAAATATGGAGGATTCGACGCGAGCCAGATATGCATCGATAGCGAAACTGTGCGAAGATTTGCGCGTGTCTTTGACACTAGCACTACCGAACAATAAATCCAACGATATAACTTGTTTTATAATAACAACAACTACTCGTACTTCATACAATTTTGGTTGTAATACATGCTTCGTTAATCCTGAGCACTCTAATGGCGTCTCTGTGGAGACACTAGAAAATGCATTTAACAAGTTGATAGAAATTGAAATGTTGCACGTACGATTAATCAATGGTGTCCCAAAATTAACGCAAGATTTGAATTTGCCGCCATTTTTGCAGTAAATTGTTGGCAACCCTGAAAAAAGAACAATTTGACACCTGAGAGTTTAGGGTTAGTAAAAATGGAGCGTTATACGATACAACACGTGTTTTCATTATTGAACAATATTTCAAAAATAATGGAAGTTTGGCGGCCGCAGTTCGAAAATTTTATACAAAATATGGTGAAAATAGTGTTTTAACCTCGTCAACTGTGCAAAGATTAATTGAAAAATTCAGGGAGACTGGATCGGTTGGAGATGCTAAACACACCGGTCGTCCAAAAACAAGCCTTTCAAATGTCAATATCGAAACAGTGCGTGAGAGTGTTGATGAAAACCCAGGAACATCAATTCGGCGTCGTGGACAAGAATTGCAAATTTCAAGAAGCACTTTACTGCATATATTCACAAAAGATTTGTGTCTGCATGCTCACAAAATTCAATTAACACAACAACTGGTACTCAGCTGTCAAATTGTTCCTTTTTCAGGGTTGCAAACAATTTACTGCAAAAATGGCAGAAAATTCAAATCTTGCGTTAATTTTGGGACACCCTTTACACATAGGTTGCTACGACGACCAGGTCGAATCAGTAGTGTTTCAGCGCACGAATAATAAATCGTTTAGTTTGAACGTTTTATATGTATCCTTGCGCTTCGAGCGCTTAACTTAACAAGGCTCGATATTTAGGGGTGGTGCAAGTAATATCATAAAGACACACGACTTGTTGGAACGTAGAACTGACTTTAATAATTCCGTTGTACTGATTTTTCTTACGAAAATAAGCGGTTTAGTTAAGTTGAAGTTGTTTCAGTGACGTTTGAAATGTGAATCGCTTTTTGTGTTAAAAGTGTGCAGTATTTATACAGAAAATGGTTCATATAAGCGCACCAATCAGAATCGATGGTGGCTTGGTCAAGCGGCGCGATCGCAAGTAAACGTTCGGTTTGGCCATTGCGCCTGGTCGCAAGACGTTGGACTTAGGGGTGGTTTATTGCTGGAAATTTTCAAAACGCCGGTTTGCAGGAATATACCGGGTGCTCAGCTTGTACAGTGTCGAAATATTTGTATGCGCTTATATATAATGTTACGATGTAACAACATTTGTACGTAAACTGCATTCGAAGCTGACACGTAATGGACGTACGGTGCTACATAGGTTGCTACGACGACCAGGTCGAGTCAGTAGCAATTAACGCATTTTGAAAGTAATTATATCTTTTGTCCCATGGGGCACGATATTTGGATCTCGTTTTTCACGTTAACCAAGAACTAGGAAGTGACGCTTCGTTGCGTAATTTAATAGCTTCCGTGAAATGACGAAACAGTCGCGGCGGTGAGATCGTAGTAGAGGCTGCGGTTATCATTATTACAAACAAATTATTGAGCATGCACATGTATTGTTCTGAAGCCACAGAGGAGAACAGAGGATAATTCTGGTATTTGTGCCTGGCTGTTCGGCTCTTGTACTCTTTTGTTCGCTTGCACGATCTCATAGAAGCGGTGTGAGAAAAAGGAATCCATCGAAATTACAGCGGAACTTCGTCACGATTAAAACCACTTTCTCCTGTACTGCAATCCGCGAATAACACGGTTAAGAAACTGGCAACCTATTTTTATTCCTACGGAATTATCCGTTAATATATGTCTGCCGTAAAGTCGACGACTGTGGTACGTTTATTTTAATAATTATCTCATTTGTATCGTTCCTTTTTCCCCCCGAATAATTTTACATCTATTATCAGATTGATAAATAGCCACGTCTGATGTGATTCGCATGGTATCTTTTCATTTTAAACGTTGTTATCTAACATCAAATTAAATCTTCAAATATCAGAGATATGAAACATGGGAAAAGTTAAGTAGAAAGATGGTGATGATAAAATAGTATTATTATATTCTACTACTTAACTATTGTTTACACTCTCGTAGACTAGAGTTTTTATTAATGCAATTCTATTAGCGTTATTACTATCTACACTTTACCATTTTCGTGTCTCCTTTCTTCTTTACACGGGAACATATTCATATGTGAAAATCCGATTTTGATGAAACTTATGGGAGCTTATAGATCTTTGAAAAATATTTGACATGTGTTTTTCTTTATCGGCAACCATCCACTTTGAAGGAGTGAAAACAGCCCTCTAAGTTGGGATATTTTTGAATTACCTCGGAAACCAGAGGTCGAAAAATAAAAATTTTTTTTAGATTGTGTACTTTTCAAACAATAAATTTATTTATTTATATTTTAAACAATAAAGCCATAAGCTCCCATAAGTTTTATCAAAATCGGATTCTCGCATCTGAATATGTTACCTTGTTAGATTGCCTATCTCTTCTGAACATTCTATTATTCACGCACTGCATAAATCTATCACAAGTTGTACTTATTTATTTACAAATAAGAAATGATATTTAATTATAAGCTGCCCTCTACCCTTTTTGTATACATTCTCTCTCTCTCTCTCTCTCTCTCTCTCTCTCTCTCTCTCTCTCTCTCTCTCTATCTATCTATCTATCTATCTATCTATCTATCTATCTATCTATCTATCTATCTATCTATCTTTCGCGTTTAATCATTATATTTGTTGTCTTCTTCAACATTTCCACACATTAGCCTTGCTATTGTTCCTTGCAAACGCCCTTCACCTTCTTTTCGTTGAAACTTTTGCGACATACACCGTATATATAGCGATATATGTATTTGTTGTACATATATGTCTTAAATACAAAAATGATATTCGAGAAAAAGGAAATGTTCTTGGAAGTGCACAACTCTCCAAAAGTTTAGAGGTAGTGGATTTTAATTTAAAACCATCGAGTTACAAACTGTATGTTACAACCCAAGTGTCAGAATCAAAATAAATCCATTTCGAAGTGTTTTGCTGTTTCATAATTTTTAACGAACAATTGGTCGACATTTCTTGATGTACAAAATTTTAGAATACTATCCTAATATATTCTAGTATAGAGAAAGGTCAATGGGGATGACTACGGAGAATAAACTGAAACTTTTGCAGCCAGTTTATCGATTAGGATAAAGTTTATTAACTACATTTCTTGCAATGGAGATAACTGTGGAGAATTAACTGAAACTAATTGTACAGTCAATTCACCGATTAGAATAAAGTTTATCGAGTATATGTTTTGCAATGCTTATTACATTGTTCGCAATAATTGAGAGGAATTAACTCAATGAAGAACGTGAAGAAAATGTTAGAGATTAGTAATAAAAACGAGGGGGCTAAGTAGATGTGTGCATTTTATGTGCATGAAAATTTTATTTTTACTGCAAGGGTCAAATAAATTATGTACAATAATTATTGCTTTTTATTGTAAATGAGAAATATGTATTAAATAAAAATACGGGGAGTGATCGTGTGAATATAGGCGATGAGACTGAAAACTAAACGTAATGAGTGAAACAAAAATGCATGAAGTGAATTTGATCGTGATTGGAAAAATAATTGTGAGTGATGGAGCGTTTTGAAAGATGGCTGCTACTGATTGTTTCGTTTATTTGTATTAGTTTACAATTAATGTATCGTATTATGTTAAATACATAGATCTCTATTGACTTTCATAATTCCGTCCTCTGCTTAAACAATAATTTGGCGATATTTTAAGAATCATTAGTGCACCCAATATATAACTATTCAGTTAGGAACTTGTGATTCAAATAATGCAATATTACATTAATGCAGATGGCCAACGTATCAAAAGTAAGAAAGTTTTGCTGATATTGGCAATTGATCTGAAGACCAACCCTGATTAGCCCATTTGTTACTGACAACGAAAATATTGAAGGAGGACAAAGACACAGACAAAAAAATAAAAAATTCTGAACGAATCCATTTTACGGATTGATGAATAAACTATTCATTATTGTCACGATTACTGATATATTAATAGACAGACAAATTCTTTCTATTAAGACAATTTCCTATACGTTTTATTAATTCTTATTAATGAAATATGAACAGTTAAATTAAGGAAAGAAAATAATTTAGTATGCTTGATAAACACAGTATTATGTATTCACGATTTTTAATTTTTTTTATTCAAATGATGCGTCTCAGACAAAAACACGATATCAAAATGTCAAGATAATTTCAGCCACTCCATAACGATGACCTCTAAGCTGGAAGAAAATATTACATAATTTTATCATTAATATTTCATTGTGCTGTCAGTGGTTGTATGAATACTCAACTAATATTAATAACAACTGCTTTGTAAAAAGCTCAAGTAACCGAGATGACAAATGGATTTTTATAAATTAAACTTATACTAAATACCATATCATATACGATATTATAGAGTGGTTCGATCTTTATTTTAAAAATTATTGTGACACTTAGATTCTACTGTGATAGATACAAGAAAATTTAAATAATAATATATACCATAACTACTGCCGATAGCCACTCTTGAAGTGTGATTCAGGTCAATATCTTGTTGAAAAATAAGCAACCTGAATCAATTTTATTATATTTTTATATGCCTGCGTCATTAAGGTTGCAGATATTAATTAAAATTATTGTATTCTTAGAAAAGAAGAGAAGTATCAGTACACATGTACTATATACTTGTTAACTCATTGAATGGTGATCACCGAAGACCGACGCCATAGAACTACTTAAAAACGATTATTATAAAATTAGTCCCACTGAATACACGAATTTATTAATACCAAGATTCACTAGATTATACTGCAAGGTGAGAATATAATTACGAACTAACTAACAATCGTCATTGATAAACACGATCGCATAAACAAACAAAATAGTTGAACCACGTGTGAAACGCGTGTAATGCGCGTGGCAATCAACGCGTTAATATAATTAAAATACAAAAAAATTTAGATCTACTTCTGTCCAATGCACGTGTCGAACGAAATGGATTGTCAACGCATTATGTGAAAACAGACGAGTATACAAAAGAAGTTTCATGACGTACAATGTGGCAAGAATGCCTCAGATTAGATTAAGGTTATCAGCTTTTCAAAAACGATGGTTTTAGAGCTAAAGTTATTAATACACGTGAATAGAAGCTGCAATTATAAAATTTCTTTTTTTTTAATGCTGATCTATACAAAACCGCTAAACGACAACAACGCGATCGTCCAAGAAACGTTTCGACGAAACGTTGGAGCAGATTGTCAAAAATTGGGACACTCGCGAATCTATTTGTTTCTTTATTGATCGTCCTTCACACTGAATCGTACGTTTTATCATCGTAACAGCAAGATCTCGATATAACGGTACGGATAGACATTCCTGGCTGAATGAATCAGTCCCCTTGTCCGATTGTTGTCCAATGGCCGATGGTCACGCATCGGTTCGGTCAAGGCTCTTCCTTCCCCTTTTTCTTCATCATGCTTTCCCTCTCCTCATTCTTGTTCCACCTCTATTGCTGGCCTCCTTCACCTTCCGTTATTTATGTACATTAATTATGCACTGTCCGACGCCAGTTAACTGAGATCTTGTCGATCTTGTCATTTCTGCCTTTTTTTTCAATGGTCATATGATTAACGGTCGAGAGCAGGGTCAACGCATGGAAATGTGTATTCACTGCGTTCGATTAGAATTTGTTGAACTCTCGTGTACATTATAAGTCGATTCAAAAGTACCAATTACATTTCACATCAAAAGAAATGCAGGTTTCATTCGTTCATCGTGCTATCATGCAAGCATTAAATTACTTACGAGTTAGTTAAAACTATAAGTGTAATTTTTTTTTTGTATTTCGATCTGATTTTTAGTTAACATTTGTTTAGATTCTAGATTTCGGAATTTGTTTAACTGGATAAATAAAAAGAAAGTATTTAAGCTTATATTTTTGCACACATGATGCAATTTACTAGCATCTACTGGAATATATTAGTACAGACATGAATATACTAGAATACGTAAGAATATACTGGGAAATATTAGAATGTGCAGAAATATAACTGAATATACTGCAATATACAAAAATATATTAGAATATATTAGAATACATATTAGAATTCACTAGAATGTACTAGAATATACCGTAATGTACCAGAATATACAATAATATACAAGAATGAATTAGAATACATTAGAATTCACTAGAATGTACTAGAATATACCGTAATATATCAGAATAAATAATAATATACTAGAATGAAATAAAATGTACATGAATTGACTATAATGGACTAGAATATACCATAATATACAAGAATATACTAGAATGTACCAGGATATACAAGAATCGACTAGAATGTACTAGAATACACCATAATATACCAGAATATACATGATTTTACAAGAATGTATCAGAATATACTAGAATTCACTTGAATATATTAGAATATACCAGAATATACCAGAATTCAATAAAATGTACTGGGATATACCACAATATACCAGAATATACATGAATTTACAAGAATGTATCAGAATATACTAGAATTCACTAGAATATATTAAAATATACCAGAGTATCCCAAAATATACTACAATATACTAAAATATTTTAAAATATCATTCAGTATATAAAAATATTTTAGTATCACCAATGTTCCATACGAATGTAGATTTTATTTTACAGACACAATAGAACAGGAAAACCCATTCCATGTGAATAAGAAGTATTTAAAAACCTCTAATTACGACATTTATTGGATTTGCAGTCTGATTACGTTAATAGTATAATTGCGACTTGCAACATGCTTCTCATGCTGCATCTCTTTTTCCTTTTTTCTGCTTACACAGCTACTCTCGTTCAGTTGTAACAATTTGTGTCGCCAAATTACGTATTGTTTAACACAGGCATAATGTAATATAGACATACCTATAGCATGCTTTTCTTTCGGCTTTTTATTGTTCTCCTTTTGCGTGTCATATATATATAATAATAATAGTAATAAAAAAGTATTCATACTATATATATATGTATAAATGTATAGTACAGTATATAAAGGATGTTTGCGAAATCGTGGCACAACCGGCCAAATCCAGTCGAAAATAAGGAATATAGTTTTTTTCATACGGGGCTTCTTTTTCGAGAAAATCGTGTTTGAAAATTCGTTAGGTACACGTGTACTTGGACAGAGCCTGCTTTGTTCGCTCGGTCTATCCCGCAATTTCCAATGCTGCGTGCATCTGTAAACAGTATCTTTTAGAATATGGTATGACTTTAATTAATAATTACCTGTAAATTTCAATAATTGATTTATTCTAGCAATTTATATTGGAATATGGGTATATAATAAAACTCACTATGCTGTAGAATATGAAGTAAAATTTGTATATTTTAATAACTTCTCTAGAAGCAGTGAGACATGTCTTTACTCTTTGAAAGAAACGTTACTACTAACAGACACAAGACATCGATACTGAGGAGGAACAGTCGAATATAAACAATTGAGAATCGAGGGTTCCATGCAGGGGACAACATACGATGTATGCATATGTATATAGGTCAACAGCCGGTTTAATCGATCCTTCTTTTTAAAGAACTAATAGATTCATTTTGTTGTAAATTTATATAACAAATTCCAACAATTTACAAATGTTGAAAATGTTTTTCTTGCTGTTGTAGACAAATTTTTGCTTGACGAATTAATTAATTAATGCACGTGTACGTAACAAAATTTCAAAACCGATTTTTTCGAAAAGTGTATGAAAAAACTCTATTCTATATTTTCGACTCGATTTCGTGAGAGGAATCATCTCCTTGTCGATTGTACCATGATTTCGCAAACACCCTGTATAATGTATATTTACTTACTGTTGGACTCCAAAAGGATTGAATCGGATACTATTTTGTATTTGTATTTGATTACTATAACACGGCGCGTAGACTGACTTCGATCGAAGGTTTTTCGATCGAAGGTTTGGTTCCGTATAGAATTTGGATATTTAATGAAATCGCTTTGAAATTGTGCCCATATATATAAAATATTTTAGGAGCTAAAAATAAGAAGGTGAAGAGACATGGATGAAAAGAATTTACCTCTAAAACAACTGACTTACTGTGGACAGTGAGAAAGTCCTTAGTTGGAGTAGTCATCCAACATCACCTAACCTCAAAGAGTTAACACTAGAACGACGGCACGAGTTACAAGTCGTTACTGACTTTTTATTCGACAGTTAATGAATTATAAAAATGTGTCCACGAAAATTTGTTACTTAAACTTTTTTATTAAAATACATATTAACCTTTTGCACTTCGAGCCATCCCGAACGTTACCTACCAGCTAGTCGGCACCATTTTGACGCAAAAACGTGCACTTACGAACCCTTAAATTATATAGTATACCTTTGGAACCAAGTAAAATATTATAATGATATTTG
Source organism: Agapostemon virescens (assembly GCA_028453745.1). NCBI lineage: Eukaryota > Metazoa > Arthropoda > Insecta > Hymenoptera > Halictidae > Agapostemon > Agapostemon virescens. The sequence continues at coordinate 589,190 of CM052097.1, read as the reverse complement.
ATCTGTATAAATCTGTAGACATCGATGAACATATATTTGCAAAAACAATCAACATTCTATTTCTTATGATTTTGTACAGCGTGATCAATTTTGAAGCATTTCCCAATATATATTGCAAGCTGATTAGAACACGTTTCACAATAATAAGTCGTTTGACGTCTTTTACCTGGTATTTTTCTGTCAGCACAAACAACACAGTCTTGTTTTTTCTGTCACATTGGGAATATGTAGTTTATTGTTCAGTCTATTGTCCGCCGAAGATGTGGATGGACGTGTTCTCGGTTTCTGAAAATCACCTCTCAACTGATTTACCAAAAAGTTATCTTAGTAATTGTACCATATTTTGATTTGATTTCTTGTGTCATTTCAACAGAAAACTTAAAAAAAATGCGTTTCTCAAAAAGTTGTACTGGAATAAATTGATTCCCCGTAATCATTAATAAACTTTAATGTCCCCTCAGAGGGACCAACGGAATGCAACGAGTTAACATAAAAGTTATACTGAATAATTGCAACCTTGTTATTATTATAGAGCAATGTATATTACTATAGTTTAGAACTCCGTCGTTGTAGTGTTAAGAGCTACTCTGTATCTTGAGATCTACTCGCTACGATTGCTAACAAATTAACCCTTTGCACTCGAAGCAATTCCATTCCAAAATCGAAACAATATTTTTACCTATAATAGCTTCATTGTACACAGTTTATTTCTTTTCGTACATATGAAATTAATTACTAGTACTCGTACGTAGAACATTAAAATTGTTATCGATTTCTTAACTGCACACTTAGGAATGTAAAGTTGTTTAAATGACTCTATTGCAATTTTTAGTAGCGGATTGGAGATGCCATTCGAGTACTGAGGGTTAATGTAAAATCCATACTTTCAACTCTTTGCACTCCAAACAATTTTAATTCCAAAATTGAGGCATATTTTTATGTAGAATAGTTCCATTGTATATAGTTTATTTCCTTTCGTACAGATGAAATTAATTACTACTACTCGTATTTACAATATTGAAATTTTTAACAATTTCTTAACTGCAAACGTAGTGATGTAAAAATTCCTTAAATAATAAGTTTTGTAAGGCAATTTTCAATGGTGCCTTAGAAGCGCCATTCGAGTGCTAAGGGTTAATTAGCAGAAGGAATTTTCATAATCGTCAAACATGCAGAAATAACGTGAATTACATTAACATTAATATTCATGTGTTAAAAGTTACTCATGTATCAGATATATTTACTATAAAGTCTATAACTAAGTCTATAAAGATTATAACTAGAAACAATGGTTAATATCAATGTTAATATCATCACAAAACACCAGAATTTATTAATAATTACTGACATGGTAATCGAGATCTACGGAAGACACTTGGGGAGGGGATGTTACGCAAGGATGCACCTGAGTTGAGCGAGCGCAGTCAATCAGTCAGTTGGGCTAGAGACTTCGGCAGGAGCGGTCGGATTCAAGGGCCAAGACGACCTAGGACTAAAAGTTGCCCGACGACTCTCCTGGGTTGGTTGACCCTATCTTGGTCTATGCTAACAAGGGAACATATTCAGATACGAAAATCCGATTTTGATGAAACTTATGGAAG
>CM052097.1:552297-577589 GCA_028453745.1 Agapostemon virescens | reverse complement strand
AAAAGTTCGCCGATCCCGGCGCACATCGTAACTCAATTTCCGCCGTATGATACAGCCGATGCGTATCAAAGTCTGCAGTAGTCAAGGGGTTAAGCCATAAAACCTCGAAAGCTGAACAACTGATCACTTGAATTACGCTTTTCGAGGCGATCGGTTTTTTCTACTAGTTAACGTAAATTGTTTGCAAATGTGGGTGTACTTCTTAGGTCGGCAAATTTGGTCCCACCTGGAAATGCCCCAAGCATCCCCACTATCTGTCCCAGATTGTCTTCATTTGTACAGCTCCCCAGCGAATCGTAGGGCCCAGTGCATATTCGTAGATTTTCGCTGGTCTTTCACTCCTTGTGAGAGAAGGGATGATCAACGGAAAGAGTAGGGACACGCCTTTATCAGGGCGAAATCCCAGCTCTCTCGAGATAGACGCATAGATAGATACAAGACATATAGACACATAGATAGACACGACAGACACGCACACAAAAATCATAGAATTAGCATCTTGTCATGTTTCGTGTTATACATCGTACTTTGTACATCACGATAGTCGCAGTCAATACTTCTATTCTCGTGAACATTGTTATACGTATATAGTCATTCCTATAAGGGGAAGGTGGTCCTTCGAGAAGGTAGTTAATCATTAAAATTAGTCGGCACACCACGTGCAAACGGCCAAAGTCTGACGGATTGAAAAATCCATCACAGACCGCAACAATTTGAATTATGTCAGCCCATGATGTGAATAGTAGAAATAATTACGATGCTGTCTATACTCGGTGTAGCGTCTCTCAGTTCACTTTCCCAAGGAGGTATAAAACAACGACAGTCAGTGTTATATACAAATAAAGAACCGTAATAAATTCTTCACTTGAAGAATTGACAACAATACAGTAAAATTGTAAAAGACCAAGTACGAAATGAACAAAATTGTTGGTAAAAAAACGAGATACAACTATAAAAATATGGCAAACAAAATGTAAAGAACAACAGACTGTGTAAAAATGTAAAACTAGCCTACTGTGTAAAAATATACAAGGTGCGCCACTAAGTTTCCAGGTTACACGCGTGAAGCTGTATTGTTTTGATAGTGTAAACATCCGTGAACGATAACCAGTCTTCATATTAAAAAATATCGCTACGCAAAAGTATTTTTTCTAACAACAAAAATGTCGAGTCTCATGTCAAACGAACAACAATCGAGGGAAGTTTTGCTTTTCTATTAGAACTTAAAACGCAATGCAGCTGAAGCACGTCGTTTGCTGGAGGAATCCTACAGCGAACATGCGCTATCGAAAACTATTCGTGAAGATTGGCTTAAACGCTTTAGAAATTACGATTTCGATATTAAAGACAAGTAGCGCTCCGGAAGACCAAAAACAATTGAGTACGCCAATCTGCAAGCGTTATTGGATGAAGATGATACGCAAACACAAGATCAACTTGCGGGAGCACTAAACGTGACTCGTCAAGGTATCTCCAAACGTTTACGTGCCATGGGGAAAATCTGAAAAGAAGGCAAACACGTGCCACATGAATTGATTGAAAGACGGATAGAAAATTTAAGAGCCGCTCAAAGAACAACGCTTCGTGCCATCGCACTTCCATGGTCGAGGAAATCATCGTAACGCTGAAATGGGACCTGCTACCGTACCCGTTATATTCGCCAGACCTGACACCTTCCGGTTATCAGTTGTTCCGGTCGATGGCGCATAGCTTGACTGGGCTACACTTGGCAAATTTTGAAGAAGTCGAAAATTGGTTGATTGAATCGTTTCGGACCAAAGGTGCGCCGTTTTATCGGTATTCGTGTATCGCCACAGAGATGGCAAAACTGGGTAGCTAGCGTGGCACAATATGGACCGTTTATTTTGAAAGTGGTGCAAGTCCATTTTCTTCTGTTTTGAGAAAATTAAATGTTAGCAGATCTGAAAATTAAAAAATAAAGGATAATTATGTGAAGTCTGAGAATGTTTGTACTAATTTATCAATATGTAATTTGATTATATAAATTTCTTTTAGGCGAATTTAACTAAAATAATATATATTTCCAGGCTGCAAATGGACTTACACCACTTTCATAATTAGTCAATTGCAAATATCATTTAATTTCAATTTTAAAATAACAAATATCACTTAAAATATATTTCATATTAATCCAATTTTGTTTATAAATAATAACAAGAAATAAAATAGAATTAGTATTTTTTATTTTGAACGTTAATCATATTTATATATTGTTAAACTTAACACAAGATATTGGTATTATTAATTATTTATGCTCTTCATGTGCAGTGTTTTGAAATATTCATGATGCACAGGAGGTATATAAGGTAATAGCTGCTGCATATCCTTATATTTTTCGTATGTAATAGGCCTGGCATCGTGATACAAAGGGGCCAGGGCGATTTTTTCACATTTTGGCGGTCTTCCCCGACATGTAGGTAATAAATTTAGAGTCTTAAATTCTGTGTCCTCCATTGATGTTTTATATAAAATAGTATACGGTCCACTTCAAACAATTAATTTTTTCTCCATTACTGTTTCTTCTTATCTGTTTTTTAATTGCTATCGTTTGGAAGATACGAATGTCCGGAGAGTAAAAATTTATGATCAATTACCTCAATGTTATTTTCTAAAGACTGGACAACCCTCAACCACATCAACGCCATTTGTAAATTTCGATTTTGCCCAGTACACATAAAGAAAAAAGAATAAAACAATTATGAAGCCACCGGTGGCAAGTAACCCCGCCACCTGTCTATGGAAATTGGACTTACACCACTTTCAAAATAAACTTTGAATAAATAATTTTTTGTATTTCTTTTGAAATTTTTCGTTTTAAACTTACAAGGGAACATATTCAGATACGAAAATCCGATTTTGATGAAACTTATGGGAGCTTATAACTTTATTGTTTAAACAAAAACTTTTGTTAAAATTTTCTTGCCCGACTACATTTCCCATTGAAAAACAGACAATTTAAAAAAATTCAAATTTTGTCGACCTCTGATTTCCGAAATATCTCAAAAATACCCCAATTTCGAGGGCTGTTTTCACCCCTTCAAAGTGGATGGTTGCCGATAAAAAAACACGTGAAATATTTTTCAAAGAACTGTAATCTCCCATAAGTTTCATCAAAATTGGATTTTCGCATCTGAATATGTTCCCTTGTAAGCTTCTTAGGGTAGACCAAGGATTTATTTATAATTTCCTTGGGTTAACTCGGGATTGGCCAAGGGTTCTTCACGACTGCCTTCCATTATCACTGGCTACCATCAGCAGCCATTTCCAAGTAGTCACCTAAAAATACAGCTTCTCCTTCACAGTATCTGTTTCTTTAACGAGTGTCTTCGATTGTAATTTCCTTTTATTATTTATTTTATATATTTTATAATTATATATTTTCTATAATTCTATAATGCGTGTTAGTTGTGTTAGTTGTTCCCGTGTTAGTTGCGCATATAGTAGGTTGAGGACTTTCACGGTAATGTAGCGATTCTGCTCAATCGTCTGATTTTGCCCTACTGCTCTGATTCTACCCGAACAGTGTCAGGCTATTCGTAGAATATCGAGTAGACCGATGTAACCGTCCCGTTCCTCGCAGTCGCGTATTCGAACGGAGTTGTAAATTCCTGTTAACGCTATTGCGTTTGTAAGACGCAAAACGGTTGGCGATTCTCGATATCGGAGTATGCGACAAGCGATTCGCAACTTTTCTTCGATCTTCACCAATGGCGACGGTCAAATTAACCTCTTAAGCACGATGCGCTACAATAGTGGCTTTCGCGGATGTCATCTTATATTACGATGCGCCATTATAGTGGCTTGAGCACACTCAATTCTATTATTAATTATTACAGTAAATTATTAATGTTAAAATATATGCATCATATCTTTTAGAAAAATTACAATTTAGTTATGAAAATCCTCATTCCAATGTTTGTCTGCCGTACAGAGGAACTACCCCGCACAAAATTCAACCGTGCCTAAGAGGTTAACCGTGGTACATAGAGTTAGTGCAATGCCTGAGCATTAGTATATCACTATGCGCCACTATAGTGACTTTCGGGGATGTCATCTTTCTGTACGACGCGCCACTATAGTGGTTTTTGCGGATGCCATCTCTCCGATACGTACCATACTCAATTGTATTATCAATTATTAAAGTAAATTGTTAAAGTCGACATACGTGCACCGTATCTTTAAGAAGAATTATAATTTAGTTATCAAAAACTTCATTCCAATGTTCTCTGCCGTACAGAGAAACTGCCCCGCACAAATTCAACCGTGCCTAAGAGGTTAATATTGGACGGCTAGTTCAATGTTTTCCGTCGGACCGTGTTACAGGGTACGAAAAGTTAGGAAGATCTAGCGACGATAGATCTTTAGCAGAACGGAAAATACACTTCGAAACGATGGTGTATTTCGCGAGATTCTAAATTTGACTCGAATGTTGGTAGACTTTATTTGTCTTATGACCCGAACGATGATCAAAGATTCCAGTCTTGATCATCTCGCACGATAGTTGATCAAGTCGAAACGATTCGATGTGGTTGACTCGGTAGTCAAATTGTTCTGCTCGACTCAATAGTCAAAACGATTTCGGTCGCTTTTTCTGAAGTCCTTTTCCTCTTCCCTTTGTGTCGTCTGTGTGACAATTTGAGGGTGTGGCCGATACGATGCACACAGCACCTCATTCGTTAATTTTCACCTGAAGGGGAGGATCTTCTTCGACGTTCCTCCACGGTAGAGGAGGAAGCCTCTCCTTCAGGCTGCCGATGTTAATTCATTTTTTGTGTTCCAAGATCCGCGCACAATGGCGCGGATGGTTTTATGGCCCAATTGCTCTGCTAGTCGGTGGAGACCGTCGACGGCTGCGTCGAAGGGTCACCTTTCAGCCCGGTACCGATTGCAGAGCAATACGGTCTTTTTATGTGCCAGTCAAATAGGCATTGTAACGATTTTCTAATTAATCCGTCGAAGACATTGCAAATAAATGCCTTCGAACAGGCTTTTCCTCGACCCGGACGGAACAGCCGAGTATTGGTACACTATCTTTCATTTTTCGTGTTAAGATTATGCTAGCGTGGAAACTCTGAGTTACATGTAAAACGTACCTTCTACGAATATGTAAACATAACATAGAGAGACTTTACTTCATTGAGTTCTCTTAGTTGGAAGAGAAACACAATCCGACGCAGACAAAATGATAGCACACTTTAAAAATAAAGATATATATTTCATATAACACCACTACATGTTTCATATAACAAAAGTATACATATTTCTTATAATAATATGTGTACAAAACTATATTTTTCTAATAATGTGTAGAACCTCCTTTGTTTTCTATGAGTTCCACCATCCTTTTAGGTATAGACTTATATAGTTGTTTAATTTTTATTTGTGCTAAATTTTTCCATTCGGTGACAATGCAAGTTTTTAATTCATTCTTGTTTGAAAATTGTCGGCCTTCAGCATATACTGCTTGCGAAAGCATTGCCCAGCAATTTTCTATGATATTAAGGTCAGGTGAGCACGCCGGCCATTGAAGAGTGGAAATATTCTCCTTTAAAAAATAGTCCTTAACAATTTTAGCAGTATGCACTGCAGCATTATCTTGCTGGAATGTATATGGTGTAACAGCAATGCGTTCTGCATATGTATAAATTTGATTTTTTATTAGCTCGAGACAACGGAAGCTATTCATTGTGCCCTGAATAAACTTAATTTCTGTTTTCCCTTTATTTCCGATACCAGCTCAGACCATTACTCCACCTCCACGCATTTGACGACGAATTTTTGTTAGTGGTTGTTTACGAACATCATGATAATAATACGTACATCCATCTGGGCCATCAAGGTTGAACGTCTTTTCATCCGTAAAGATTACTTTTCTCCAAGTCTTTTTCCAATGTATATGTGCTTTTGCAAATAAAAAACGTGCCTCCTTATGTCTTGCGTTAAGTGATGGTTTTGCCATTAATCTGGTCCGATTTACAATGTTGCTAATTTGGAGTACACGACGAACATTTTGTACATTTGTTTCCAATCCAGCTTTCTTAGCGATCTCTCTCGCAGTGGCACAAGAATTGGAAGCAGCACGTATTATTGCCCGTGTATCGCGTTTAGATAATGCTGTTGGCCTTCCTGTACTTTTCTTCTTTCCGTATGCACTTGTATCTTTCAGCAAATTATATATAACTTTTTGACTGCGACTAACTTCTTTTGCAATTCGAGTAATAGACAACTTTTGTTTCCGCAGAGCTAGAATTGTACTAATTTCGCTTTCACTAAGCTTTTTGCCACGACCCATTATGAGGATAGCGATATAACAAAACCCTAGACAGAAATTGAACGTAATAACTCTGTGCAAGTTCACGAAACACTGAAGAATATGTAAACATAATCCAAGTGTGCTATCATTTTGTCTGCGTCGGATTATGTGTTTCTCTTCCAACTAAGAGAACTCAATGAAGTAAAGTCACTCTATGTTATGTTTACATATTCGTAGAAGGTACGTTTTACATATAACTCAGATCTTCCACGGTAGCATAATCTTAACACGAGAAATTAAAGATCTTTTTGTCTGGGAGTGTATGTCATGGGTACCCGCCCAAGATCGTCTGAACAGTCGGATACGCGAGTACCCGCGCATTTCTAGTAAATTGAGATTGGTTCATCACATATATAGAAATGTTCTTCAGCATTGCATTTCCCAAGAAAGGGCAAATACCTTTCTGAAAAAGTGAAATCTCCTGGTGCAAAACGTCTAAGAATAAAATGATCTCGACCGTTTTCCTATCGTCTCTTCCTTTCTCTCTCGCAATCCCTGGACCGTAAATCATGACTAATACGTCAACGAGAAGTATCAGTGTAATAAACGCGAATTCCTTGGAATGTCAAGCCTACTCTGCCACGTAATCGGTCAATGGTATCCAGAAAAGTAACCGTGTGGGAGGTCGACCTAGTGGGCGCAGTTGACTGTCAATGCTACTGCACTCCCAGTAATCTACGCGTTTACAAGTATCACTGGCATGGCGATAGCAATCTGTACAATCTGATCTTTAAGGCAAAACAAGCTGTCAGAGAAACACGAACAAGGCGAACCAGAAAAAAAAAACGAATGACTGTTTAATAGCATAAGCAATTGCCCTCTTTATGCGTTATGCTGTCCGTTAGTCGTTTGTTATGACGTAGTTGCACCGATACGGTATTCCATTGCGACGTTCTTGTTTGCTGTTGAGGAGAATGAAATCTACACAGTATCACTGTACAAACTCGTAATATAATATTATGAGTTTCGCAATTTGTACATTTTCATTGTACAAGTGATTGTAAACTTTTTACAATTCATTTTGTAAAGTCTCCGTCAACTTCAAATTCGAATACTTAACCTCTTAGGCACGGTTGAATTTTGCACGGGACTGTTTCTCTGTACGGCAGAGTACCTAGGACTTAAGTTTTTATTAACTAAATTATAATTTTTCTTAAAGATATAATGCATATACTTTAACTCGAATAATTTACTGTAATAATTAATAATAGAATTGAGTGTGCTGAAGCCACTATAATAGCGAATCGTAATATAAGATGACATCCGGAAAGCCACTATAGTAGCGCATAGTGCCTAAGAGGTTAATAATGTTTTCAGGTGTGTCATTTGCTCAATCCCTGAACAACAAATATTATACAATTCAACTCAGATTTTATCTAGACACTAGCTGCTATAGGTCGAGCCGAAACATTTGAACGGCTTTACCACCATAAATCACCGAAACCTCTCCCGCGAGCAACACCTTGAGACTAGGCGTGCGACAACCTTCAGTAGTTATCTACGACCACGCCATTCCACGAAAACACAATCAACGCTGACTGTTACGCTAGCCGCACCCAAAAACTGTATAAATACTGCACATTTTCTGCACCGAAAGCAGTTTAAACTCTAAGCACAACTGTCAACGAACCTAAATTGAACCGTTTCTCATTCTGAAACTAATTGCCGTCACTCTGTAAATAACCGCCGAGGCACCTGCTCATAAACTCCAACGATACTTTACACCACGAAACTATCTCCATTCAATAATAAAATTAAGTTATCGTTACGGCGCACCAATTCATTCTACACGCATTCAAGTAATCCGTAACTTAAATTTAACATTTTTCATGACATTGGTTCGAGGAGCCCCAACCCGTAGTACTCTTAGAATCAATTCAACGAAGAAACTAATCGAATGTATAATAAAGGGTGTCCCAAAATGAACGCAAGATTTTAATTTGCCGCCATTTTTGCAGTAAATTGTTGGAAACCTTGAAAAAAGGACAATTTGACAGCTGAGAGTTTAGGGTTAGTAAAAATGGAGCGTTATACGATACAACAACGTGTTTTCATTATTGAACAATATTTCAAAAATAATGAAAGTTTGGCGGCCGCAGTTTGAAAATTTTATACAAAATACGGTCGAAATAGTATTTTAACCTCGTCACCTGTGAAAAGATTAATTGAAAAATTCAGGGAGACTGGATCAGTTGAAGACGCTAAACACACCGGTCGTCCAAAAACAAGCCGTTCAAATGTCAATATCGAAGAAGTGCGTGAGAGTGTTGATGAAAATCCAGGAATATCAATTCGGTGTCGTGAACAAGAATTACAAATTTCAAGAAGCTCTCTACAGCGTATACTCACAAAAGATCTGTGTCTCCATGCTTACAAAATTCAATTAACACAAAAACTGAAGCCTAATGGCCATGAACAGCGAAGAGAGTTCGTGGAATGGATTATTGAACATCAACAAGTGGATGCTGATTTTTTCAGCAAAATCATCCTAAGCGATGAAGCATATTTTCACCTTGATGGCTTTGTTAATCGCCAAAATTGCTGTGTTTGGGGTTCGGAGAACCTATTACTGCTGCTCAATATCGCGAAATGATAACACAGTTTTTTCTGCCGAAATTGAATGCTATTGATGTGGCCAATTTGTGGTTTCAACAAGACGGTGCCACATGCCATACAGTCAGTGAAACAATTCAATTACTGCATGAGACATTTCCTGGTCGTGTACTCTCTCGTTTCGGTGATCAGAATTGGCCCCCTAGATAGTGTGATTTAACACTATTAGATTTCTTCTTATGGGGTTATTTGAAGTCAAAGGTCTATGTCAACAAGCACACAACCACCCGTGCATTACAAGAGGAAATTAAACGCTGCATCAACGAATTTCAGCCACAATTATGCACAAAGGTCATGCAAAATTTCGACAAAAGAGTGCGTATGTGCCAGCAAAGCCGTGAAAGCCATTTGCCCGATGTGTTATTCTACAAATAACCCTATCCTATGTACTTTATGATTCAATGAAAAAATAACAATTTAAAGACTAAAAACTGTGTTTTCTATTTAATTCAAATATTGCTTTAATTTTGGGACAACCTTTACTAGTCTGTTAGTAATTGCTTACTATTTGCGCAAAAATTTTGGATATAGCATGTAGGTCTGTAAGTATATCTGAAATTCATCAGACTTCCTTATCCTGCATTAAAATTTATTACAAAATTTTTATAAATGCATAAAAGAATTCAGATAGAGTAATCACAATTTGTACCTCCCTATATATTGGATAGTCGGAAAAGTGTTGAGAAATTTTTATCATTTTTTGATTAAATGTTTCTTTTATTCAAAATGACTGTTATTCAAGTATATATTGGTCATTATTATCCATGACCTTTTGTAAGTTTTTGGGGTAGAGCCATAATCCCATTGAAATAGAACTTCTGTTGTTTATCGGCTAAAAACTTGGCTAAGTGATTTTGAATAGTCCTTTCATTTGAATAGTCCTTTTTTTAATCCAACTTTTTACCATCAAGATAGTTTTGCAGAGATAGAATCAAACGATAATCTGATGGTGCATGGTCTGGGCTATACAGTAGATGCATCAAAACTTCCCAGCCAAGCTCTCTCAATTTTTGTCAAGTCGTCAAACTTGTGTGTGGTCTGGCGTTGTTATGATGGAATACAACATCTTTTCTGTTGATCAGTTCTGTCAATGATTGATAATTCCCCTCCAATCCCACCGTACACACAGCATCACCTTCCTTGGCATCAATCCTGGTTTTGTCACCGTTTGTATAATTCACTGGCCTTTGTCCACGATCTTTTTCGCACATTGTTGTCGTATATGGTCCATTTTTCATTGTCCGTTATCAATCTTTTTGAAAATGGTTCAATTGTATAACATTTGAGCAATGATTCCCAGATGGAAGCTCGATTCGATAAATTCTTCTCACTTAAATCATGAGGCACCCAAACATCAAGCTTCGTTTTGTATCCAGCCTTCTGCAAATGATCCAAAATGGTTGAATGATGAATGTTTAGTGCCCTAAAAATCTCATGACTGCTTATATGCCGATCTTGCTCAACCATTTGCATTATTTCATCGACTTTTTCAGTGACTGTTCGATCAGAGGAAGGTGCATCTTTGATATCAAAGTTTCTACATCCTTTTGTATTTGGTAAAATATCTTGATCGAAAACACCTCTTCTTTCCCAAGCTTGTGCAGCGTTTTGTCTTTTTCGTAGTAAAATTGCAAAACAAAGCAAACTTTTTCAGAAATTTCTCTCATTTTTACACTAATATTACTTTTGACACGATTGACGAAATACTAAACTGTCTGCTTGAAAATTTTCGTTGGAAATGTCACCACTCCAATGCGCGTCAGTATGACGCAATCTGATTAGTGTAGCCCGATATATGGCATCAAACAACATCTAGTAACAAAAATCTCTCAATACTTTTCCGACTATTTAATATAATATCCCTATATATAATCTTTGTCTTGAATTTTAATATAAACACGAGGAAAGTGCTTTGGTCTTAAAATATACTTTTAGTAATTCCCTTGTAAATTCGTGATGCAACTTTTGTATGTCATTTTCCATATTGTTACAAATAACATAAGTATTCAAGATGGTCAAAAGTTATTGATTCACCTTGCATATCGCTGCGGAATTTCATCTGAAACAAATTCTTTTAATTTTACGTTAGATGTCACAGAAAATCAATAATATTAAGAATTTGTTAAAAAGCAATGTTTGCTCGAACTTCCACATGCAATTTTCAATCTTTCGCAACTTCTTTGGCCAGAAGAAGAAAGGAAATTGTACGAATCAGCAAATTACTGTGACATGTCCTAGATAATAGTCTGAAGAATATTACCGCATAAGTTTCTCCAAATTACTCTAACGGCCTCTCAGATCTTTTTGCTATCGACTTTGGAAATGTAATCTCGAGAAAAATGCATTTACGGTTTCATTATGTAAGCGACCGCATCTAAATGTAAGTGAAATCACTATCTCGTGAGAATATGAGGTATACTCTTCAATGTGTTGGGTTTGCAACTAAGTGATTGCGGATTTTAAATGCGAAGGAAAATTCAAAACTTTTACTTGAAAATATAACTTTATCAAATCAGATATTGTCCGTTTTTATCGATGACCTGTTTTCATCTTTCAGGCAGTGTCATAATTCCATGTTCGTAAAACTTCTGATTTATGCCAGCATAAAACTGAGTTAAATGAGATATTATATCATGAACGCCATTAAAAATTTTATCATTTAAGGAGTTCCGTATGAAATGAAATAAATGGAAATCTGAAGGCGCAAAATTAGGGTTCTATGTGACAATACATCCCAATCTAGCTGCAATAATGTTTGGCGAGTGATAAAAAATATATGGTGCTTTGCATTATCATGCATTGCGTCAAATGAATTTCCTTAAACAGATGAGCGACCCATAAATCGAATTAATAACATAGCCAAGTTGTCTTCGAAGATAATTGATTGCCTTTGAAGATAAGAGTAATGGAGCTATTGGGTTGGAAACTAAGTGACTGCGGATTATAAATGAGAAGGAAAATTCAAAATATCTGCTTGAAAATATAAACTTATTAAATTGGGTTATTATCCGTTTTTGTCGATGGCCTTTTACCATCTTTCAGACAGTGTCATAATTCCATGTTCATAAAACTTCTGACTTTCTCCAGCAAAAAAACTAAATTAAATGACACTTTACATCATCAGCGTCATTAAAAATTTGATCATTTAAGGAGTTCTGCATGAAACGAAATAAATGAAAATCTGAAGGCACAAGGTCAGGGCTATATGGTGGATATGACAACACATCCCAAACTAGCTTCAATAATTTTTGACGAGTGACCAAAGATGTGTGGGGCTTTATCAAGCCGATGAGGGACCCATAAATCGAGATTCTTAACCCTCTATGGGCCGAATTTTTGTTTTTAATCCAAAAAAATTAGGGGAACGAAAAATCAGAAATTATAAACCTATGTATGCAAATGAAAAAAAAATTTTTTCGTTTAAAAAATTTTATTGCAATATATTCACTATGTGACTTTCACGTAACAACAACCTATAAAGTTTGCACTTCTGTGCATAAAAGCTTAAGCGTGAAATTCCATAAAACAATTTTCACTTGACGTTAAACATTTTATTTTTGAAATCTCTTTGTTGGATCACATTGCAGTGCATACATATTGGTATAATCAACTATATTGCTTATAATTTCCTTGTCAAATAGTTTTCGAAAATAGGTCACAGGAGAATGGGGTGCTTCGGGGACATTAGGGCAGTCTCCTTTCTAAGGGCGATAACAACTATTATTATTCGTCTGGGATAGTGGTTGCCAAACAATTTTCTGTGGTCTTTCATCTTCCTCATCTGACGAGGATCAAGTACTAAATTCTTCGTCACTGTCAATGACATTTATCCGTCGTCGGAAAAATACTATTACATCTTCATCGGACTCGGAATCTAATAAGGAATCATCGGGTCTATTACAACTAATGCGTCTAATTGTAATTCCTCTGTTATTTCTATCTGATTTTGTATTCATATTTTGGGTATATGATGTATAAATCTGAAAACAGGAGAAAGCACAAGCTTTATCTTAAATGTACCGAAATCTGCCATAATAGCCCACTGTAACCTCAAAGTTACAAAACTGTATCATAAAAAAAACAGTAACAAATTGAAAATTGAAATGCAAACAAATAGGTTGTTATTCATATACCAACCCAGAGCTATTATGTACACTATTTTTAGTTTGGCAATCACTGACAAAAGCAGAAATAATATCAATTGGATCAAATGGTTTCGCTTATTTTTACTGCAGACAGTTTGCACAGCATTTATTTTGTTATTTCAGGTTGATGAGCCTAGCAACGGTCATAAATATTAATATTGGTTGCCTTGGCAACGTTATAGAATTAAGATTTATGCGCCATCTCATGAAAAAAGCTATCAATATTTGGTAAAATGTCGATAAATAAAAATGTGACCTGAAAGTTACACGGGCCCATAAAGGGTTAACATAGCCAAGTTGTCTTCATTTTTTTAATGCATGTATGGGATGCATTGAACTTTTCTGCAATCTCATGTGTTGTGTTACCACGATCTGAATCACCAATGGCCATGATATGGCTCTCGTCAACTTTAACTGGACGGTCAGATCGTTGCACATTTTTTAGTAAAAAATCAACAAAACGAAATTTAGCAAACCAAATTTGACGCTGCCTTTCCTTCAAGGCTTCATTCCTATATACGGCACATAACTTCTTATATACTTGCGATTCGTTCTTGCTTTTACGAAAATAATATTGGATCGTCCGGAAAGTTCGTGCCAATTTATTTTTATTTTTAACCCTTTGAGTGCTGAATACTCGCGGCCTATGCGGTCTGTACGAACGGCGCGCGGCCAGCACTGACGATCGCTGTGGACGAAATACTTTTTCGCTAGACTGAACTGTGTTGATTGATTCAAGGCGCAAATAGTAATAAGTTATAGTAATCCTTTTGCACGAGATTAAATGTTTATTTTAACGAGTTTATTTTGAAAGTGGTGCAAGTCCATTTTCTTCTGTTTCGAGAAAATTCAATTTTAGCAGATCTGACAATTAAAAAATATAGATTAATTATGTGAAGTCTGGGAATGTTTGTACTAATTTATCAATATGTAATTTGATTATATAAATTTCTTTTAGGCGAATTTAGCTAAAATAATATATATTTCCAGGCTGCAAATGGACTTACACCACTTTTATAATTAGTCAATTGTAAATGTAGCGGACCCCTTTTCCCCAGAAGTTTTCTTGTCCGAAGGAAATTTCTGAAAGACACGGGGTAGATAAAAACGAAATTTTATTGAATGACTGAAGCTAGTCGTTCAGTTGTAAAGTAACACCGATGTATCGATGTTAGCTTATTCTTTTGTTATAATACCGATGTATCGATTTTAAAATGATTCTTTTGTTACTGTTACGTTTGACATTTTTCGTTATATGTAAATAAATTGTTTTCGTTGCAAAAATTAGATGAATTTGATTTAGTAGTATAAATCCATTTTAATTAACCAGTGATCGTCTAAATAAATATCATTTAATTTCAATTTTGAAAGGAGGTCTCGCCAAAATTAAAAATTTTGTGCCACCTCTTGTGCTATTATATTCTGCTAGTAGAAATCCGAAAATCCCGAAAATATTGCGAAAACATCGAACATTCGGATTTTGTATTAGGCGAATATAATTCGAAAGGTCTTGCGTAAGTTTTAAATTTTGTGCCATATTATCAAGACGTTTGGTCGAATTTTAAAATGTTCGAGAAGAAATTTGTACTATTCAATTAGGTAAATATAATGGCGAAATAAAAAAAATTTTTGTATATAATATTGTCGAAATTTCAAGGTCATATTTTTATTTAAAGGAGGTCATATAATTTTTTCATATTCCTATTCAGAAAAACAAAACAAATCCAACGATGTTCCATATGCTATAGTTGAGGTGAATTTCAAAATGTTCAATTCAAAAGATATAGCTTAGAAGCACCCTAAGAACATCCTGCGAACGAAATCCTTAATCATTTTGTTGCCAACCCAATAAATTTTTTATGAGCTGCAAGAATTTCTTTTCATAATTCAGGACAATTAAAATCAAATCATTTTAATCACCCACTCCTCGAATACAAGTGAAAGTAACAGTCGTTCCAGTTCTATGAAAGTAAAACCGTAACAATGAAAATAAATCCTCTTCCATTAGGTAACTATTAGTTCTTTTGACAATTGATCTGACTAACAGATCATGCGAAGAGCAATGCTGATGCATTTCGTTGCAGAGGAAACAATGCGACTATTGCATCAGAACGACAAGTTCCGACTGCACCTGTAATGATCTCCGACGAATAGCGATGTTGAAAGTTTCTTTGTGCACCGTGACGTGTTCGAAATGATTTCTCCCTAACCGCACAGCAACCGACGAAGTATACTACGAAAATTGACAAAAAACGGCCGCACGTGACCTTATTTACTAGCATAAATGTAAATTTCCAAATCCATGTCTGTACGAGATAAGCCTTCTTTAATTAATTGGAAATTCATAGGATTCTAACCATTTACACCATGAATAAAAGCTATAGTTTGTAAGAGAAACCAATGGGATGTGTAATTGTACAAAACGAATCACAATCAATTTATTTTTACATAATACGTGTTTTCAATTCAATGCAATGCCAACCACTGTTCGCTCGCTACCTTGATGCCATGCGGACTCTCGCTCGTACCGAATAACGGTTTTTCAATCTTACAAATTACTGATTTTGATTTCGATTAAAATTCCAGAATAGCCTGTGCAGATGTATGCAGCCAGCACGCGTCAAAGTATGATTTCGTCAAAGATCTATTTTTTAAAATATCTGTACATGGGAATATTTAGAGTACCGCCCACCTATTTTTCTAATGCATAAATGCTAACAAAATCATTTCATTGGACAGAATGAGAGGTCCAAAAGGTCCAAGCGTTCTGTAACTATTAAATTCCTCTTCCAAAATAACACGCACACCGCCCAAAGACATAGTAAATGTTTTTCCTTGTCTGCTCGTGAAATGCTGGACACATAGATAAGGTTTACACGCTGTGCATTAAATATAAATATTTGTTTACAACATGTACAGGGTGGAAATTATAAAGCTTTACAGTCGAATATCTCAGAAAATATTGATTATACGCAAAAATTTTTCAGATGAAAGTTGTTCAATACCGAGGAGGACATCATGTCAACATTCTTTTTTTAAATGGAATGATACGTTTTCTTGTCCACCATCAAATAGTGCGTTTTAAGACGAATTCAACGACCTATGACTCAGGGTCATTCAAGGTCAAATTTGCAGGGAAATGGAGAAAAGGAGTGATCGTTTTGACGTGACTTTCATGGTCGATCTGGGTAGCGTTGTGTGTACAAATTAGCTGCCATTCTGTAATTTTTCCTGTATTCTCCTAGTACCATAAGGCACAAACTAAAGTACGAATAAAACGATCACACCTTTTCTCCATTTCGCTGCAAGTTCGACCTTGAGTGGCCTCGAGTCATAGGTCGTTGAAATCGTTTTAAAACACACTATTTGATGGTGGATAAGAAAACGTATCATTCCATTTAAAAAAAGAAAGTACATCTTCACTTCACCTAGGAGTGTCCATCAGGAAAAATAAAAGTTCCACCACATGATGTCCCCCTCGGTATTGAACAACTTTCGTCTGAAAAATTTTTACGTATAATCAATATTTTCGGAGATATTCGACTGTAACTCTTTATAATTTTGCACCCTGTATTGTATGTAATGTGATATGCAGGTAAAGACTACATTGTAAGCAACTGCATAAAAATTTCATAGCAAGTGGAACATAATAAATGAATAAAACAACAAAGTACGTATCAATTTAAAAAGAAGTAATATACGGAAAACGAAGTCGAAAACGCGAACAAAAGCTGCCGCATAAAAAGTCCGTACGGTATTGTGTTAAAATTAGCTTTTTAAAAAACGAAAATTAAGGATACATCCCATGAGTCTCATGCCCCTAGTATTTTATTTTAAACCTATTCAAATTATTAACAGAAAAAATAAATTTTTATGTAACTCCCTTGTCTTGTGATTGATACAGATAATTTTACAAAGCACGAAGCTCCATAGTCTAGTGATAAGATACTCGTTAAGAGACTAAACCAATGTCGTCCTAATTATCGAACAAAACAATATCTAGCTGATAGAAACGATGAGACAGTAATATGTCCTTGATATTTTATATATACACAGTGTACTTCCTTTAGCTGGAAAATTGAATATCTCGTGACGCACTGAGAGTTACAAAATAAAATTTGTTTGCAAAAGTTGTTCTATATAAAGGAGGTCATCATAGAGCGTAGTCTTTTTCAGGACTCGAATGGCGGGGCTATGGGAAATTTTAAAGTCAAATTAATGATTTTAAATGAAACCGTATATTTTTCTTATCATAACACAATAACACATTCCAAGACGAATTCAACGACATACATTTATTTATTTATTTATTTACAGTTATTTATCCTTATAAAATAATAGAAATTCTTAAGCTATTACTGCATAGAATAAATACTCATCAGAACGCAGACAAACTGATTCGGGTTTTTCCTAAACTGTTAAGGACATCTGAAATTAAATAACTGCGAAATAAACCAAACAAAACTCAAAGAAATTATTACAGTCTCTACTATTCCACTTTCTCAACTAAAATAAATGATATTTGATGAAAACAACGCAATTCTCCAAAAGAAATGATGAGATCGATCTGTCTTTACAGCGTACAGTCTGAAACCGACAACCAAGTATTAAATACCATTGACTATTTAAGAAATTACAAATTTATAATATAATTTTTAATGTTCTAAGTAACCTAAAGTGTCATTGAATTTATCCCGGAAAACGCTACAGTGTTATGACAACAAAGATATATAGTTCCATTTAACACTAGAACTACCGAAGAAAAAACCCAACGATATACATTGCTTTGAAATAATAACGACACAGCATCTATTGAAACTTCATATAATTTTTATTGTAACGTATACGTTCTTAAAGAAGTACATCAAAAAATTTCTGATGAAAATATTTTTATAACTTCAATAATTGCAACAGACCAGTCAAAATGATTGGTTTGGTAGTTCTAGTGTTAAAAAAATTAATTTAATTTTGAAATTCCACTCCTGCCATTCGAGTCATGAAAAATTGTAGCATACGATTGCTTCCTTCATACCGAACTTTTGTAAACAAATTCTTTTTATAACTTTGGCGCGACGTAAGATATTTTAGTTTTTTCAGTTCCATTTAGAAGAATTAATCTGGCTTTTAAATTTTCCACTACATCACCATTCTGGTCGTAAAAAGACTAAACTTTATGATTACCTCCTTTATATCGAACAACTTTTGTAAACAATTTCTTTCTGTTACTTCGGTGCGACATAGGATATTTTAGACTTTCAGTTCCATTTAGAAAAATTAATCTGACTGAAATTTTCCACTGTCCTACCATTCGAGTTTTAAAAAGCTCACATTCTACGATTGTCTCTTTTATATCGAACAACTTTTGTAAACAAATTCTTTTTGTAATTTCGATGTGACGTAAGATATTTTAGTTTTTTCAGTTCCATTTATAAAAATTAAGCTGACTTTGAAATTTTCCACTACATCACTATTCTGGTCGTAAAAAGACTACACTTTATGATTACCTCCTTTATATCGAACTTTTGTAAACAAATTCTTTTTATAATTTAGGTGCGACGTAAGATATTTTAGTTTTGCAGATTATGGAAACGTGCTGTATGCGACGCATTTCATGAATCGATTTTATGATTTCAAGAAAAAGGGCACATGAGTCTGTGAAGAAAACAGGACGGCAGCTTACAATTGCGAAAGCAGGAACTTATTACTTGCGTCATGGCTGTGAAATGCTATCGGTCGTTGAACATTTATACCAGTTTCCCTTGTGGTAGACACTGACTAGGATTCGGTCAGTCACTGGCGAAGGAAAAACCGCAGATTATCGACGTTTCTAGTTGTTTCGAAATTGCTTTTTAATAAACGCATGATTAACGACGGTGGCAATCGACGCCTGTGGGAGGAAAATGTTACGTTCACAATCACTTAGAATTAGTATATCAGACGTAACAATCGATTATTTTACGAAAACCAATTGTTATATTTGCACAACATGAGAGTTTCTTAAAAGTGTGCGGGCTCTTGCGACGAGCGAGAAACTTTACAAGACGTCTTGTAAATGTTTACCTATCGTTTCGTTTTAAGTTACGTTTTATTTTTTATTAGTGAGTTGTGAGATTGCAAATGATGTGAATATTTTGTATGGAACTTCTTTGTACGATAGGAAAAGCTTGTTGGGTATGCGTTCGATAGGAAGAACTCTCTGTTTCTTCCTAAGATCGAATTAGAGGGAAAACGCGGTAGATATACAGATTCTTTCTTGAGTGGTGAGAATTTTGTTATTGCAAGGGAAAGGTTCGAATATGATGTATCAAGGACAGAGGTTGACGACGAGGCGGTGTTAAATCATGGGTTTGTGGAGAATTTTGAGATGTTTGATAAGAAGATGACATGGCGTTGGTTGACAATGATAAGTGATGATCGTGGAATAACGTTGATATATACTTTGGCGGCGACTGAAAACGCGAGATGGTGGGCGGGGAGAAAAGGAAAGGGGACGTTTCGTCCTGGGCCTGCTAGAGGACTCGTCGGTAAGGCTATCGAGCGGAGCCTGCCTTAGACGCTAGGATATCGCAAGGCCGTCAAGAACAGTGATATATAGGAATCGGTGACGGATCAGATAGTAGAGGAAAAGGGCGCTGAATTATCCATGTGTCCATCTGTTGGTGATCGTACGAGGTAGCCGCTACAACAGTTACAACTGAGCCAGATTTCTGTTTTATACAATTTAGTTCAAAGTAATTTCGAGTAACACTTGATTCTAATCCACCAAACAGATCCAACAAGTTGACCTTAGCTGACCTTTCCCTCATGATACAACCTTGCCGCACGGTTGTATCAATTGATTTATAATAACAAAGTTACGAGGCTGATAGTATCATATCCCAGGAGCTATCTAATTTCGTATTATGAATTCAAAAGTGTTCTCCAACCTGTGCGACTCCTCGATTTCGCATCGGGTTCATTTATATTTTTATCCAAACCTCCTAGCAGCTCCCTGATTTCGTATAAGATCCATTTGTACTTGTTTCGAGCAAGGTTTTGTCCAAACTGCCGTTGGTTCCAGGCAAATAACATTTAAACAGAAAGTGATATAGTTAAACTTAAACATTTGTCCTGCTGCATGCGTTAGAGATATACGAATGGGCGTTATCCAACATAAAGATTATTCTACAGGCTCTCTCAAATACAATCGTGATTTCTTGCAACATTATTTTGGCGGCACTTGAAATGTGTGTGGTGAGGGAAGAGAGAAAAGGAAAGTGAACGTTTCGTCGCGGGCCTGCTAGGGGGCTCGTCGATAAGGCTATCTAGTGGGCCCTGCCTTAAACGCTGAGATATCGGAAGGCAGTTAAGGACAGTATATGTAGGAATCAGTGACGGATCAGACAGTAACGGGAAAATGCGTTTTATTGTCCATCTGTCCAGCTATTGGGAGCGTAGGAGGTATAACCGTGGCATTACCACTCTGCCAGTGGTCAACGATATCTGGACGAGTTCCTTTCCACGATGATACACGTCAGAATTCAAGGTGGATAGTGTGGATTGTCGCGAGTAGGGCCCACTCGATGACATTGCCACGTTGATGAAGCTGCTCTCTGTATTGCTACTGGTCACGTATCGTTGCACGTATGTAGCTAAGACATCGCCGTGTGCTCAGAAGCTTTGTTGCTCGTATCATCGCATGTATGAGGCTAAGGCGTTATCATAGAACTTTGATCGTTGTGAACACGTTGTTCCGGCAGTTGCCGCGGCCAAGCAGTAAATCGCTCTTACGCATTCTCGAGCTGTAAATGCTGCTGTCCTGATGTGGTCGTTGCAAAAGGACATTGATTCAGCGTCGTTGATCCTCCCTGAGTACACCGATCTGTTGATGTCGTTGTAGGTCCAGAGAGGAATTATACACCTCTCGGCAATTAGCGAAAGACATCCATCTTCCTGGTGTCGATTCTTAGGTTACTGCTGTTGACACCTGGTTGTAATTGCACGGTCATCTCCTTCAGTCGTCGTATTGCTTTGTCACGTTGTCAGGGTCACCAGTTTGGCAATGACTGAAAAGTGTGACGGATTAGATAGTGGCAGGAAAGGGCATTCAATTGTCCATCTGTTGGTGAGCGATTTAAACGTGGCAGTAGTTGAGCCTTTGATGACTAGACGAGGATAATCCCTAAATAAAATGTTAATTACGAAGCTTCTGTAACGACTTCTCGCAGAAACTACGCGCTATTGCCGAGTTTGCATTGTTTGTTCGTTGGAAAATGGCCTACAAATTGGAAATTGTAACGATTGTGTCTGCTTTCCCTACTACGGAATCAATTCTAATATAGAGACACTGTTGTGAGAAAATGTAAAGTACGTAGATATTTTCAATAATTTTGTAAAATACGAAAATAAACCTACGATACGAATCTCTGATTATATTGTCATTATCAACACCTGAAAACTATACAGTTATATATACTGGGTGTCCCAAAAGTATCGTGACAGCGGGAAATGAGGGGTTCTCGAGGTCATTTGAAGCAACTTTTTCCTTACCGAAAATTCATAACAAATTCATAAAATCAATAACTTGTTAACAAAGCCGCAGATTGAATTTTCGCTAAGGAAAAAGTTGCTTCAAATGACTTCAGGAACCCCTCATTTCCCGCTGTCACGATACTTTTGGGACACTCTGTATATATATAAGAATCGGAATTTTCGGTTAATACTAAGCCTAACTGCAAACTAAAACGTCGGGAGCTACAGAGATGCAGTTATATGATTCTAATTACACGTATTATATATTTTTAATTCAAGGAGGATAATGTGGATGTCACGCAGTAGGGCCCACTCGATGACATTGCCACGATGATGAAGCTGCATGAAGCTGCGATGAAGCTTTTATTCATTTAATTAGTACACTTTTCGCGTTAATTAATGTTAAGCCAGGTACGGTGTTCGGTGTACAGAGTTCGGCAATTTTTATAAACATAATATGTAAGTACTACCTGGTAAAATTAGTTTCATTTTGAACTTCGTTCCTATCATATGTATTAGTTGTGAAAATGTCACGTAAAGGTAAAAAATACTTCGTTTGGTGTACGTCAACCTGTTATTTATAATCGCGAGAAAGAGAAACCATACCGAGAAATCGGTACATTATTACAATTGAGTAAGAGTACTGTAGCGGATATCGTACGAAGATACTTGACTTTCGTGACACACGTAATATGATTAACAAAGTGAAAAAAGACCCCGGTTTAAGTGTCCCGAAATTGTCTGCAGAAACCGAAAGAAACCGGAAAGAAAGTTCATTCTGATACAGTCCATTGAATGCTTCATGAAAGTGGATACCATGACAGAATTCCACGAAAAAAACATATATTAGGTTGGGGAAAAAGAAATCCATTACTTTGACGTGAACTTCAAGACTTTATTTCACACGTTTCGGACTGTCTGATTTGGGTAAAAAATTAACCGTTTTGTTCTATAATTTGTTGCCATTTTAAAGGTAGCTTTATAATACCTCTCTCATAGAAGTCTTGGTCCCTATTGGTGAAAAATTCTAGTAATCGATTTTCACAATCTTCTCTTGATGCCAATTTCTTATCACTAAGGAAGTTTTGTAATGCAAGAAAAACATGGTAATCGCTTGGTGCCAGGTCCGGACTATATGGTAGATGCATCAAAACTTCCCAACCAAGCTCCCGGAGTTTCTGGCAAGTCACTATAGACGTGCGTGTCCTGGCATTGTCCTAATGGAACACAACATCTCTCCTGTTGGCTAATTCTGGCCGTTTCTGGCCGTTTCTGTTCAATCGCTAGCTTCAAACGGTCCAGTTGTTGACAGTAGAGATCCGAATTTAGTGTTTGACGATATGGAAGCAATTCATAATAAATGATTCCTTTCCTGTCCCACCAAATGCACAGCAGAATCTTCCTGGCCGTTAGTCCTGGTTTGGCCACCGTTTGAACTCCTTCACCACGCTTTGACCACGATCGTTTTCGCACAGTGTTGTCGTATGTGACCCATTTCTCATCCCCAGTCACCATCCGTTTAAGAAATAGGTCGATTTCATTTCGTTTGGCCAAAGCTTCGCAAATGGAAATTCGATCCATCATGTTTGTTTGTGTTAATTGGTGTGACACCCAAACATCCAGCTTCTTTTTTAATCCAGCTTTGTGCAAATGGTTTAAAACTGTTTTACGGTCGATCTTTAGCTCCTGGGCGATATTACGACTGCTAACATGTCGGTCAACTTCGATAATTTCTGTGATTTTATCGACATTTTCGACGACGGGCCTACTTGTGCGAGATGCATCTTTAACATAAAAAATACCTGAACGGAATCGACGAAACCAAAATTGTACGTAATAGGCTGTTACAGTATCGGCATCATAAACACCATTCACAATTTCAGTCGCCTGGCTTGCATTTTCGCCTTTATCAAAGAAAATTTGTAAAATATACCGAATTTTCTCTTCGTTGACTTCCATTTTTAACAGTCTGTAACTTACAACTGAATGAAGCAAACAAAAAGCAGCAAAAGAATCTTTTTAATGCGAAATGTTACGTTTCCAACGAGCATAAATGTGAAATGTTTGATCGATACTTTACGAGATATCGATCACTACAGGCCATCTACCGAAAAAATAATGGATTACTTTTTCCTCAACCTAATATTAACGTTGTGAATCGAAAGAAAAGATTACTGTTCGCCAAGAAATACATTTTTAAAGAAGAAATTTGGTGGAAAGACGTAATTTTTGCAAATTTGCACAAACTTATATCGTGTAAAGTCAACGAAAAGCTTCATACTAAACATCTCAGACCCACCCTGAAACACGGCGGAGGAAGTGTACTGGTTTGGGGTTGTATCTCGGCTGTTGAAATGGGAGAATTAGTTATATTTGATGGAATTCTGGATAAGAATAAATATTTACATATTTTGAAACAATATTTAATAAAAAATTTTAAATTTTATCATGATAATGATCCGAAACACAAATCACATGCAGTTCAAGAATATTGTATAATTGTCCAAAAATATTGCAACCTCCTCCACAGTCACCGGATATAAATTCGATCGAAAATTTATGGAATTATTCAGATCGTTGAAGCAGAATATCACCAATAAAGTTGAAGGAAAAATTAAAATTACGATCGAGAGAAGAAGGATCACGTATTCCGCTAGAATATTTAAATAAAGTTATTTCTAGTATGCCCAAACGACTGAGCCATGTAATTAAACAACAGAGTAATCCAACAAAGTACTAAAATTGATATCCTTTTGTTAAAGTGTATGTACACTTTTTATTAAAAAATTATAATTCGCGAAGTGTCCGAATATTTTTGCAATGTCAAAATTGAGCATTATTTTGTTTAACATCGATCAACGCGAAAAATGTACAAATCAAATAAATAAAAACTATGTTTCTAGCATTTAAAATAAGTGTTTTTTATCATTATAAAACGACGAATTCTTGAAGTCCCTTAATACTTAGCCGACCGCGCGCACCACAGCGAACCGTACGGTTGCCACCGCGCTCGGGAAAACCAAACTGCTCTGTCCACTGCACATTTTTTGAAAATCCAAACCTAAAGAGCCGTAATACCCGCAATAAAGGGCCTTAAAAATTGGTGGATTTTATTATATGTTGTGGTTTATAGAAACAGTTCGTCAGTATTTGCGAACAACTGCACATCAAGGTAGTTAATAATAACAGAAAATGAGAAACGCGTTGCTGAGGTCAAAATGGGAGATCTCCCCGATCGGTCGTGCACCGACTTACGTTAAGGGGGGAATACACTTTATAAGATGAAAATTTTAGATTTTTTTTTGTTTGAAATTGATTCCAGTATGTGTCTAGAATAGTGGCGCAAAGCTGAAGCGAAAGGTGAATTAGATAATTTTAAACATCCTAGTCCACTTCACCCAGATGTCCTTAAACATTTAAAACCGATATATGAAGAACTTTCAAAGAAGGATTTATTAACCAGGTGTCTAGGTGGACACACAGAATTCCAATGAAAGTTTCAATTCAAGGGTTTGACACCTAAACCCAAAGCATCTAAATTCCGGAGCAAAAATTATTGAAATCTCCGCCTTTATTACAGCTGACATTTTTAACGAGGACTACTCAGCTATATTAAAAATAATGAATGTATTAAATATTAATATCGGGCAACAATGCAAATTCTTTGCCGATACGTATGACGCGCAGCG
>CM052097.1:527591-552287 GCA_028453745.1 Agapostemon virescens | reverse complement strand
CATAACGAGACAGGAACGCCGCAGACAAAGCAGCACAAAAGAGGCACGAATCTCTCGTAGGATGCACCAAATGGAGCAAAATGAATTTTTTGAAACCACAGAAGGCTTCCTATATGGCCCTGGTATAGCGGATTAGTTTCCTCCAGAAGTAAGTGTTCACTAACTACTACTCTAACAGTCGAAAAACTTTAAACGCGTTTTTCTCAATATCATATTTCTGAACCTTGTGTACACGATACAGAACGATCTATTGGACCAATTGAGCTCCGAAGGCGATTTTTCGTTAGGTAATGACAAAATGTCGTCGACGAACTAAAAAAATTCCTAAATAGTTGCATTTTTTCCTTTCAATTTACATTATAAAGTCGAAATTTTTAGCGAAAAATCGTAACTTTTTTAATAAAGCTCAAAATTTTTGTACTTTTTGTTGGAATTTTTTTAGTTCATCGACGAGATAATTTTATAAGGATTAAAAAAAACTTGTGTTTTCCTGTTTCAGATGAAAATTAGAGGCTCTAGGATGTACAGAACCTGACGATGCGCGTGGCGCGGAACTGTGAAGATTTATAAATGTTGCGACAAAAAATACATTAATCATTAAAATAGAAAATTTTTTGTATTGTTTAAATATAGAACACAGTATCATGAATGTTTGAGAATGATTCGCTTTGTAGTTATTGAGAAAAAAATCACTATTTTTTAGGCGTTCTGAAATGTATTCCCCCCTTAAAGTGAGGAGATCTTCCTGATAGGTCGACTAAGTGTTAACAGTGGAGATATACAGCAAGAACTTCTCGAGTATCATGATGTTCGAATATTAACGGCGTCCACTGTATATCACTAAAGACTACAACACATTCGAATTTGAACGAAATCCGAAAATCTCTGCAATTTTCCGGCTTCGCGTGGAATCCACGGATGAACTTGAGACGAACTCCGGGAGCCTAAGTATACGGCTGAACCTGATGTGAAATCAGGAAGCCGTTGGTTAGAAAACTGTTTTGGTTTCTTGATACGAGGTCAGGTAGTGATTAGTAACGAGCCTGTTCGAGGCATGTTAGTAACGACCTCGTAACTATTATAAATTAGTTGATACAACCCGAGCGGTAAGATTGTATCATGTGAAAACGGTCAACCAAAAAATGCCGAACCTTTCTGGCGGGTTAAGAAAATTCTCTGTACCTAACACGCTACTTCACCCTGTAATAACAACGTAGCGTATCGTATAAATCGTGTAGCAAACTCACAGCGTGAAATAGCTGAATTTTTGAACACCGAACTTTCCTTTTCCAGGCGCGTACCACATGTGGCCGTGCTCGAGTGTAGGCAATAAGATTAACGATTGCCAGAGTCTCGTTTCGGTCGCCAAGGACAGTTATCGCATATATGCATTTCCTGGAAGGAACATTCCCTTCATGTTCTTGAAACGCGTAGACACTTTCATTGCTCCTTGTTTTCGATAATAGGAGATCGGTAAGAGTTCGATTGACCGATCACTGGCTCGAATTTCGTTGAAATAAACGGAGTACGGACTTGCGGGGTTCTGCTAATGTTCAGCTGAAGTACACAACGTGTGCAACCACGGGAACGATAATATCAAATAATATTTATATTGTAAGTTTTACTTTAATCTAATGATAATCTTTGTTAAGAGATTGCTGCATGACTCGTTCAGCATTCGTAAAAAGGAATAAAACAAGATAATGTAGGGATAATTCATCCGCTAATCGTTTTGAATGCGCGCGCTAATCGAATACGACGACTAATTGTTTTCATTCGACCGATAAACGTTTTTCTTTCGTCTATCTCGAGGAGAAAGAGATCGCAGCTGACGACGAAAATATATGGACCGTTTATTTTGAAAGTGGTGCAAGTCAATGGTTACGCAATTTCTTTTACCAGTCAATTTTAAATTGGACAAAGCATAGGCATTTTTTAAGATATCAAATACTAACTAGTTATAAACAAAAAGTTTACACTAAATTATGCATAAATTACGTCATATCTCATTTTTTTAAAAAAGGACTTACACCACTTTCAAAACAAACCGTCCATATAAAATCGTTAGTTTTATTAATAACAAATCTACAGAATTATTGGGATGGAGCGTCGTAATCTTTTCCGGTCACATCTTTCGCGTCACATTTTATTTACCTTTAAACGGAAATAATGCAACTGTGAATAAGCAAAAGACTTGCTTAGCCCATTTGTGTTTTTTTGTTTGAATCGAATCTATTAAAATCGTGCAAATATTTCTTAATATTATATGAATTATCTATAACTTATTAATTTTTAAATTTGATACCCTCAGTCCCCAGGTGCTGACATAGCATTCAACGTGTTAAATAATCCTAAGTACTCGTACTAGAGTATCCTAGAATGTACTAAATTATACTAGGATAAAATATAGTATAAAATAACAGAGTATACTGCAATATTAAAAAAAATGTTCAAATATACTATTATATTCTATAACATACTAGAATATACCAGAATACATTAGATTATACTAGAATAGACAAGAATATGCCAGGATATACTAGATTCTATTGGTATGTACTAGAATATCCGCAAATATATCAGAGTATTTACTAAATGATATGCAAAAATAATTGCGAAATAATTTTGATTGGTAGAAATTATATAAAAAAGACATTTTTAAAACATTCTTATTTCACTTCGTAATGAAAATTTAAAATATGCGTTTCGCAAACCTATGCTAGTAATGCGCAGCATAGTATTCAATTTTACATCAATAAAATTGAATCAAACGACTTGAATTTTCTGGATCTATTAGAAGTATTGATTTACTAAGTGATGTGCAAAAACAATTTCGAAATAATTCTTATTGATAGGAATTAGGCGAAGAATTAAAACAGACATTCTTTAAAATATTTTTATTTCTGTGTTAGTTATACGCGTGCTGAAAATTTCATCGAAATCGATTGTTGCAGGAAAAAACGACGTGCTAGAAAGATGTCAGAATTTGAGAAGTTTAAGCAGAAACTCATCAATAATCATGAAAAATTGCGATTTTCACCATTTTCGATGATACGTAGCTCGTGTGTACGTTGATCGATTTCAATGAATTTTTCTGTTTGCGTATAACTATCATAGATCTACAAGATGCGTCTTTAAATGCTTTAGTGCGTGGCTCGAATAAAAAATATTTAAAAAGTTCCTTTTTCGTTTGCCATGTAATTCATACCAATTGCAACATTTTCAAAATCCTTTTTGCATATCATTTAGTAAATCAATGCATACAATTGCTCAAGGAAAATCAAAACGTTCTGCGCCATCTTTAAAAAGTTATACAAATTTAAAGAGTGTCCGAGTCCTTTCGCGAGCCATTGTAAGAAGATATTAATAAATGTACATTTTCAGCATAATCAACTACGAATGCCATGATTTTTCGCAATGTCAACTTACATTTAACTCGTAAAAATATATAATGACTACGTATTTCGAAAATAAATATATTTGCATACATTTAGCAGCAAATGATAGTCCTCGGAATTAAATATTTTACGAGACAATAATTTTAAATTGCTCATGTACCGCAGACAACTTAAAAATATTTAACGCAGCAAACATAAATATGAAAGGTCTGATCCGCAATGTGTTAATAGCAGTAGAATTCCTCAGATATAATGTATGCGTGAAATCACTGTTTATGTGTGCTTATACACTTACTTTCAACAGGCCAATTCCAAAGGTGTTTAGAAAGTGAATTTTTCTCGAGCAGACTTTTTGTTCGCCCAGTCGCGTTTCTTAATAAAAACAGCGTAACCTTTCGTTGCACTCAACTCGGCTGCTATTTTCAAGGAAATACATGGTTGTGCTTGAAAAATCGCACGCTGTAATTCGCGGCTATAAAGTGAATCGATCGACGTCAACGATTGAACTGAACATCAAACTCTCTGTGACACCTAAGATTCGTGGAATTCATTAAGGAACACGTGCTACACGTGTCTAATGCCAACAAAATGTATGCAAGAAATTCTAGGAATCCTATGCTATGATATAAGAGTGTCAAGTAATTTTGCTGTTACATGAAAAAAGAACTTGTCTTCCCGGTTTCATGTATGGGTTCGTCTACCTCTGTTAGAACAGTCACCTTTGGTATTACACACGGCGAAGACATTTAAAAAAACCGATTATTTCAAATTTTTATGACATTACTTCAAACATTATGCTGAAGAGGAGGTGTAATTCTATACTTATGAATGTACCATGGTCGTATTACCAAGTGGAACAATTTAACACTTTGACTGCCACGTCACCCATATATGGGTGACAGAATTATTAGTCCATGTTTAAAAATAAATTTGTACGTTAATATATTCTTTGCATTCAATTTAGTTGATGTCTGAAGAATATAAGAAGATTGATAGATAACTACAGTAGTGCATGAAAGTATTCGGACACTCTTCAAACCTAAATAACTTTTTTAAGATTGGATCAAACATCTTGACTTTTCTTGAGCAATTAGTTGCATTGATTTAATAAATGATACACAAAATAAATTTTGTAAATATTGGAATTGATGTGAATTACATGACCAATAAAAATGGAACTTTTTAAATATTTTTTATTTAAACCACGCACAAAAAATTTTAAAGACGCATCTGGTAGATCTATGATAGTTATAAGCATGCAGAAAAATTCATTAAAATCGATCGACGTACACACGAGCTACGTGCCATCGAAAATGGTGAAAATCTCAATTTTTCACGATTCTTGATCAGTTTCTGCTTAAACTACAGAAATTCTTACATCTTTCTACGCGTGCCATTTTTTTCCCACGTCAATCGATTTCGGTGAGGTTTTCAGCATGTGTATAACTAACACAGTTCTGAAAAACGCATATTTTAAATTTTCATTACGAGTTGAAATAAAAATGTTTTAAAAAATGTCTTTTCTACTTTCCCACGTAATTTCTACCAATTAGAATTATTTCAAAATTATTATTGCATATCATTTAGTAAATCAATGCTGCTAGTTGCTCCAGAAAAGTCAAGTTATTTGGTTCAATTTTGAAAAAATTATTTAGGTTTGAAAAGTGTCCGAATACTTTCGTGCGCTAATGTATATGCCATACATTATAAAGTTTTCAATCGCTGAATCATTAAGTAAATTACTTTGATTTTATGGAATTTTTTAAGTCGTTAGTTCGGCAATTAATGTGTTAATAGGTGATGAAAGAAGAAAGAAGAAAAACGAAAAAGGAGAAACGAGAGAAGAAAGAAGAGAGAAAAGATAAGAGAAAAAAGAAGAAAGAAAAGAGAGAAGGAAGAAGAAAAAAGAAGAAAGAGAGAAGAAAGAAGAGAAAAGAGAGAACAAAGA
Source organism: Agapostemon virescens (assembly GCA_028453745.1). Classification (NCBI taxonomy): domain Eukaryota; kingdom Metazoa; phylum Arthropoda; class Insecta; order Hymenoptera; family Halictidae; genus Agapostemon; species Agapostemon virescens. The sequence goes on along the minus strand of CM052097.1, from coordinate 546,941 downwards.
AAAAAGAAGAATGACTAAAGAAGAAGGATGAAGGAAGAAAGAAGAAAGAAGAAGGAAGAAAAAGAAGAAAGAAAAAAGAAAGAAGAATATGAAAAGTAAAATATTACTAGTAGTGTATTAGAAGTAGTCAACTGTTTGTATGTGTCTGTATCGAAGTGCTTTTGTTTTTAAAATTGGAACTAAACTCATGACAATTTTTCTGTAATGAATACTTATTTGAATTCTTACATACGATAAATCACAAATATTCTAATGACACAGTTATTAAAATTAATGCGATAAAAGACTTCATAGTTTCTAACGCATGAGTGCAACATGTTGTAAGGACTAAGCTGAATAAATCAAATTTTTTCAACTGCAATAGTCAATTTTAAAAACTTAACATAAATTCGAATATATCTCCCGAAATATAAGAAACTCTTGACACTTAATGTTTAATTATTCGCGCTCACTTTTCGTTACCAGAGTCAATCGCCATGATTTACCTTAAAAATTCAAATTTTCTTCCTTCAATTCGTTAAAATGTTTCCATCGTTAAAAACCATAATAAACCGACTTTAGGAAGTAGTAGATTTTGTATTTTCCTCTGGCTTTCATAGTTTTGAGTATAAGTACTTAATATAAGTACCAGTGCTTAATATAAAAATTATTCGAAGTTTGTTACAATTGTTTATCGTACTGCCGCAATCTCTGAGCAATGCAAATATTGCACTATTTCTTTCACTAACGATTATCATAGTTATATTTGTTACGAGCGCGACACATTAAATTATGAAAAAAATTTATCGTGAATTTCCTAGATATTCCCTAGAGTAATAGAACAATAGAATGTGCGTAAGATTAATTGTTGCGAGAAAGATTAAATTTTAAGTAAACATATTAGGATTATACATGTTACAGTATTAAAAAGATTCGTTTGCATCGCGACTTTACTACTGGGGATAAACGTAGATTCATTTTGGTTGTGAGGTAATGTCATGCTGAAAGATTTCGCAGAGTTCTTTGCTATATGGTATCCGGGGAGGTCGTCGAAGACGAAGATAATGGACTTGATGCCTGCAGCGTTCCTTTGACTCGGCAAGAATTTAACTCCAAACGTTAACTCGCCGGTACACACCTCTTTTCTGCATTCTAACGTTCCTCGCGATCGTCCTCATGCATCTGCATATACGCGTCTCAATGTATCTATGCACTGCCGCGCCATACCGTATCGAAGCAGGCGCGTGTCTACACGATCTCGTGCATTTCTTTCAGCGATCTCGAAAATCACACAATGGAGTGGTGATATACTTGCTTTCACTTTGAATACAACGACACGGTGGAAGTAACTAACACATTACCGACCGGTGATTATTTCGTCATTTTTTAAAGTCTATGCGATTCACGACTGAACACTTTTCAAAGGATCTTTCAACGCAAATAGCAATTTTTATAAAGGAAAGGAAAACGAAAGGAAATTAACTAAATCGAACTATACTAGATAAAAATATGCCTCGATTTTGGAATTAAAATTTCTTGGAATGTAAAGGGTTAAAAGTATGGATTTTATATTAATCCTTAGCATTCGAAAGCCTTCAAGGCGTCTCTAAAAATTACCATACCATTATTTAACACTTTGACTGTCATAGTAACAACTGCAAATGTTCCATAAAAGCAAAGTAAGTAGTTCTTACTCATTCCTGACAATAAACAGATTTTGTACAATGAATGCATTAGCACAAAAATTTATGTTTAAATCTAGACAAATCATTCTGTCACCCCCATGTGGGTGGCGTAGCAGTCAGAGTGTTAAACAACTTTTACATCGCTAGATTTGCAGTTAAGAAATCGATAACAATTTTAATGTTCCAAGTACGAGTAATACTAATTAATTTCACATCCACGAAAAGAAATAAACTATGTATAATTGAGCTATTATAAGTAAAAATATTGTTTCTATTTTGGAATGGAAATTGTTTCGAGTGCAAAAGGTCAAAGTTTAAAATACATGCGGTTAAAATAACGCGAAGCCATACATCCGAAACATAATCGAAATCCCGAACTAAAAAATAACAGTTATAGAACCGGTATAGTATCGATTCTGAAGAACCGAAACCGAAACCTATACAAGTCAGAACCGATATACCTTATAACGGTTACGAAACTTTTCGGGATTCCATAACTGTTTTAATAAGAACCGGTATAGAACAGTTTGAAACGGTTATTTTCGGAAACTTTTCAATCCTTAGTATGTTATGCACATATAGAAAGTTTCATCGAAACCGGTGGATGCATAAAACAGCTACGAGCATTATATGTTGCAAAATTCTTTGAATTTAGCCGTTTTGATTCAGTTAACTGTTTTGTACAATTTTTGTTATTTTTAATCATTGAAAACTCACAAAAACTTTAAACAATTTCGATGAAACTTTGTGCATGCAAATAACTTAATCAGATTTACAAACTGTATTTTCTCCATTTCAATGCAGGCACAGATAAAACTGTTAAAAATTATGACCTTTATTCTTTCCTTCACAATTCCAATTAATAGCAACTTAAAAGAAACATTATTTACAAGCTACTTAACAAACGAGTCGTGATATCTCGTAAAAAGTCATTAAATCCAATTTTAAAAAGGTTATTCGTATTTAAAATGTATACGAATATTTTATTTACTTGCTCGCAAGTCTGCTACCTAAATTATTTATAAATTTTTTTAATATGAAAATTGCAATAAATTATTTTCTGACTATTTAACATTTTTATTGAGATGTAATGGTGACCTCGAAGGTTTTCTCATTACAAAAGAAGAACTCCAATGTTTTATGTTGCAATAGAACATAAAATTAAACCGTGCAATTTTAAAGAGAAATTTGAAATCATTTGCAGTTCAGAAAAAGAACATAATAAAAAAGAAAGTTCAGGAATTACCATTTAGAAATGTAACGTGGTGGTTCAACAGGAATTGCTGGATTCTGTGTTTCGATAAAATGTAGAATTATAAAAATTATTTTCATGATTTCTAATTCAAAATGATATATTGCAATAGAAAATTGTCTATGGAATGTAATGTTTTGAAAATAATCTTTTCTCTCCGTGGCTGTATTCTGTCTTTTTAATATTCTTGACATAGTCGAACATAGTTGAATCGCATCTGTTATCAAATTATCAACAATAGTGACAAATTGTGTTTATGTTTTTAAATAATTTTGCAATAATTAGAATATACTTTTCTCTTGGTCGTAGCTCCAAAAAAAAAATAGTTTAATGATTAAATCGCAGAATATAAATTGTTACTGTACCTTTTGTATGTAGTTAACAACAACTTTCAGCAAAAATGTGTGTGTTGTCGGATCACCTTATCGAACTGTGTATCATTATGTAAATTTACATTCTTAGTCGTTAATTGATGAAGATAATGATCGATAAAAAATTTATTTCTCTGGAAAAGATTGACTTTAATTGACACTAAAATCAAAATCTGGTTATACTCAATCGAAATTCTTATTTGATTTTATTCTACACATCCATATATATATATATATATATGTATTGATCAATTTACGGGTCTGTAGTGATTATATACAAGATATTTAAATTTTTATGAATTCCTTTCATCTTCTTTTATGTCTGAACCACATCCATTATGTGATTGATAAGATTCCACTACTTTTTAACACGTTCGCGGATTTGAGGGTCGACTCTGCCCCTCGCTATAATTAGGTCAGTGGATTGTGAGATTGATTCGAGATCCGTAGACATACACTGTCTATACTTTACTAGAGCATTTGTAAATCTTATCAAAAACGCAATTTGATAATATTTAATCTATTTTCAAGAATCTTTGTTAACTTATTAATCTTACATTGATGGAAAACCTATTCACATGAACGTGTTCTTCTCATAATCACTGTGCTCATTTATTGTATGTGCTTATGACTTACATCTATTGGAAATTGGTGTAATTAACTCCTTGCACTTTAAAAAAATATCAATTCCAAAATCCAGAGTGTTTTCAACCTGGAATAGTTCTATTACATTAAATGTAGCTTTCATATTTTGGTATAAAACTATTCTAAAGTATATGTCTTAATCAATTTCAAAATAGAGACATTCGTTGCCCTCGATCGTGTGCCGCCATTTCATTCGCCGATTTTGAAACCACACTTTCAGAGCAACATATGAGAGTAGTTTCCGAATCGTATTCTTTAACACGTTGAATGCCATGGTGGTCACCGGTGACCGGCGCCATTGCGTCGTTTAACAATGATTATCATTAAATTAACGGCATTAAACATCGATTCATTATTGTGGAAGTTAACCAGATTGTAGTATAAGGTGAGAGCTTCAATATACAGTAATTAAAAATTCTCTTTAATAACACTGATCACTTCCACGAATGAAATAAATAAAACTTGCCTGAAGTATGCGAAGTTTGCTCGGCACTCAACGTGTTAAACTACGAAACCTTTTTAATTTTCTATTTTGGGTTCCATAATTTTCAGTAAAATTTGAAAGAAACGATTTCATTTATAAATCGACTGAAAGATTGGGTTTTGGGTCTTTTTTATTGTCGCATCGTGAGTTTATGTTTACCATAATTATTTTATGCGAATAGAATTACAATATTTTAACACCACATTTTCCATTCTCGAAAAATCGTTGATATTTAATCCTATGCACTTTAAACCATTTTTGATTCCAAGACATTTTGGTCTACAATAATTGCATTGTACATTGTTCATTTCCTCTCGTGCCATAGAAAGTTTATTGCTATTATTCGTACATACAACATTTCAATTTTTACCGACTACACAAATGCAAACATAGATACATAAACATTATTTTGAATAACAGTATTGCAATTTTTAGTGTCTCCTCAGTGGCGCCATTGAAGTATTAAGGGTTAACATATAACTTAAGAATAATATAATACCCATTATATCGAAACATAATGCAGAAACTTGCTCTGTTATCTCGTTAGAGTTATTTTATTGTTAAAATATTAATATTGGATAGTCGGAAAAGTATTGAGAGATTTTTGTCACTAGATTATTGTTTGGTGTCATATATCGGGCAACACTAATCAGATTGCACCATACTGACGCGTATTTGAGAGGTGACATTTCAGTCTACAATTTTCATGCAGACAGTTTTGTATTTCGTCAATCGTGTCAAAAGTAATGTTAGTGTGAAAGCGAGTGAAATTTTTGAAAAAATTCACTGTTTTGCAATTTTATTACGAAAAAGGCAAAAACGCTGTACAAGCCCGGGAAAAAATTGGTGTTTTCGATTAAGATGCTTTATCAAATGCAACAGGGTGTACAAACTTCGATATTAAAGATGCACCTCGCTCTGGTCAACCAGTCCCTGAAAAAGTCGATGAAATAATGCAAATGGTTGAGCAAGATCGGCATATAAGCAGTCATGAGATTGCTAGAAAACTAAACATTCATCATTCAACCGTTTTCGATCATTTGCAAAAGGTTGGATACAAAAAGAAGCTCTATGTTTAAGTGCCTCAAGAGTTAACAAAGAAAAATTTGATGGATAGAGTTTCCATGTGTGAATTATTGCTCAAATGTAATAAAATTGAACCATTTTCGAAAATACTGATAACGGACGATGAAAAATGGACCACATACGACAACGATGTGCGAAAACTGTGGACGTGAATTGTCAATCATGAAGTGCTACCGCCTGGTCAAATGATTGATTCTAATCTCTACTATCAACACTTAACCAGATTACACCAATCGATTAAAAAGAAATACAGATGAAAATTGATCAACAGAAAAGGTGTTGTATTCCATCATGACAACGCCAGACCACACACAAGTTTGAAGACTTGACAAAAATTGAACAAGCTTGGCTGGGAAGTTTTGATACATCCACCGTATAGCCCAGACCTTTGTCCATCAGATTATCGTTTGTTTCGATCTCTGCAAAACTACCTTGATGGTAAAAAGTTGGATTCAAAAAAGGACTGTTCAAATCAAAGGACTATTCAAAATCACTTGGCCAAGTTTCTAGCCGATAAACAATAGAAGTTCTGTTCCGATGGGATTATGGCTCTATCCCAAAAATGGCAAAAGGTCATAGATAATACTGGTCAATATATACTTGAATAAAAGAAACATTTAATAAAAAAATGACCAAAAGCTCTCAATATTTTTCCGACTATCCAATATTTGCTAGACTATTTCGCGATTTCGACTATTTTCGCAACTGTATACCACCCCTCAATACTGAATCGTTAACGCTGAAAGCTTTATGCCATACGGTCAAATAATTAAATGACTTTAGATCTTGATCACCCGCGAAGACGTTACGTCCATTAATCGTACATTTTAATTTTTAATTATCAAATCCAAACATAGTTATATAAATGTTGTTTTGAATAATAATATTACGATTTTTAGTGGCCCTTCAGAGGCGCTAAGGTTTAAATAAAACACTATGAAATTCTTCCCAACATAACTATGAGCTTCATTTAAAAAGAGCTAATAAAGCATATATTTGCTATGCGAAAGAAAGGTCTAGAATAAAAAGTTAAAAGACGAACCCCAGCCGGACATCTGCACACCGTTTGGCTCTTAACATAAGCGCCCACTTGAGTGCTGCAAAGATGCATTCTTTTAAGAATTCTAGGAAGACGTTGAGAAGATAATTTTTGTATTTCTATAGGCTAAAATCCAACATCAAATATAACTTTGTTTCTCAATCATCTTTTTATACTGAATATTGAGAATTTTGTTCAAAATTAAATATAATTGTTTTCGAAATATAAACTTGAATTTTACCACGATTTCAAAGCACGATGTCCTAGAGACTTTTTGTTTCGCAAAAATAAACGTATGGCTTGTTGCAACAGTTTCTTTCTAAATTGAGAATCCTTCGAAGTCGAAGATTTAACAGTTCAAGAGATATATGACAAAATACTGTTCGGTTCTATCTTTGACATTATCCTAGTCCCAGGATGGAGTCATTAAAATCAACGTTGTAACAAGCTGTTAAAGATCCGACGTTTTCTATTTCAGATAAACGAGCCGAGCGCTCAGTTACTACGGTAGGTTGCTTATACCACTCGTATCTACCTTATATTACCTTCAGTGTGGTCTAAAAATAATGTCAACAGGTATCGCACCCGTTTTAATGGTCTCATTTACACCTGTACCAGGGTTTCACTAACCACTCTTGGCCAATGATATTTTTTAAACAATTGTTCATTCAGTTAATTCGTATGTAATATATCGTAAATATTTTATTATGTTTAGGTTATAAATTATTAGAGCTCTCCTAGACATCCTGTATACATATGTGTAAATTAATGACGCGTTCGATGAAAGCCATGATTATCGATGAGCGCAAGTATTTTTCAAGTAGATTCGAACATTGAACAACTAACTTCGAATCCAATATAACTATTTTGAAAAAAGAGCAGTACTTTCAAGTAGAACCGGTCAAATAGATTCGAAACTTAGTGAGTATTTTATTTGAAATTCTTCTGTCGTTTGAAAATTGATGTTAGACTTTTTATTAGAGGTGTTAGTATTTTAATAAAAATTCTTCTTTCGTTTCAGAATGGATTGGATGAAAGTTGCACGCATGGAGAACACACTCATCTTTGTATTTTTTTAATGGATTCATATAATTTTCAATGCACGCTTCGATGCATCTCGAAATTTTGAATAAAAATTCGTTAACATATTTCTGACGAAAAATTATTGCTTTGGAAGATATTTTTATTTTAATATTGCGAATATCTATTATTAGTAAATTAGTATATATAGAATCAGAGTGCCTTCATTCTCTCGAGCAGTCATTGACAGAAGCTTTGAAAAATGTGGACTTGGCTGCACGGCGAAGAATGTGGTTCCAACAGGATGGAGCACCAGCGCATTATGATCGCAAGCTACCGGAATTTTTTTTAATTACGGTTTTCGCAACGATGGATTAGTCGCGGCAGTTTTTTTGCATGGCCACCCAAATCACCTGGATCTAAGCCCACTAAATTGTTTTATGGAGTTACGTGGAAGAAAAGATCTTCAGTCGTCGGCCAACAAATATTGAAGATACGAAGGAGAGAATATTTAATGTGATCAATTGTGTCGCATTATATAAAAAAATGTATCGATTTGTAAGGTATTTCGAGTATTTGTAGAAACATTAATATATGTATTCATTGCTTGCTCTTAGAATATTTTAAGTTTCTGTTTCAAATAAAATGTTGCCCAATATTACTTGTACCATTTTACAGAATTGACGAGGATGAACTAAAATATACTAATATACATATACTAGGATATACCAGAATATACTAAAATTTATTAAATATATCAGAAAATATTAGAATATACTAGTATATCCACAAAGATATCAGAGAATCCTCGAATATACTAAAATATAGTAGAATACAACATAGTATAAAAGAGTATACTGCAATATTCCAGAAAATATTTAAATGTACTATAATATTCTACAATATACTTGAATATGCCAGTATATTCGATTATACTAGAATATACTAGGATATTCTAGATTATATTATTGGGTTGTTCGGAAAGTAATTTCGTTTTTTCCATGCAGAGGATTTAATTGTATTTTTTTGCACCCAACTTCACACTTAAGCCGCATAATCATTATATGTTTTGAGAGCTAATATAGCAAGGCTTGTGTGTGAAAAAGTTCAATTGATTCTACGCAGTAGTTTTTGGTTGGTGCCCTATTAAATGTGGAGAGCAATAAGCAGCATTTTCGTCATATTTTACTTTTTTACTATAGAAAAGGTAAAAATGCTGTTCCAGCCAGAAAGAAATTAACCGATGTGTATGGAAAAGATGTGTTGACAGTACGCCAGTACCAGAACTGGTTTGCAAAATTTCGATCCGGCAATTTTGATGTCGAAAATGCACCACGTTTTGGAAGGCCGGTTGAAGCTGATAAAGACACGATAAAGGCATTAGTTGATGCAAACCGGCGAATAAAACACGTGAGATACTGGGGACGAAATATGGGTTGTATATAACAATATCAAACGCAAGAGATCATGGAGCAAAATAGATGAACCGGCTCAAAGCATTTCCAAAGCCAATATCCATCAAAGAAAGGTGATGCTGTCTGTTTGGTGGGATTTTAAAGAAATCGTTTTTTTTTTGAGCTTTTACCGGATAACTCAACAATTAATTCGAAAGTCTACTGTCATCAGCTAGACAAACTGAATGATGCACTTCAACAGAAAAGGCCAGAATTAATCAACGGAAAAGATGTAGTGTTCCACCAAGATAATGCGAGACCTCATACAAGTTTGGTCACTCGCCAAAAGCTTTTACAGTTTGTATGGGATACAATGCCACACCCACCATATTCTCTAGATCTGGCACCTTCGGATTATTATTTTTTCCGGTCACTGTAAAATTTTTTAGACGGTACAACCTTCACTTCAAATGAAGAGGTCAAAAACCACCTTGATCAGTTTTTTGCCAGCAAAGACCGAAAATTTTATGAACGTGGAATCATGCTACTACCAGAAATATGGTAATAGGTATTGGACCAGAATGGCCAATATATAATTTAATAAAATATTTGTTCATTATACGAAAATTGTCTTTCATTTTCACAAAAGGAAAACGAAATTACTTTCCGAACAACCCAATAGAATTTACTACAGACTACAATATACTAAAATATACTAGATTATACCACAATGTTCTAAAATGTTTTAGAATAAAAATTCTAGAAATAGATTCCATAAAGGGAAGACCTGAGGCTATAACCTCACTTTTAAAATTTTTAAATATGTCTTTGCTAGAAAAACATCTCAATCGTTTAAAACAAGTGCGATATAAATGGTGAGAAAAACTTCAATTTCAAGTTAAAATGTTCCATTTACATAGGCTTGTTTTTACTATATCCTCCTAAAAACTCATTTTTTTCAGTTTTTATGTTCAGACGTCAAAATTTAATGAAAAACGAACAACACTTTAGTTTACAGGTTTGTAAAACCAAGAATTTTCAAGATATCGAAGAACCATTTGACATACGTTCATATATCATTATAGCCTGAAACTCTACTCCAAAAAGCGTCCGATATCGTATGAGATGACCGAGAAGCATCTTGCTTCACTATAATCTGCTATTTGCAAGTTGTTAACGTTAGTTTCGTCTGAAAGCATACTAACAAAGTTATAAAAATAATGATAACGTTTAACGAACCTAATCCCAATCGTATCGAATATAAATAACTTAAAACAAAATTTTCTATAAAAATAAAGAAACATTTCAACTTTCCAGTAGCTACTACATTATTATAACATTTTTTACCACAGGTCATTTAGACTCTATAGCAGCTAAAATAATACGATAATAAAAATACGAGCTAGCTACTAAAAATTTATCAACGACCTTCGAATTTCAAAATAATAAACTCGAGAAAAGAAGTCACGACATCGTTCTGAACCAAATAAATTTTTTTGTCTGCATCAGCAAACGTATAAAATTATTAATGTCTCCAAAGATAAGCAACACAGCCCATGCTTCGAACGAAAGTGATTTAAAATTTTACGTAATTAAGTTGTGCTCCTGAATCGAGACATTTTTACTCGTATATGCATATTCTCTCGAGTATATCCTGTTGCACATCCTATATATTTTTCTGTTTAGCAAGAACAGATAACGTTGACGAGTTTAACCATCGCTCGCGAAAGCGATATGATTTTACTCCTCCATTTGCAAGTAGACGCACTCGTTGCTACGAAACGTACCGCCAATAAGACTTTCACTGCTCAGCAGTGTACATGCAACGAAACCTATTCATATTCAGGCAATCTTTCTGTTGAAAATGGTAAATATAATAATAAAATGTAATAATCGAAACGTACAAAAAACTCTCAATTAACAGAGCAACGACGAAATCAATAATTGTTCATTCAACTCTTTTCTTCGCGCATACTGTGGATTGATTTGCTTTTGGTTTACTCACCCAATATATACTTTAAGTTGCTTAAAAAGAAGGCAAATCGTTCCTTCGCGATATAAATATTGGATAGTCAGAAAATTTTTCAACGATTTTTGTCATTTTTAGATTAAATGTTTCTTTTATTTGAAATGAATTTTATTCAAGTATATATTGGCCATTATTAACTATGACCTTTTGCCATTTTTCGAGTAGAGCCATAACCCCATCGCAATAGAACTTCTGTGGTTTATTCACTAAAAAATTGGCGAAGTGATTTTCATACTCCTTTTTTGAATCCAACTTTTTACTATCAAGGTAGTTTTACAGAGATCCAAATAAACGATAATTTGATAGTGCAAGGTCTGGACTATACGATGGACGCATCAAAACTTCCCAGCCAGGCTCTCGCAATTTTTGTTTGAACAAGGATTCGCAGATAGAAACTCGAACAGTCAAATTTTTCTCTGTTAAATCATATGGCACCCAAACATTGAGCTTCTTTTTGCTTCCAGCCTTCTGCAAATAATCCAAAACGGTTGCATGGTGAATGTCTAGTTCCCTAGCAATCTCATGACTGCCTATATGCCGATATCCTCAACCATTTGCATTATTCCATCGACTTTTTTAGTAATTGGTCGACCAAAGCGAGGTGCATCTTTAATATCGAAATTTCCAGAACGGAAGAGAGCAAACCATCTACACGCCGTTGCATGTGATAAAGCATCTTAACCTTAAACACTACGAACTTTTTCCCGAGCTTGTGCAGCGTTTTTGCCTTTTTCGTAGTAAAATTGCAAAACATAGCGAATCTTTTCAGAAATTTCACTCATTTTCACACTAATATTACTTTTGACATGATTGACGAAATACAAAACTGTCTGCATGAAAATTGTAGACTGAAATGTCACCTCTCAAATGCGCGTCAGTATAGCGCAATCTGATTAGTGTTGCCCCATACATATATGGACCGTTTATTTTGAAAGTGGTGCAAGTCCATTTTCTTTTGTTTCGAGAAAATTAAATGTTAACAGATCTGACAATTAAAAAATATAGGTTAATTATATGAAGTCTGGTAATGTTGGTACTAATTTATCAATATGCAATTTGATTATATATATTTCTTTTAGGCGAATTTAACTAAAATAATATATATTTCCAGGCTGCAAATGGACTTACACCACTTTCATAATTAGTCAATTGTAAATATCATTTAATTTCAATTTTGTAATAACAAATATTACTTAAAATATATTTCATATTAATCCAATTTTGTTTATAAATAATAACAAGAAATAAAATAGAATTAGTATTTTTTATTTTGAACGTTAATTATATTTATATATTGTTAAACTTAACACAAGATATTGGTATTATTAATTATTTATGCTCTTCATGTGGCAGTGTTTTGAAATATTCATGATGCACAGGAGGCATATAAGGTAATAGCTGCTGCATATCCTTATATTTTTCGTATGTAATAGGCCTATGGAAATTGGACTTACACCACTTTAATAATCAATGTTTACGCAATTTCTTTTACCGGCCAATTTTAAATTCAACAAAGCACTGGCATTTTTTAAGATATTAAATACTAACTAGTTATGAACAAAAAGTTTACACTAAATTAATCATAAATTACGTCATATCTCATTTTTTTAAAAAAGGACTTACACCACTTTCAAAATAAACGGTCCATATGACACCAAACAACATCTAGTGACAAAAATCTCTCAATACTTTTCCGACTATCCAATGTATTGATTTATTAGACATGACTCTCTCACTCATCCGACATACACGGTGCAATTCAAACGTATATTTTTGTGTTATGTTTCTTATTTATAATAGTGTTAATAATAAATTGGTTTTTTTTTTATTAAATGATCTTTAGGTTAATTAATCAAAATATATATCAAACTACCCACATATATTTTTTCCATACATCTGCAAATCTTATTTTCAATAAAACAATCTCACGCACGCACCCCTTGTTTTATTAACCCTTTGCGATATTACAAGTAGTCAGGCTTATATTGAAGATTCGAAAGAAATTCGAGCAACTATGCAGTAAGGAGCGTAACTGAACCAATAGCCGCAAGTTATAATTCATTGTTTATTGCTAGGAATATAGAAGAATAACAAAAAATCAACATTATAATTATATTTATCATAGTTAAAAGTAACTTAATTTAATAAATTTTTTCAATAATTAATGTCTCCTCTTTTAGCAATGACAAAAAAAATTTACTTGGTTTTGCATCATGCCCAATACTTGGCAATATTTAATATATTGTGTATTTTTAGTATTACGTCTACAACCATTTTGCTTGCAAAATTGCACTAATTCGTTTTGGCATAGTTTCTAATAATTTTTTGCAATTATTTGCAAATATCTGTTCCCACTGTTCTTGAATTCTATCGTACAAATTTGTGATTGAAGTTGGTTGGGAGTCAAAGGAATCCCAACGTCGTCTTTGTAGTAAACTCCATAGATTCTATATAAAAAAAAGTATGAACTAATAAAATAAGAAAACCTGAACTCAATATTTCCGCACCTAAAATAACCATCATAAATCCTAATTGCCTTAAAGTTAAAAGAGCAGTAATTTTGTTTAAATTAAACTTATATTTCGTTATCAACTCAACCATTACCTTTAACCTACTAATCAATAAATTTATTATATGGAATTAACATATATACTTCAGCAATCACTAATCTAGAAGAATGAACTAAAGACGAAATAGATATTGGAGCTGTTATAGCTACTGGTAATTAAGCTCTAAAAGTAAATTGAGCACTCTTAGTATTAGGTCAATCGGAAAGTTCTGTCCATCTAGCGTCGAGTAGCCGTAGCTCGAACTGTGGGTAACTATAACCTCTAAAGTAAGACTAACTTTTTAGTTTGAACATCTGTTAATAAAACTCAGTACACAACAATTTACGCTTGCATCAATAACTTCGTTTTTTTCTACATTGAAGATGTCGGAATTTGAGCCGAATAAGCGTTATTTGCGTGAAGTGTTAGTCTTTTGTTTCAATTGGAAGAAAACGGCAGCTGAAGCTCATCGAATGATTGTAGACGTTTATGGCGATAATGCTGTTTCCGATAAAACATGTAGATAGTGGTTTCGACGTTTTAAAAATGGTGATTTTTCTTTGGAGGACAAAGAGCGTTCTGGACGGCCACGAGTATTCGAAGACGAAGAATTGCAGACGTTGGTGGATGAAGATCCATGTCAAACGTAAAAACAAATTGCAGAAGCGTTAAATTGTGCTCAATCTGTCATTTCTGACCGTTTAAAAGCCTTAGGGAAGTTCTACAAGGAAGGAAAGTGGGTCCCTTATGAACTCAAGCCAAGAGACATTGAAAGGCGGAAAACCATCTGCGAAATTTTGCTTGCTAGGCAACAAAGAAAGGGGTTTCTCCATCGTCTCATCACTGGAGATGAAAAATGGATTTATTTTGACAATCCTAAACGTCGAAAAACCATTTGTGATCCTGGCCAACCCTCAACATCGACGACAAAGCGGAATATCCACGGAAAAAAGGCTATACTCTTCATTTGGTGGGATCAGGAAGGTGTGGTATACTATGAACTGCTAAAAACTGGTCAAACAGTCACAGGAGATCTCTACCGACAACAAATTATCCGTTTGAGTCGAGCATTGCACGAAAAACGACCACAATATGAAATGAGACAGCGTAAGGTGATTTTGCTGCATGACAATGCTCGGCCTCACGTCTCAAAAATTGTCAAGGAAACGATGGAAGCACTTCGCTGGGAAGTGCTACCACATGCGGCTTATTCACCAGACTGTGCCCCATCTGACTACCACTTGTTTCGGTCGATGGCACACACACTTGCTGAAGAACGATTTAATTCGTACGAAGATCTCGAAAAATGGATCTCCGCCTGGATAACCTCCAAAGATGAATCATTCTTTCGACGCGGAATTCGCTTGCTGCCCGAAAGATGGGAAAAAGTCATCGCTAACGATGGACAATATTTTGATTAACGTACTTTTTCATTTTCTTTCATGAATAAAGCTATACTTTTTGTAAAAAAAACGGACGGAACTTTCCGATTTACCTAATATATATTGGATTATCCTGAAAGTTCGTAACGATTTTGACAGAAGATTGAAACGCAACGCATAAAACTGACAAAAATTAATGTACCGTAACCAAAATTTATCAGCACGAACTTTCTGAACAACACAATATTATAACTAAACAGGGAGCACATTCAGAAGCGAAAATCCGATTTTTATGAAACTTACAGTTATGTTGTTTAAATAAAAAACTTTTGTTAAAATTTTCTTGCGCGACTACACTTCCCATTGGAAAACACACAATCTAAAAAAAAATTCAAATTTTCACGGCCTCTAGTATCCGCAATATCTCAAAAATACCCCACCTTTGAGGGCTGCTTTCAACCTTTCAAAGTAGATGGTTGCCAATAAAAATAACACGTGTCAAATATTTTTCAAAGAATTATAAGTTCTCATAAGTTTCATCAAAATCGGATTTTCGCATCTGAATATGTTCCCGTGTAAGATTCCCTATGGGGTTGAGGCTCTGCGTAAGCTAATCCAAAAAAAGTTTTCTTAAGTTGCTTCTAACTACGATAAAAATAATTATAATGTTGATTTTTTGTTATTCTTCTATATTCGTAGCAATAAATAATAATTTATAGAAAGTTTGTGGTAATTGTTGCAATTATGCTTATTACTGTAAACGTTTTGCCTTCTTTTTCGGACGAAATCAAATTTCATCTTTTTATCATTGATATTCAAGCTTTGAATTAAATATAGCTGTATAGGAAAGCTAAATTTTTTAGCTTCTTCTGCAACCGTTTTGGCGATGAAGATGTTACAATAACTGTAGCCTCGAAGAAAATGGTAAGGCAAAGGGTTAATTTATATTAGTCCGCAAAATTGTATTTACATACTTTAACAAATTCAATTTGTTTAACACTAGATTGTCCAAGGAAGTCATTTTGACTGCTTTTTAATTTCAATTAGAAAAAAAATTATGTATATAATGATACAATTTCTTAGAATTTTGTAACTTATTGTACAATATATAAATGCGTTTATTAATCATTGTAGTTACCTCCCCCCCTCCTTCATTTCCGGTATATATATGTGTTATACCTATATTGCCCAAAAGCAGTCGTTTTGACTGCTTGGGAAATTTAATATAATCAAATGACTCTTATTCTTGAATTGAGTAAATTTCTTATGTGACCAGTTCAGCTCTGCATTGAAATAACATTTTTTATTTTTTTCGATTACCGTTACATGATAACATACAAGTACATGTGCTTCTTGATATACAAGCTGTGGAAGAAATATTACGACCGATAACTTTTTCATTAGCATGTCACTCGCGACAAAATTATTGGCCAAAAAACAACTCTAATTGGAACTATTACAGGAAACAAAAGAGAACTACCCAAAGCAGTCAAACAAGCGATGGATAATATGTCTCGTTTTTCTAGTCTGCTATATAAATCAGAGAATTGTATTCTTACAATATATAAAAGCAAACCAAATAAAAGAGTAGCTGTTCTAAGTTCTAATCATAAATTTGTGAAAATTGATAAAAGTAATAAAAAAATGTTACCGGAATCTATTCAATTTTATAACAGCACAAAATTTGGAGTTGATATGGCGGATCAAATGACCAGAAAATATACAGTAAAAGCTAGTTCTCGTAGATGGCCCCTCCAAATATTTTTCAATATTTTAGATTTGGTTGTTATAAGTGCTTGGATCCTTTACAAAGAAACGACAGGAATGCAAATACAACGAAAAGAGTTCTTGTTTCAATTAGCAGAACAGCTTTCCACCGAATACAGAGCTGCAAGACAGAAAAATTCACCAGAACATGAAGACCCACAAAGATCAGCTGCAACATCATCAAATACAACCCATTCTAACAAACCCAAAATTTGTCAAGTACGACTTTGCCACAACAACAAAACAAATAATATATGTGAAAAATGTCAAAAGTATGTTTGCGGAAGATGTACACATAAAAAGATTTCTACTTTTATTTGCATAAAATGTACAAATAATAATGCATAAATTATTTTATTTTCCAAGTGAAGTAAATTTTTTTTTTGTTAATATTTATTAATAACCTGTTATATAACCGTAAATAATATAAAAAAATATTAAAAATTAATTTTAAATAAATTTCTTGACACATTAGTTATTCTTTCACAATGCAGTCATTTTGACTGTTTTTGGGCAATATAGGTATATACTAAGTTTCAGTCTTTCTAGTGTTAAGCGTTGTGTCATACAATCTGCAGAAATTTCATTGCCTGGTATTCGTATTATTTCTAAACGCTGTCGGAATCTTTTCTAATACGATGACATCTTCGAATTAACAATTTCGACTATGTTTTAAAATTTCCATCATTCGCCATTTTCCCCGCGTTTGAATTATCACACTTTTCTACATTTTTCATACTTGTCCCCAATTTAATCTCACGCTTTTAAAAAGAATAACATTATTAAAATTTGAACAAACGATTTCTGCTGTTTTGAAAATTTACCTTTAGTTTCTTGGACGTTTCACGAAGGAATTGCATTTGATCGGAGATTGATAGAAGATTCAAGAAAGTAGGAAGACTTGCGTCTGAGCACTTTTTTATCTGGATGTGTATTGGAAATTTATGCAATACCTTTTATAGGCTTTTATGAATTATACAGGATGGTGTATTTAAATAAAAACCTAATCCAGACTTAAACATCTTCGTTATTAGCGGTTTCATAGACGAAGTGCTCAAGACAAAGAAAAAATCATAGGACTTAATTCTTCTCTCAAATTAACATTAGAACTGTAATAAGTGCTACTGATGTGTACTGCTTTGTAATAATAACGCAACTGTATTTATTAAAACCGTGTACAATTCTCATCGTGGTGTCTGCTTCAACGAATAAATCCGTTCGAAACTTTCGAATGAAAATATGTTTATAATTTCAATAATTGCGACAGAAGAAACCAGAAACCAGTCATTTTCACTGAGTCGACCGTTCCAGTGTGAAAGAGGAAAGTCCGAACTTTACGATGCTGTAATGACATACTCGAGAAAAATGTTTGTAACATAGAGACTGTTAAATCTTGCATTTCTTCGGTTTCCCGAACATACCTTCAGATTTAGGAGACTACGGTCGTGAGAGAGAGAGAGAGAGAGAGAGAGAGAGAGAGAGAGAGAGACTCGAAACTTTAACTTAACCTTTTACTCGCGAAACAGTTTCAACTCGAAGATCAAGGCATTTCTTCTCATCCAAAACATTTTCTTTCTACATGGTTTATTTCGTCTTGTGGATATATGACTTTTTCTTATTACTCGTCTTTACAACCGTTAAATTTTTAACAATTCCTTGGACACAAAGATATCGATGTTAAAATTGTTTTCTTATTTTAAATTTCTTTATTTAAATTTAAATTTCTTTATTTTAAAATTGAAATAGTGTGGCAATTTTCCGTGGTGCCTCAGAATCACCAATCGAGTGCTAAGGGTTAAAACTAAAATCATGATTTTATAATGTTTTTTAACGGTATCGTAGCTGTTCGAAGGTTTACCATTTTTACGACCAAAGATTACAGATTCTTTAATTTCGTTGTCGAGTGTATTTGATTGTACGTGTTTCGTGGAGTCGTTGCGGAGATTCTATCGCGTACAACGAATCTACAAAGTGAAAATAACATGTTAAACGCCACACGCATTATATAAAAGCGACATGTGAGAGGTGTTTGCATAATGTAGATTTTACGGATTGCAATACCGCGACACACTCAGACGGAACTGAATGTGCAGAAGTAAGCTGAAAGACCTTTAAACATAACCGTCGCACGTCGCGTTGCTTATGCGTCCAAACTCCAGAACCTTCGTGTCAGTGCCACCGGCCCGCTTAATTATATGGTGTATTATGTGTTACACGTGCGCGTATACATACCTCCCCGTAACGACATTATTAATATGTAAATTCGTTCAGATTACTGTTAAGCTATAAAAATTAAGAGAACCAGAATAAATTGGGACAGCGACAGTTGATAATTATAGACTTCGGAAATAATATGGTGTTCCAAATTCTGATATAGTGGATAGTCGGAAAAGTATTGAGAGATTTTTGTCGTTCTTAATTAAATATTTCGTTTGTTCAAAGTAAATTTTATTCAAGTATATATTGGCCACCATTATATATGGCCTTTTGCCATTTTTTGGGTAGAGCTAAATCTCATCGGAATAAATCTTCTGTGGTTTATCGACTAAAAACTTGGCCAAGTGATTTTCACAGTTCTTTTTGAATCCAACTTTTTACCATCAAGGTATTGGGTCGTTCGGAAAGTGATTTCGTTTTTTCCCGACAGAGGATTTAATTGTATTTTTTT
>CM052097.1:505911-516326 GCA_028453745.1 Agapostemon virescens | reverse complement strand
AACCAACGTAGACAACATAATAAATTTATTTTACACGAAATGAAACGAGAGAATTTCGTTTCAACAAAAAATCTACAAAACGCAATTAAAAAACAGATAAGAAGAAACACTAATGGAGCAAAAGTAAATTGGTTGTAAATATGTTGGATGAGATTCTGCAAAAGTGCACCGTATACTATTTTATATAAAACATCAATGGAGGACACAGAAATTAAGACTAAATTTATCACCTACATGTCGGGGAAGACCGCCAAAATTTGAAAAATTCGCCCTAATGCCTTTGTATCACGATGCCAGGCCTATTACATACGAAAAATATAAGGATATGCAGCAGCTATTACCTTATATACCTCCTGTGCATCATGAATATTTCAAAACACTGCCACATGAAGAGCATAAATAATTAATAATACCAATATCTTGTATTAAGTTTAACAATATATAAATATAATTAACGTTCAAAATAAAAAATACTAATTCTATTTTATTTCTTGTTATTATTTATAAACAAAATTGGATTAATATGAAATATATTTTAAGTGATATTTGTTATTAAAAAACTGAAATTAAATGATATTTACAATTGACTAATTGTGAAAGTGGTGTAAGTCCATTTGCAGCCTGGAAATATATATTATTTTAGTTAGATTCGCCTAAAAGAAACTTATATAATCAAATTACATTTTGATAAATTAGTACAAACATTTCAGACTTCACATAATTAACCTATATTTTTTAATTGTCAGTTTTGCTAACATTTAATTTTCTCGATACAAAAGAAAATGGACTTGCACCATTTTCAAAATAAACGGTCCATATATGGGTGACATGGCAGTCAAAGTATTAAAGTAATATTATAGTGAACGTGACCGTTCAGTATCTGTGCGAATAATATAAATAGTATCAAACTGAAAGAGTTTGAACAACATTTAACACTAAATCTATCACACGCCGTCAAATAACAATTTCCAAGTTCTTCATTTTGCAATTATTAACCTTATTACTCTTCTTTATTATCGTTTGAGCTCCAAGCAATTTTAATTCTAAAATTAAGAAATTTGTTGAACTAAAATAGTTCCATTGTAGATGGTTCGTTTCTCTTTCGTGCACGAAAAGTTTATTACTGTTACCCGCATGTGTAACACTTCAATTTTTATCGATTTGTTAAATGCAAATATGGTGATGTGAAAGTTGTTTTGAATAATGGTATAGAAATTGTTGCAGTCTTTTTTATTAACGGACCTTGACCACGTTAGTGCTTGATAGGTTTAGTATTAACAAGCTAAACGCGCAGCAGTTTTGTTTACCTTTTCATGTCACTTTTTATTCCAACTTTAAATAAACAATTGCAACTGCTCATAAGCGAAAAGCTTGTTTACGCCATTCATGTTCTTCTGTTTCAATCAAATCTATTCAAATAGTGTGAATATTTTTAAATATTATATAAGTTATATATAGTATATTTTTGTGTAAACTTGATACCGTCAGTCCTAAGGGGCTGAAATAGCGTCCAACGTGTTAACGAACAAGTTGTTCCATATAACCCGATACTGATAATATAGGTTAATGCGCATTGCACGATTCAGTGATAGCCAACATTTATGTTTGAATATTTAGGGCTCTTAACCATTTATTAGAATACATATCTATGTATGTATGTATCTGCTAATGAACGAATGAATTTTCTTGTGACGCTATCTGGATCCTGTGCTGGTTGTTCGTGTTAATTTAATTGGCTAGGAGAGTTCTTTAAATTCTCTATACACATATAAAATAAAATAAATAAATAAATAAATATATATATAGTATTATATATATATATATATATATATGAATAGATAATAGAGTAAATAAAACTGTAATGAATCACTGTCGTGTGAACGTAAGAAATAAAATAATATAAAATAAAATATATACAATATATATATAAATGAATAATAAAGAAAAGAAAACAGCAGTGGATTACTATCGTGTACACGTAAGAAATAAAATACATGTATATACAAATAAATAAATACGTATAAATAAATAATAAAGTAACAAAACTGTAGTGCATCACTACAGTCTGCACGCAAGAAACAGTATCACTGTATATATAAATAAATATATATATATATATGAATACATAATAAAGAAAATAAACCTGCAGTGGATCACTATCGTGTACACGTAAGAAATAGTATAAATGTATACATGAATAAAACATAAAGTAAATAAAAGTGCACTGAATCACTATCATGTGCACATAAGAAATAAAATAATATAAAATAAAGTAAATATATATAAATAAATAATAAAACTGCAATGAATCTGTCGATAGTATTTCTCGCGAGTAGTTGAGAGTGACGCATATTAACCCAGCATATGACCATTATTGAAGAAGGTCTTCCATCAAAATTCCAAACAGTTTCGCATTCTGATAAGGAGAGTAGCAATAATCGGGAGGAGCATTTATGTGCTTAACGTGCGAACAGTGGTTCGATTTCTCACTTGTTAGACCTTGAGCAAATAACGGAGAGTCATAGCAGGCTGTTCACCGATAGCAGGAGGTATCGAATTGGGCTAATGACAATCGCGATAAGAATTCTCGTGTGTCACTGTGTATGGAGAAGCTTTGCTTTTGCTTCCTAGATCGTTCTTTATCGGCCATTGTCCGACGGATCGGTTGATCGCGAAACGAATTTAGTATTACGAAAAACGCGATCGCTCAGTTGCTTCGACGGAAGATCGGATCGTTCGATAGCATACAAATGCAATTTCTTAACGGGACAACCCGCCGGTGACTGTCTAAAAATCGCTCGGCTATTTCTGATTGTGCAAGGTTGAATACTAACACGCACCGATGAATATTAATTACCACGAATATGAGTAGGCACTGCCCGAGGCGATATCTGGTCCATGCGGCCATTCACATTGTTGCTACTACATAATCTTGATCGATTCGACCATTCTTAACGATTGATTGCCGTCACACCATTCTGTGATATTTTTTCTTGACGCTGCTGACCGTGATAGTGACGCAGATAGTCAATCTTCGATTCTGCGGCATTTAACCGGTTCAGTTTGATAGTTACACTTTTCGAAATATCGAATTTTGTTCAAAAGGTATAGCCGGATAAGGTAGTCAACAATGCCCTTGAGCCTAATTTTTTGACTGATGCGTTAATCGATAGAGCATCATGAAAAACCATACTGGATAAAATCTCAATCGTGTACCTCAATCGGGAGGGTAGTTATGAGGTAAAAACGAATCATCCCTCTTTTCGCTTTAGTTAACTATCTTTAAAAATTCTAATAAAAACCTAAGATATGTAGAAAACCTAAATACATACTCTGCAATTCGTTTCAGATTTTTAAATTGAAAAGCCTGCTAGTAAAAAATCAAAAACCTCAACAAAATCGAAAAAGAACAGATTTCATGAAGAAGTTCTAGAGTGACAATCTTTATACTTCTACAGCAACTGTATATGATTACAATGATTGTTCATGAATTTTTTCATACTTTTATTTGTTGTGTACCGTTATTAAAAAAAATAAAAACTGATTTTTTCGAAGGTTGGAGATGGCATAACTACCAGTTGAGATTTTACCCAGTATGGTTTTTCATGATGCCCTATCGACTGACACATCAGTCAAAACATTAGGCTCAAGGGCATTTTTGACTACCTTATCCAGCTATACCCTTTGCATATGTTGCAATTTTTAGTAACATGCAAACGAATGTCAAAGGATTTTTTGACATCTTAAAAATTGTTAATTTCACAGACGTGTAAAAAGGGTGTCAAACTGTTTTCATTAAATTACAAGAGCTTAACTAACAAACCGATGATAATGAATTTTTTAGGAATTTGAAATGAAAATATAAAAGTATTTAATAAATATGATGTCAGTTGAAAAATATGCTATCTTCGTAATTTATTTTTCAATCATTTTAAACAGATGCCATGTTTTCGTGGCAGGTACCTTTTTAAGAATCAGTTATTGATTGTAAATTATTGTGCAACAAAACGTCAAGTCTTTAATCTACATTTTCTTCATCCTCTCTTCCGTCATTTCCCAATAGAATGTATTAACCAATCTTTTGTGATGTCGAGTAGCGATACTAAAAGTTTCGAACAAAGAATATTATTAACAAAGAACGAACTTTTCCAATAATTGATAATAATACTAAATTCTGCAACTGACGTATACGTGATACAACAAGGGTTGTTCGTATTGAGCAGCGTTCTCTTAAAAGAACTTCAATATTATCAACTTTTAAGCACCTACTTTTTTAAAAACTAGTTCATAAAGGAATTGCTTGGTGCTATACTCTCATTTTTTCAAATTTTTGAAGGGGTTACCTGCTACGTAAATATGCATTTGTTCAAAACAATTGTAAAATAAATAGCGAAAAGGCACATTTTCTTATGTTTTCACTACAAACTCCTACTTCATTTTCATTGTTTCATTAATTAAGGGGGGATATACTTTAGAGCGCCTAAAAAATAGTGATTTTTTTCTGAATAACTACAAAGCGAATCATTCTCAAACTTTCATGATATTATGTTCTATATTTAAACAATACAAAAAATTTTCTATTTTAATGATTAATGTATTTTGTTTCTCAATATTTATAAATCTTCACAGCTGCGCGCCATGCGCCTCGTCAGTTTGAGTACATCCTAGATCATCTAATTTTCATCTGAAACAGGAAAACACAAGTTTTTTTTAATCCTTATAAAATTATCTCGTCGATGAACTAAAAAAATTCCAACAAAAAGTACAAAAATGCAAAAATTTTGAGCTTTATGAAAAAAGTTACGATTTTCCGCTAAAAATTTCGACTTTATAATGTAAATTGAATGGAAAAAATACAACTATTTAGGAATTGTTTTAGTTCATCCACGACATTTTATCATTACCTAACGAAAAATCGCCTTAGGAGCTCAATTGGTCCAATAGATCGTTCTGTATCGTGTACACAAAATTCAGAAATATGAAATTGAGAAAAACGCGTTTAAAGTTTTTCGACTGTTAGAGTAGTAGTTATTGAACACTTACTTCTGGAGGAACCTAATTCGCTATACCAGGGCCATATAGTAAGCCTTCTGTGGCTTCAAAAAATTCATTTTGCTCCATTTGATGCATCCTACGAGAGATTCGTGCCTCTTTTGTGTTGCTTTGTTTGCGGTGTTCCTGTCTCGTTATGCGCTGCACGTCATACGTATCGGCAAAGAATTTGCATTGTTGCCCGATATTAATATTTAATACATTCATTATTTTTAATATAGCTGAGTAGCCCTATTTAAACGTGCCAGCCGCAGTAAAGGCGGAGGTTTCGATAATTTCTGCTCCGGAATTTAGATGCTTTGGATTTAGGTGCCAAACCGTTGAATTGAAACGTTCATTGCAATTCTGTGTGTGTCCACCTACACACCTGGTTTAATAAATCCTCCTTTGAAAGTTCTTCATATATCGGTTTTGAATGTTTAAGGACATCTGAGTGAAGTGGACTAGGATGTTTAAAATTATCTAATTCACCTTTCGCTTCAGCTTTGCGCCACTTGCACCTGACGCTTACCTGTTCGGCTAGCTGTATCTCCCAAAATACATAAAATTTTGCTCCGTAACTTTATACACGTATTCTAGGCACATACTAGAATCAATTTCAAACAAAAAAAAAATCTAACATTTTCATCTTATAAAGTGTATTCCCCCCTTAAGCTCTTATGATTTGATAGAAAAGGTTTTATATTAGGTTTAGGAGTTTGTAAAATCAACAATTGTTAAGATAGCAAAAAATGGCATGTTGCTAGAATATATTCAGATTTGAACAGAATCCAACACACTACTCTAAAAATTTCACGTGGAACGAGCCTCACGCAATGCAACTTCAGTATTTTATGGGTGATAGTTTCACGATAATATGAAAGGTACGAATGATACTTAATTGTTTCTTTATTTTTGATTCTGAAATATGTTATTGGAATTATTATTGGAATTTAATTTAATTAAATTAATGGCATTTATTATTGGAATTAACCTTAAAATAATAGTATCTACTCAAAATTGCATGAATTTTAATAATTTCTTGCTATGGGCAGATGCACCATTTCTATACATGTAATACTTGAAATTTTGATAAATCTTCGCAAAAATCAAGCCACCTCCGATTTACAGAATTGTTGTCAAGGCCGTTGTCTTGAATAATGCCATTTTGTCGGTGACTAAAACGCGTGTCGTGGGAGAGGAGGGAAAAGGAAAAGGAAAGGGAGCGTTTGGTCAGGAGCCTGCTAGGGGACTTGTCGATAAGTCTATCTACCAGGCCCTGCCTTAGACGCTAGGATATCGCAAGGCCGTCAAGTGTATATACATATAGGACTTGGTGACGGATCAGATAGTAGCGGAAAAGGGCGCTCAATTATCCATGTGTCTATCTGTTGGCGAGCATACGAGGTAGCCGCTACAACAGTTACAACAGAGCTAGATTTCTGTTACATACAATTTAGTTCCAAGTAATTTTGAGTAACATTTGATTTTAATCTACCATACAGATCCAACAAGTTGACCTTAGTTGACCTTTCCCACATGATACAACCTTGCCGCATGGTTGTATCAACTGATTTATAATAAAAAAGTTACGAGGCTAGTAGTATCATATCCCAGGAGCTCCTGGTCTCGTATTAGGAATCCAAAAGTATTCTCCAACCTGTGCGACTCCTCGATTTCGCATCGGGTTCGTCTGTATTTTTATCCAAACCTTCTAGCAGCTCCCTGATTTTGCATAAGATCTATCTGTACTTGTTTCAAGCAATGTTTTGTCCAAACTGCCGTTGGTTCGAGGCAAATAACATTTAAACAGAAATTGAAATTGTTAAACTTAAACATTGGACCTGCTGCAAGCGTTAGAGGTACACGAATAGGCGTTATCCAACATAAAGATTATTCGGCAGGCTCTCTCAAATACAATCGTGATTTCTTGTAACATTATTTTGGCGGCAACTGAACTGTGTGTGGTGAGGGAAGAGAGAAAAGGAAAGTGAACGTTTCGTCGCGGGTCTGCTAGGGGGCTTGTCGGTAAGGCTATCTAGCGGGTCCTGCCTTAGACGCTGAAATATCGGAAGGCAGTTAAAGCCGGTATGTGTAGAAATCAGTAACGGATCAGACAGTAACGAAAAAAGGCGTTTTATTGTTCATCTGCCCAGCTATTGGGAGCGTAGGAGGTATAACCGTGGCATTACCACTCTGCCAGTGGTCAACGATATCTGGACGAGTTCCTTTCCACGATGATACACGTCAAAATCCAAGGTGGATAGTGTGGATTGTCGCGAGTAGGGCCCACTCGATGACATTGCCATGTTGATGAAGCTGCTCTCTGTATTGCTACTGGTCTCGTATCGTTGCACGTATGTAGCTAAGACATCGTCGTGTGCACAGAAGCTTTGTTGTTCGTATCATCGCATGTATGAGGCTAAGGCGTTATCATAGACTTTGATCGTTGTGAACACGTTGTTCCGACAGTTGCCGCGGCCAAGCAGTAAATCGCTCTTAAGCATTCTCGAGCTGTTAATGCTGCTGCCCTGATATGGTCGTTGCAAAAGGACATTGATTCAGCGTCGTTGATCCTCCCTGAGTCCACCGATCTGTTGATGTCGTTGTAGGTCCAGAGAGGAATTAACACCTCTCGGCAATTAGCGAAAGACATCCATCTTCCTGGTGTCGATTCTTAGATTATTGCTGTGACACCTGGTTGTAATTGCACGGTCATCTTATTCGGTTGTCGTATTGCTTTGTCACGTTGTCAGGGTCACCAGTTTGGCGACGACTGAAAAGTGTGACGAATCAGATCGTGGCAGGAAAGGACATTCAATTGTCCATCTGTTGGTGAGCGATTTAAACCGTGGCAGTAGTTGGGCCTTTGATGACTAGAGGAGGATAATCCTTAAATAAAACGTTGAATTCGAAGCTTCTATAACAACTTCTCGGAGAAACTACACGCTATTGCCGAGTTTGTATTGTATATTCGTTGGAAAATCGCCTACAAATTGGAAATTTTAACGATTTTGTCTGCTTTCTGTACTACGTAATCTATTCTAATATAGATACACGGTTGTGAGAAAATTTAAAGTACGTAGATATTCTTAATAATTTTGTAAAATACGAAAATAAATCTACGATACGAGTCTGTGATTGTATTGTCATTATCAACACCTGAAAACTATACAGTGATATGTGTACTAGAATCGGAATTTTCGGTTAACCCTAAGCCTAACTGAAAACTAAAACGTCATGAGCTACAGAGATGCAATTATATGTTTTTAATTACACGTATTATATATGTTTAATTCTTCAGAGATAGTTGCGAACTTGACAATGCACAGGAGAAATACGAAGGTAACTTTCTATTTTTCTTCACTTAAACTTCACTTAATCTTATTTTCACAGGCTTAATTTCTCGCAAGTGTTAATCGAAATTAAGTTAATTATGTGTCGCAGACTGTGCTAATATTAACATCACGCAAACAGGTTGATGACCTGCTTTCGCGATTTCTTCTGAAAACACGTGGCAACAAAGACTATGTTATGATTTTTACTGTATACTGTCACAGCGAAACAATTATCGACTTAAACGATCCACGTATAAAATACCGACAAAATCAAGAACAATGTATATTTTTAAACTGTATTTATATATACTGTATTATGTACTATAGTTTTATTCGTCTTAACGATATCTTGATGATGCAATCGAAATAAGAAATAATCTCTCCACTGTTAAATAATCGTGAAGATAATACATGTAATCACTAGACTATGCAAATTCACTTTTTCGGTATCGTTTAATGATTTAAATATTATATAACAGTTATTTAAAGTACGGCAGACGTTCTGAAATGATAATGGGAAGATTCCATGCAACGGAAGTTTAATTCATTGATGGTTCTGTATGAGACGCCGGTTTCTTTAAATTAATTGACAGTAATTATTGCTGATATTAAATACTTTTTATAATTCTCTCTACCCGCTGTACAGTTTTATAAATTTCTCTCAGTACAGTATATTTAACAATACTGTCTTACAATTTTGTTTACGTAAAACTTTCGCCTAACACGTTCAATACCGTGGTGATAATTGGTGATCGGTGTTATGGAAGTACTTAAAAATTATTTTTATACAATTGATGAAAGTAAATATGAATTTATGATCGTAAAAATTTAGTAGATTGCACTATAAGCTCGGTGCTTGATGCTCGGATAACTCATTAATGTTGTTAATAACGGTAATCGCTTCTATGATTGAAATAGGCGAAACTTGTGCTAATTGAATAATATTCATGTAGCAGTCAACGTGTAAAGTTGAAAATTGCTTCAAGTTATTCGTTTAATTTATGAAAATTAAAAATTTTCAAAATGTATGAAAAAATCGCGCCATCAGCAACTACAACCACAACGACTTCTGTAACAAAAATTACCCATTCTAGAAGCAATGTGATTGAAGAAATGGAAAAACGACTTTCCATCTGGGTTGACGATGAAGTTGAACGCAATATGCCATTAAGTCAAGCAATGATGATGGAAAAAACGAGAACAATTTTTAACTATATTCAGAATAAAAAGGCGACACCAGTGAAAATTTTGTCACTAGTCGAGAGTGGTTTCATCGATTTAAAAATAGAAACAATCTTCGTAATATACAGATTACTGGAGAAGAAGCAAATGGAGATACAAAAGTAGCTGCTGCATTTCCAACGACATTAAAAGCAATCATTGAACGAGGGAATTATCTTCTTCAATTAGTTTTCGATTTTTATGAAACGGGCCTTGTTTGGAAGAGAATATCAAAACGTACATTTTTGTCCCGCGAAGAAAAGCAAGCACCAGGATTTAAAGCTGCAAAAGATCGTTTAACACTTCTACTGGGTGGTAACGCTAATGGAGACTTTAAATTAAAACCACTGCTTATCTATCATTCCAAAACCCCAAGAGCAATGAAGGGAATTTCAAAATCAACTTTACCAGTAATTTGGGAGTCCGATAAAAAATCTATGATCACTATGAAAATTTTCCAGAATTGGCTTACCGAACATTTTTGCCCATCTGTTAAACGCTACTGCGAATTTAAAAACCTAGAACCGAAAGCTTTACTTTTAATTGATAATGTTCCAAGCCATCCAATGCATTTGTCCGACTTAACAACATGCATTCCAGTAGAAGTGGATTTTCTGTCGCCAAATACAACTTCGTTGATCCAACCAATCGATCAAGGCGTAATATCAAATTTTAAAGCTTATTATCTCCAGCGGCCATTTCGACAACTGATTGATAAAACCGATGGAAAAGATAACCAATCTATTCGAGATTTTTGGAAAAACTACATTATCATGGATGCTGTAGACAACATCAATCTCTCCTGGAATGAGGTGACCGAGAAAT
>CM052097.1:489575-505511 GCA_028453745.1 Agapostemon virescens | reverse complement strand
CTGGGAGTGGCGCGCAGAAAAACTAGCTGCAAAACTGGGAAGCTGCTGAGATGTTGGGTGACTCACAGACGAACCTGATACAGAACGAGAGAACTGTTTGACACGGACGAAATCATTGCGAAACTGAATTACTAGGAAGTTGGAAAATATCGCGGACGTAACCAATGCGAAATTGGGAAGCTTCTGGGACAATAGACGTCGAGAACGAATCCAATGTGAAATTTCTGAGACACTGGGAATGATGATGCGCAGACGATACCGATGCGAAACTGAAGAGTTACTAGGAAGTTGGAAAATATTGCGGACGAAATCAATGCGAAATTGAGGAGCTTCAGGAAGTTGAAACTTTGTGGACGAACGTAATGCGAAATTGGGGAGCCACTGGGAATTACGCGCAGACGAACCAGTTGCGAAACCGGGTAGCTGTTAGAATGTTGAGAAACGTCTCGGTCGAACCCAATGCGAAACTGGGAAGTTGCTGGGACGTTCGCTAACTCACAGACGAACTTAATGCAAAACTAGGGAACTGTAAAATAAGGATGAACCCAATACGAAATTGGTAAGCTGCAAAATGGTATAATTTTCGTGAACGAACTCAATGCCAAAATTGAGGAACCTCTAGGTTAAAAAAATGTCCTTTTGAAATGTGAAGTCGTGGAGAAATCAGGGTATCGATAGAATTGTTAATAGGTCTCGTAACTCTAGCAATATAATTTAATTGATGGTTTTAGAATTTGCAGGATTTACCATTTGACACAGGTTTATTGATCTAGATTGGGTATCATAGTATGATCTAGATGTCACAACTGAATTTAATTGAATTACAATATGAATTTATATTACCTATTACGCACGGTGTTGATACATTGACGATGCGAGGTCAAACAGTAATAACTAAGTGCTAAATAGAATTTTTATCGAATTAGTGGAATTTATAAGATTAAACTTGATTGGAAGAGGAACTTTAGACCGGCCTCACTAGAATTTACAACAAAGAATTTGACACGACGTGACTCTACTATTATGAACCAAAAAAATTGAAAATTAACGAGTTTATATACCCTCCAAAATGGGGGATGGCTGTCTGTATGGAGTGTTTAGGATCACATAGAGTGATATTCTTAATTGTTTGTAACTTCTAATAAAATCCAGACTGAAGTCTGGTGTTTCATAAAAGGGGTTAAGCGGAGGTGGTCTAGGGCGTTTCCTGCCAGAGAGGAACTCGAAAGATTCTTGAGAGAAAGTCGTACGGAAAAGTATTCTCCGTACGTAACAATGCTATCTCTGAAAATTTATGTACACCGTTACGATGCAGATTCAACGGTTTGGAACAAATACAATCGTTGGCGTGTTTCCGAAGGCAGTTAATTAATTTAAAATATCTATGGTAAACTCATTAGAGATTCAAACAAATGGATGGAGCGATGGAGTCATATCAGACAAATTAGAGACATAAACACATCAAACGTAAGGTGAAGATGCTAGAATAAACGAATGCATCACGAATAACAAAAAAATTAGCACTTTCTACTTCATTTTCGTTCAAACTTATAAAATCATGTATTTCGTCGATTATTATAGTTATATTAGTTGTGTGAAATTAATAGCAGCGAACTGACTTTTAAACCTGATGCAGTTCAAGTATTCGATAATTAACACGTTGAACGCGGAACTGTTTTGCCTAGCTTTCGCGTTATATTTTATTTAACTTTAAAGGAAAAGAATACAACTGTGCATAAGCAAAGGACTCGCCCATTTGTGCTTTCCCGTTTCAATCAAATCTATTAAAATAGTGTATATATTTCTTAATAATGGATGTCCCAAAATTAACGCAAGATTTGAAAAAGATTGTTATTTTTTCATTGAATCATAAAGTACATAGGATAGGGTTATTTATGGAATAACACATCGGGCAAATGGCCTCCACGGCTTTGCTAGCACATACACACTCTACATATAGTTGAAATTTTTCATGACCTTTCTGCATAATTGTGGCTGAATTTCGTTGATGCAGCGTTTAATTTTCTCTTGTAATGCACGGGTGGTTGTGGATTTGTTGACATAGACCTTTGACTTCAAATAACCCCATAAGAAGAAATCTAATGGTGTTAAATCACACGATCTAGGGGACCAACTCTGATCACCGAAACGAGAGAGTACACGACCAGGAAATGTCTCATGCAGTAATTGAATTGTTTCACTGGCTGTATGGCATGTGGCACCGTCTTGTTGAAACCACATATTGGCCACATCAATAGCATCTAATTTCAGCAGAAAGAACTGTGTTATCATGTCGCGATATCGAGCACCAGTAACAGTTACTGCTTGACCAGCCTCATTTTAAAAAAAGTATGGTCCAATGATGCCTCCAGCCCAAAATCCGCACCAGTGACACGTTGTGGATGCATTTGTTGTTCGACAATCACATGTGGATTCTCCGAACTCCAAGCACGGCAAGTTTGGCGATTAACAGAGCCATCAAGGTGAAAATGTGCTTCATCGTTTAGGATGATTTTGCTCGAAAAATCAGCATCCACTTGTTGACGTTCAATAATCCATTCCACGAACTCTCTTCGCTGTTCATGGTCATTAGGCTTCAGTTGTTGTGTTAATTGAATTTTGTAAGCATGGAGACACAGATCTTTCGTGAGTATACACTGTAGAGAACTTCTTGAAATTTCCAATTCTTGTCCACGACGCCGAATTGATGTTCCTGGGTTTTCAACAACACTCTCACGCACTGCTTCGATATTGACATTTGAACGGCTTGTTTTTGGACGACCGGTGTGTTTAGCGTCTCCAACTGATCCAGTCTCCCTGAATTTTTCAATTAATCTTTTCACAGTTGATGAGGTTGAAACACTATTTTGAGCGTGTTTTGTATAAAATTTTCAAATTGCGGCCGCCAAACTTTCATTATTTTTGAAATATTGTTCAATAATGAAAACACGTTGTTGTATCGTATAACGCTCCATTTTTACGAACCCTAAACTCTCAGCCGTCAAATTGTTCTTTTTTCAGTGTTGCCAACAATTTACTGCAAAAATGAAGGCAAATTCAAATCTTGCGTTAATTTTGGGATACCCTTTATTATAGAAATTATATTGGACAGTCGAAAAAGTATTGAGAGATTTTTGTCACTAAATGTTGTTTGGTGTCATATATCGGACAACACTAATCAGATTGCGTCATACTGATGCGCATTTGAGAGATCACGTTTCAGTCAATAATTTTCATGCAGACAGTTTTGTATTTCGTCAATCGTGTCAAAAGTAATGTTAGTGTGAAAGTGAGTGAAATTTTTGAAAGAATTCGCTGTTTTGCAATTTTATTACGAAAAAGGCAAAAACGCTGCACAAGCCCACGACAAAATTTGTAGTGTTTAAGGTCAAGATGCTTTATCAAATGCAACAGCATGTAGATAGTTTGCTCGCTTCCGTTCTGGAAATTTCGATATTAAAGATGCACCTCGCTCTTATCGACCGATCACTGAAGAAATTAATGAAATAATATAAATGGTTGAGTAAGATCGGCATATAAGCAGTCATAAGATTGCTAAGCAACTAAACATTCGCCATTCGAACGTTTTGGATCATTTGCAGAAGACTGGATACAAAAAGAAGCTCGATGTTTGGGTGCCACATGATTTAACAGAGAAAAATTTGATGGATCGAGTTTACATCAGTGAATCTTGGCTGGGAAATTTTGATGCATCCATATCCGTATAGCTCAGACCTTGCACTATCAGATTATCGTTTTTTTCGATCTCTGCAAAACTACTTTGATGATAAAAAGTTAAATTCCAAAAAAGGACTGTGAAAATCACTTCGTCATGCTTTTAACCGATAAACCACAGAAGTTCTATTCTAATGGGATTATGGCTCTACCCCAAAAATGGCAAAAGGTCATAGATAACAATAGCCAGTATATACTTGAATAAAATTCATTTCGCATAAAAGAAACATTTAATCTAAAAGTGACAAAAACTCTCAATACTTTTCCGACTACCCAATATATAACACATTAATTTATAAATTTGGTACCAACGCAACGTTTAACATGTTAAATTCCTGATAACTAGAAATAATATAATTAATCACATAGATACTGTTAAATACGTAAATAATAAAAGAGAATGAGAAACTCCGTTATTATATAATTAAATGTACAATAATGTCGCAAAAAGTGTATATCAAATTACAAAAACCGTTAGCACACGTTCCAGGACATATGGGAAAAAGGAGGGCTAACGAACATATCGGTAATAATCTTTATGATATTTAATCGCGCATAAGAAGCGAATAATAACCACTTTCTAACATAAGACCGCGGTTGAAACCGCAGACGGATTGTTCACCTTCTCTGAAATCGAATACCCGTATCTGGTTGATAATCTGTGATTGGTAATTCGTCTTAATTATCGTAATAATAAGTTTTTACAAGTTCTACTGTTTTTATCACTTTCATATTAGAATCTGTGTATAAGCACGTTTCTTATAAATACGTAACATCTTTATATGTGTGATTAACGGGAAAGGAGTTTTCCTTTAACCCTTTCACTACGGCAGATTTTGAGATGTACCAGACGTACCATACGGTAGACATTCGTAACGTACACCAAAAACGGCAGAACTTTCTATTAGGCTTGAGGAAATATATTGAAATTATCAAAACACTGAGTTCTACTACATCGAATCAATATTATTTTGTTATTCGTGTTCTGTATTGAATTGTTAGTGCATATAGCAAAAGTTCAATATTAACACATTGCGTACGGCACTCTACTCGCTCAACGCGCTTCCAGAGTGGCACATTTTTGGGCGCTTCAGGAACACTTTATACGATGCACGTGTGCACTTTTTTAATTAACATTTGGTATTATATTCACATAAGGTATTCTTGAATATTACTATTGTAGCGCGAAGACGGTGGAAGAGATAGCGGCCGAGTGGATGGATGTTCAGGGGATGGAATAGTCTAGGAATAATCTAAGTATTCTAGGACAGACGGAAATATATTTTATTAGAGGAGTTTAGGATTTGCAGGTTTTACAGATTACAGATTTAAAACAACAACGTTTCAATGAGTAACAACGAATATGAATTCAAACAAAACAGGTTACGTTCAATCAAGCAGTTTAAGCTTAATCAAACCAATAGAATCAAACAACAAGAACAGGTCATCGTATCCCTATGCCTGGTAGGCGGCCGTGACTATTTCTCGTCCTCTCCTACCGTCATGGTAACCGTTGAACCTGATGTGACTAAGAATCAGATCATCGTATCCCTATGTTCGGTAGGCGGCCGTGACTTTCTCTCGTCCTCTCCTACCGACATAGTAACCGAAATCTCTGAAGAATAACCTCATCGTATCCCTATGTCCGGTAGGTGGCCGTGACTATTTCTCGTCCTCTCCTACCGACATGGTAACCGTCGATCCTGTGCAGATTATACTAGGAAAACTACCAGGAGCAACCCCTGACGATTCCTGCGCTACCGGGCGGCCGTGACTTATTCTCGTCCTACCTCGTATAGCCGGAATCGCCCAGAGTCAATCGCGGGTCCTATATTTATACTACGTCGTTGCTAGCCATGAGCGGTCTTGTAAACAATTCGGTATCTAAGCAGAATCGAAACTTCTAGAAGATATCGATCGGTCCAGGATCGGTTTTATCTGGAAATTGTCAGATTCGATGTTTCGAGAAGGTTTTCGTACGGTCCAGAAAATTATCGATCGGCTAATAAACAATTGGTAACTCCGCGGAATATCGATTGGAGACAAGGATGGTCGATGTCATTGGTCTTCGTCTTTTCTTCGTCTCGTTACACTATATATTTTTTATACATCTATTTATTATGTAGACTTTTTTACATTTTAACTATTATTTATTTTACATACTTGAGTAATGCTTTAGAATATGATATCTAATGAAGCATTCTCCTTTCTGCAATGGTGTTTGGCACAATTTGCAACTATATCTAGTTTGTTTCTTCTTCCACTGGACAAGCAGACTTTACAAGTTTTTTGTTGGGAATTTCTTTTTAACTTTGCCTATTATTGGTTCAAGGGTATGCTGTTTCATGTTACCCGAGAGTCTATATGGTGGGTTGATACGTATATAATTTTAGTTCCTTAAGGCATCGATTGAGTCGAAAAGACATGAAAACGAGATATCTCGTCACCCATCCACAACGTTCAGCTTGTTGTAGACGAGATACACTGAACACAATGTATTATCTTGAAGTTTCTGATAGACGTCTTTCTTGTCAGCGAATCAAAGTAAGTTAAGCACCTATAAGCGCCTACAGTGTCATAAGAGCGATTTTTTAAAGCGCCTGCCGCCGCATACAGGTCTTTTTGGCCTCTAGGCCAAAAGTGATAAAAGGGTTAGGGGGTATGATACACCTCAAAAGCACCGTACGTCCGTAGAACGTCAGTTTCATGTCCAATATATGTCCACGCGTCATACGTCTATTTGAAACATCCCTACGATATCTTAAACACTTAAATTTCGGACTTGCCAGGAACATCCATTCCTTAAGTCTGCTGTAGACTTAAATTTAAAATTTAAGACGTTTAAGACTTAAATTTCGTCCTTTATAAAGGGTGTCCCAAAATAAACCCCAGATTTGAATTTGCCTTCATTTTTGCAGTAAATTGTTAGCAACCCTGAAAAAAGAACAATTTGATGGCTGAGAGTTTAGGGTTCGTAAAAATGGAGCGTTATACGATACAACAACGTGTTTTCATTATTGAACAATATTTCAAAAATAATGAAAATTTGGCGGCCGCAGTTCGAAAATTTTATACAAAACACGCTCAAAATAGTGTTTCAACCTCATCAACTGTGAAAAGATTAATTGAAAAATTCAAGGAGACTGGATCAATTGGAGACGCTAAACACACCGGTCGTCCAAAAACAAGCCGTCCAAATGTCAATATCGAAGCAGTGCGTGAGAGTGTTGGTGAAAACCCAGGAACATCAATTCGGCGTCGTGGACAAGAATTGGAAATTTCAAGAAGCTTTCTACAGCGTATATTCACAAAAGATCTGTGTCTCCATGCTTACAAAATTCAATTAACACAACAACTGAAACCTAATGACCATGAACAGCGAAGAGAGTTTGTGGAATGAATTATTGAACATCAACAAGTGGATACTGATTTTTCGAACAAAATCATTCCAAGCGATGAAGCACATTTTCACCGAGATGGCATTGTTAATCGCCAAAATTGCTGTGTTTGGGCTTCGGAGAACCCACATGTGATTGTCGAACAACAAATGCACCCACAACGTGTCACTGTTTGGTGCGGATTTTGGGCAGGAGGCATATTGGACCATACTTTTTTGAAAATGAGACTGGTCAAGCAGTAACTGTTACTGGTGCTCGATATCGCGACATGATAACACAGTTCTTTCTGCCGAAATTGGATGCCATTGATGTGGCCAATATATGGTTT
Organism: Agapostemon virescens; assembly: GCA_028453745.1. Taxonomy (NCBI): domain Eukaryota; kingdom Metazoa; phylum Arthropoda; class Insecta; order Hymenoptera; family Halictidae; genus Agapostemon; species Agapostemon virescens. The sequence goes on along the minus strand of CM052097.1, from coordinate 498,050 downwards.
CAACAAGACAGTGCTACATGCCATACAGCCAGTGAAACAATTCAATGACTGCATGAGACATTTCCTGGTTGTGTACTCTCTCGTTTCGGTGATCAGAATTGGCCCCCTAGATCGTGTGATTTAACACCATTAGATTTCTTCTTATGGGGTTATTTGAAATCAAATGTTTATGTCAACAAGCCCACAACCACCCGTGCATTACAAGGGGAAATTAAACGCTGCATCAACGAAATTCAGTCACAATTATGCAGAAAGGTCATGAAAAATATCGACAAAAGTGTGCGTATGTGCCAGCAAAGCCGTGAAGGCCATTTACCCGATGTGTTATTCCATAAATAACCCTATCCTATGTACTTTATGATTCAATGAAAACATAACAATCTAAAGACTAAAAACTGTGTTTTCTATTTAATTCAAACCTTGCATTAATTTTGGGACACCCTTTACATCAACAGTGGTTAAAACGTAAAGGAATACCATACTACACTCTAGATAGCACTGTACGTCCATGGGACATCCGTTTTGTATCCAGTATATGTTCAAATGTCTTACGTCTATTTTCAACATCAAAAGGTAATAAAAGGTCACCTTTGTTTGTTTAAATAGACTGCTATATTTTGGTGCATATTTTCTGATAGCGATTATTGAGGCGAATGCAACGAAGTGCAACATTAAGATCTTTGAAGGTCAGAGAAGGTTATTTATGACCAAAAAGGCGAAATAAACCATAAGAACGTTGAGGATATCTTTCAGAATATAAATCTCTACTTCTCAATGAATTTTGAGGGCATTTTACGTAAATAAGAAGTGTTGAAGCTCGCGTAGCAGATTTTAACATAGCATATTTTAACGTAGCTTCAAACGGTGCAAGTACACCGACAATTTTTACCTGCCGACACCCGGCCGGGCCTACGTCACCGCCGGCCGGGAAAACCCGCGCTCCCACTACCCCCGACGCGCCAAACAAAGGGCGAAAATAGCGAAACATCATTGGCCGACACTTGGTCACCAAATTTGTATATAAACAGCTCCTGTATCGACACACATCAGATCCGATCGGTCGGCTCACGCTGAGGCTTGTACATACACGAATACGCAGAAATAAACTTCCACCCCAAAGGTACAAGTTGGTCGGGTCTCATTCCAACAACATAAAGCTCCTTCCCATTAATTTGCGCTGGAGCTAGTACGTGCTCTTACAAAGCATTGTACTTGAGCGACCGACTCCCCGAACTGCGGGACGGACGCCTCAACAAGAAGCATATCGGTTTGTTGTTCGAAAGAATACATTGTTTACAATCGCTTGATTTAATGATACTAGTCTTACTACTAGAAGTATTACTTAGTGTAGAAGTAGAAGAATTATACTAGTTGAAGTATTACTTAGTAGAAGTAGAAGAATTATACTAGTAGAAGTAGAAGAATTATACTAGTAGAAGTAGAAGAATTATACTGGTAGAAGTGTTTATGTATCATTGCCAGATTTAGTAAATATGCTGAAAGATGCTCTCAACGTATCGTAGTCGGCTCGTTCGCCAGACTTGACGCCTTTGGATTTTGGTTTGTGGGCATTTTTGAAAGACATTGTTTATAAAAACACCCGAACTATGCCTGGAGATATGCAAGAGAGAATTGTTACAGCCCATGATTCGATAAGTGTCGAAGTGATAAGAAATGCTACTCAATCCTTGATAAAAAGATTGCAGCATTACATTGATACCAATGACAGTCACTTTGGATACCTTCTGTAAATGCAAGTTTATTTCGCCTTTTTGTCATAAATGACTTTTGCTGACCTTCAAAGACCGTAATGTTGCACCTCGCTGGATTCGTCTCAACAACCGCTATCAGAAGACACGTACCAAAACATTACATTCTATTTAAAAAAAAACCCAAAGGTGACCTTCACATCTCTGTAGCGACTCCACTTAGGAAAAATATTACAGCTCCCGTTGTCCCATGCATCTTTTGTTTCGAAAACATTTCTGCTACTATCATACTTTCGGAGTTATTGTACGTGTCAATAATTACTGCCTCACTCTGTATACAATGAGACTTTGCAAATGGAACACCAGTAATGCAATTTCTTCCTGATCTTACGTTTATAACAATGCGAACACCTTCGTGTAGGGTTGTTTTTCCGATTTTTGCTCTTGCCCCTTTTTCGTTTACATGTAAAGAACGTTATAATCGTACATAAATAAATTTGTTATGCAAATTGATAAGCTGTTTCAGTCGGTGCATACGGGGACGCATGAGTTGATCTCAAATTATTCATATTCTTCATTCGTTTGTTTTATTCCGGCCTAGCCTCGAAGTATTCTAAACATCTTGAAATTTTAGAATATGTTTTATTTTTCATAAAAATTACAATTTAAATAGCCAATGGTCACTACTTCTTACGCATGACGAGTATACTCGTCATGACACAAAATCCTGCCGCTTTTCCATGACGAGTATCATCTAATAAATTAAATTTTTTTATAAAACTTTAATATTATTAATTATATATGTATTAATACTATAGATATTAATATTATTAATTATATAAGCCTTTTATTTTGAAAGTGGCTTAAGTCCATTTATGCTCCAATCGAGATATTGAAGGGTTTGCGTTGGATTAAATTTAAAAATATGGGTAACAGATAACATGATAGAATAATGTTTTTGGGTTTCTAAAGGTGTTAAATTTATCATCCCAATTAGTATAATTAATTATTAAAGAAATAATATATAATAATTAGTATAATAATTATTGAAGAAATAATATGTTCTTGATGGCTATGAATGGACTTACACCATTTTCAAAATCGATGAAACGACGTTTTCAACTCTTAAGAAAGCACAAGACCATAAGAAAAGTAAATTTTCATTGAAATTGAAATAAATGTATACACTTTTATGTTATAAAATCAAAAAAATATTCAACTTTCATTCTTTGTTAAATAATGTTTACATTAAAATTAATATAGTTTTATTAATTATTATTCAGTCTTCTCTAGTTTGGGTACGCGGGAGGGATTTAAAATAACTGTGGTGTGCAGGTGGTATATAATTTAATAAATCCATTAAGTCCTTATATTTTAGGTTTGTGAGTGGTCTCGGTTTTTTGTACAGTGATGCCAACTGAATATTATTAAAGTTTTTCGGTCTTCCCCGTTACGGTAGTAAATCCAATGTTTTGAATGATGCATCCTCGTTCATTGTCGTTTCATAGAATAACTTATATGAATCGCTTCTCAAAAATCTCATCCAACATACTTTAAACCAATTTACTCTTTCACCATCAGTATTTTTTAGCCTTTTAAAAATCGCATTTTCTGTGGACAGGCACTGTTCCGTTGTTTAAAACAAATTCATTGCACATTGATAAGTCAACTGTTACTTTGATCATTAAATATAAAGCTGGGATCTCATAAAATTTTATTGCATAATTATTTTCCATATCTATTTGAAACTCTCACAATGGGACTTATGCCACTTACAAAATAAACTTTTTCATCACTTCATCAACTAGCAAATTTTCGTCTTACGAAATCTTAATGATTTTAAATACATATGTATTATTAGTATATGTATATTAGTAACGAGTTGCCTCAGAATGGAAAGATCTTATAAAAATGTAACTATTAGGGAGACCGGAAAGTAATGTCGTCTTTTCTTTTACATATTTTGTGTACATTGAAGTATACAACGAACTGATAAATGATAAAATTTGCGTGAATTTAGCGTTAAAAGTAGCGGAAAAAGACAACAACTAAACGCTTGCTGCGTCTGCGATGCGAATTGCAAAATAAAATCAGGCGCAATTAACTGGTCTAAACGCAAGCTATACTTAGCCCAGTTTTAGCTAATGATCCGCGAACTATCAGCGGACTATAAGCGTTGAATGTGTAGGGAAAAGTGGCGTAGAGAGTGCACTGGCAAGCAGCAAGCAACAGGCAGGCAGGCACGTGTGGGTGCGTGTGCGCTATTGCCATGGAATGCCAGAGTAGGGCGTGGTAGAGCTGGTGGTCAACTTTCCTCGGCAAGGCCGTACGTGTCCTGGCAGCAAGCTGTCAGTGACATGTTTGTCCTTTCCACTCGTACCGTTGCGAGCAAATCAAGAGAAAGTGGGAAAAGGTCGAACGAGTTACAAAATTGTAACACGATTACTGCAACATGCAGGAGTACACTGATTTCTTGGCCGATTACATTCTCGCTAACCGATAATTCATAATTCAATTGAACCATTTCCGAAAATATTACGTGATCTTCTCCTTTCTCTTTTTTTTTTCATCGTGATACGATGGAGAAATACATGATTGCATTTAGAAAAACGTAAATTCAATTTAGTACTAGAACGACTGAGGACTAAGCTATACTAATATACACTGCATCATAATAATGACAAGGTTGCAATTATTCAAAGTTTGTATAAATTTTATGCTAATATATGTTTTAATGAAAAAGGTTGTGCAAAAAGTTTTCGGGGGAACATTTTTATAATTTCAATAACTGTCTCAAAATAAATCTAAATAAATTTAATCACACTATCTTTATTAGCACTAGAACGAGGGAACGCTAAATTATACTAATATACATTACTTTGTAGTAATGAGAAAGATACAATTATTCGAAGTTTGTATAACTTTTATGCTAATATATGTTTTAATGAAAAAGGTTGTGCAAAACGTTTTCGTTGGAACATTTTTATAATTTCAATAACTGTCTCGAAATAAATCTAAATAAATTTAATTACACTATCTTCATTAGTATTAGAACGACCGAGCACTAAGCTATACTAATATACATTGCTTTCTAATAATGGGAAAGGTGCAATTATTCGAAGTTTGTATACCTTTTATGCCAATATATGTTTAATGGAAAAATTTATGTAAAAAGTTTTCGTAAGAACATTTTTATAATTTCAATAACTGTCTGTAAATAAATCCAGATAAATTTATTAGCATTAAGACAACGCAATACTATTGTATACTAATATACATTGCTTTATAATAATGACAAAGTTGCTATTATCCAATGTTTATATACCTGTTATGCCAATATATGTTTTAATGAAAAAGGTTATGCAAAAATGTTTTGTGAGAACATTCTTATGATTTCATTAACTGTCAAATAAGGAGTCACTAACGAATCATTTTGACTCGTCCCGTTGTTCTAGCGTTAACAATTTATTCCACTATGTACCTTACAAAAACTTAAATTACATCTTGTCATTTCCCCCTTTGTATCAAACAATTTTTATGTATTGAACATTGTTTAAACAGGTACTGTTCTTCGCGAAATATTTCAATTCTTTGAAATAAAGGAAATATCCTATGTATATATAATTTTCTGAAAATAAAGGATAGTTTACACGTTAGTAGTATCAAACATTTTTAATCATTTCGTTTAATTGTATTTTCTAGAATACTATTTTTAGCGATAGAAACCTATATCGCTTTCTAACACCAACTCCGGGCTTACTTAGATGACTATCATCAAAATCCAATTTCTCGCAAACTGAGTGTGACGGAGAAATATAGGTATCTGCATTCTGAGTATCGAAATCTGTAAAAAACGCCTTATGTTTACGTTTATCAGTATCGCGATAAATAACCGTAATCGTGTCCAGCAGAAAATGTAACTAATACAGATAGCTTTATAAAAATTACAGGACTGATATTTATATAATACCTGCAAGAGAAAGTTCTGTCATTTATTTGTGTGGTCTGATACTGTTATTTGGTGAATTCCAAGCTTGTTTGCAATATCAATAAATGTTAACATATGCCTTTATCGATCATGGTTCGTAAAACATCATCATAAATGCCAAATGTTCTCCGTAATCGGGATTTTCTTTTAAAAATCGCCATTTCCAAGATCTTTGAATCATCTGTGATAAGTTCTTCAAGTTTTGCAGCTTGTATAGCCTTATTTTTTCCTACTTTACTCCCATACAATATGCAGGGTCCCTAAATGATTTTTCAACAAATGCTCATTACAAGCAATTGTAATTTCAAAATCGAAACTTTTTTTGACCTAGAATAATTCCATTGTACGTGGTTTATTTCCTTTTGTGCATATAAAGTTTATTACTATTACTCGTATACGTAACATTTCAATTTTTACTGATTTCTTAAATGCAAATATAGTGGTATAAAAGCTGTTTTAAATAATGGTATGGCAAATTTTAGTGGCGCCCCAAAGGCGCCATTAGAGAACTAGGGTTTGATATCCGATAATAACAGTTTACTGAACTACAGTGGCTCTACTCTTAACAAGTTTATTGCAGTCGAACGTCGTCGAAAAATGCTTGCATACCTCGGTCCTTTGACTACCACCAATTTTATATGCACTATCCTTACCAATAACCCAGATACAGTGGCTTATGAAAGTATCCCACACTCTTCAAATATAAATAACTTTTTCAACATTGGAACAAACGTTTTCACTTTTCTCGAGGAATTGAAAGCATCGATTTGCAAAATGATATGCGAAACAGATTTTGAAAAAATTGCAATCGGTATGAATTACATGACAAACAAAAACAGAACTTTTTAAATATTTTTTGTTTGAGCCAAGCACTAAAAATTTTAAAGACGCATCTTGTAGATCTATGATAGTTACACACATGCAGAAGAATTTATTGAAATTGATCGACGTACACACGAGCTATATGCCATCGAATATTATAAAAATTGGTCAGTTTTGCTTAAATTCCACAAATTCTTACATTTTCCTGCAACAATCGATTTCGATGAAATTTTCAGCATGTGTGCAACTAACACAGACTGCAAAACATATATTTTAAATTTTCATTACGAGTTGAAATAGAAATGTTTAAAAAAATGACTTTTTTCATGTAATTTCTTCCAATTAGAATTATTTCGAAATTATTTCTGCATATTATTTAGTAAATCTCTGCTTCTAGTTGCCCCAGAAAAGTTTGGCTTAATTTTTAAAAGGTTATTTGGATTTAGAGAAGGCCCAAAATAAATAAGGCCCAACGACTTTAGAAATTCACAGGCGAATTGGCTATAAAAGTCGATACCCTTACTACGCCGCGGTAATTAACACCACGTCACGCTTCTACCTGCACCACCTTGTTTAGCTACTAATAAAACAATAAACGACACATAACCCAGTGGTATTGTTTAAAATACTATACACGTTTATACTAAATGCTTATATTTCGATAAAACAAGCCAGAATTCCTTCCTACGCACGCCAGATGCAAGACTATCTTCCATTATGCATAATTATTGTTAGATGACAAAAAAAAAAGAAAATCCTGAAACATGTATCCCCTATGTTAGATCAAAGATCACACACCCAAGTTTACATTAAAATGAACTAATAAAAATTGTCATACCAAATTCAAAACAGTTATCATATTATTAGATTCGACTATACACTATAAATTGTTGAAAATTCAACTGTTGTATGAGGAAACATGTTCAACATCGGGTGCACAGTGTAAAAAGGATCGCACAGAATAATAATGGTCGAGGTTGAAAGAAATCTCTTAGTTTTAGAATTAAAATTGTTTCGAGTGCAAAGGGTTAATATATTGTTAATAATAGTTATAATTAACATATACAATTAATAATTATAAATAATTATATTGTTAATATAGATTTAATATATTGTTAATAATTGATCATTTAATATTAGATTGGGGAAAAAGTAATCCATTATTTTTTTGATAGATGGCTGTAGTGATCGATATCTCGTAAAGTATCGATCAAACAATTTCAGATTTATGCTCGTTGGAAAGATGACATTTCGCATTAAAAAATTCTTCTGTTGTTTTTTGTTTGGTCCATTCAGTTGTGAGTTACAGGGTGTTAAAAATGGAAGTCAAAAAAAAGAAAATTTGGTACATTTTACAGTTTTTCTTTGATAAAGGCGAAAATGCAAGCCAGGCAGCTGAAATTGTGAATGGTGTTTATGGTGCCGATACTGTAACAACCAATTGCGTGCAATTTTGGTTTCGTCGATTCCGTTAAGGTATTTTTGATGTTAAAGATGCACCTCTCACAGGTAGACCCGTCGTCAAAAATGTCGATAAAGTCACGGAAATAATCGAAGTTGACCGACATGCAGTCGTACCATCGCATACAGTCCGCGACAATAGAATAGCACACTCCGTAAAATTTGTTAATTCTTATTTATTAAAGTATAAAAATATAATTTTGAATATGTAGACAGGTACACATAAGTGTTGAACACCAAATAGCGCTAAGTTTCTGTTGGTCTAGCAATCACGATTTTATAGTTTTGAATAATCCGCCATAATTGTTTCTTTTTTTTCTTTAAGAGATGACGTTAACTTCACTTCTACGTTCAGTTGTATGCAAGCGTGTATTAACCATGATGTGTCATTTTTACTCTCTTTTACTTTAATAAACGAATAGTTTAAACGTTCTACTTCTACTCAGACTTTATTTAACAAAACCCAACAAATGGTTATGGGCCCAGCGTCACATC
>CM052097.1:468104-484575 GCA_028453745.1 Agapostemon virescens | reverse complement strand
TTGCACAAAATTGGATTCAAAAAGAAGCTCGATGTTTGGGAGGTACACCAATTAACACAAAGAAATACGATGGATCGAATTTCTATCTGCGAAGCCTTGGCCAAACGGAATGAAATCGACCCATTTCTTACACGGATTGTGACTGGGGATAAGAAATGGGTCACATACGACAACATTGTGCGAAAACGATCGTGGTCAAAGCGCGGTGAAGCAGCTCAAAGGGTGGCCAAACCATGACTAACGGCCGAAAAGGTTCTGCTGTGCATTTGGTGGGACAGGAAAGGAATCATTTATTACAATATAGTAATAAAAACATTTATTCCATATGGTCAAACACCAAATTCGGATCTTTACTGTCAACAACTGGACCATTTGAAGCTAGCGATTGAACAGAAACGGCCAGAATTGGCCAACAGGGGAAATGTTGTGTTCCATCGGGACAACGCCAGGCCGCACACGTCTATAGTGACTTGCCAGAAACTCCGGGAGCTTGGTTGGGAATTTTTGATACATCCACCATATAGTCCGGACCTAGTACCAAGCGATTACCATATTTTTCTTGCATTACAAAACTTACTTAGTGATAAGAAATTGGCATCAAGAGAAGATTGTGAAAATCGATTACTAGAGTTTTACGTTAATAGGGACCAAGACTTCTATGAGAGAGGCATTATGAAGCTACTTTCAAAATGGCAACAAATTATAGAACAAATCGGTGCACATTTGACCCAAATCGGACAATCCGAAACATGTTAAATAAAGTCTTGAAGTTCACGTAAAAGTAATGGATTTCTTTTTCCCCAACCTAATATATTGTTTAAACAAAAAACTTTTGTTACAATTTTCTTGCGCAACTACATATCCCATTGAAAAACACACAATTTAAAAAAAAATTCAAATTATTTCGACCTCTGGTTTCCGAGATATCTCAAAAACACCCCAACTTTGAGGGCTGTTTTCACCCCTTCAAAGTGAATGATTGCCGATAAAAAAAAACAAGTGTAAAATATTTTTCAAAGAACTATAAGCTCCCATAAGTTTCATCAAAATCGGATTTTCGCATCTGAATATGTTCCCTATTAAGTTTTATCATCGAATAGAGTAGGACACTTGCCTTCAAAACTGACGCAAGTTTTGCCCCAACATGTGTCGCCACCTATTTCACTGCAAGCTTTGAAAGTCGATATAACAGAAAACAGAACTTTCGTTTTCAACTAATAATAATTGTTGGTAGAAATGTCTTTATAATTTCAACAACTTTCAAATAAAAAATATGAAACCGGTTATTTGACCGGTCGTGCTATGGCTAATGTTAACCGCTAATATCTGATAATTTGATATTTACGACGCTGCACAACATTTCAATAATTTATTCCGTATCGGTAAAAGAGTGTTCCGTGAATTTTACAATTCAAGTACTTTCGAATAGACCAACCCGGTAAGAAACGAATGCAGGTACACCTATACACACGTGCACGAGCATGATCACAAGTATGGGGCACAGTCATAACTACAGATGCTTGATCCCGTACAATTACCACATTTGTAATGAAATGGTAAAGTGACAGATACTACTCGGGAAGCAAGCTAATTGCAAGTCAGCAACGGGTACTATTATCATCCTGGGATGTAATTGCACCGCGGGTAGCTTAATATTGCCTCCAACACATAGTATCGCATCGTTATCAGCTCTGGGTGCTCAATAAGCACCTACAAACCTATATTAAACATGTGAAGGATCCGACGTTGGTAACTTTGCCAATATTATTGAGCTAGAATACCATCATTACTAAAACCGATATGCTTCTATTAACATCCTTTTTTCATCTAACTTGACAGTTAACATGTTTCACGCGTTTCATATTGTACTTCTAGTAATGTACAGGTTGTCACGAATTTACGTGTGAAAATCGCTATAGCTAAATTCTATACCCAAGGATAGGCGAAGATCTGTTTAAAAAGTTTGATGCAAAACTGACCTTGACCGATCTTTTAAAGATCAAATTTATTTGGGATTGTGTCGCGCTCCATGCGTCGAGAAGAATAAACTTCTCGAAGGAACTGTGGGTCAGGACTTAATCGTTCAGTTGAGAAATGAATTTATAGTTCCAATTCTGCATAAATTAAATGGATTCAGGATTCAATTACGGAGGTCAATTTTTAAACGATTGTACTGTCTTTTACGCAACTAGAGGACAAACTTCTCAAAGAAACCGTGGGTCGGGATTATGTGTTCAATTGAAAAATGAACTTAAAGATCCACTAACGTGTAAACTAACTGGATTCAGGATTAGATTGCGAAGTTCAATTTTTAAATGATTGTATCGTATTCTACGCAACCAGAGGAACAAACTTCTTTAAGGAACTATAACTGTAGCTTTTATAAATAGAAAAACCTACCTTTTGAATCATGGATCGCTAAAGTACTAAATTCTGCATCAAAATGTGTTAACTTCTAATTATGGCAAGTATAGTTAACGAGATGTTATTAAAACATTTTTCAATGCGTATCTACTACCTGGAAGCTAGTAGATGCTCAAACTAATGTCCTCCACCTTGAATACGGCCGGTACACGTAAGAAATTATTTCTGTAATGTCTCGTTAACTATTAGATTCGGGACGTACAAAATAACATAATACAAAAAGTCTCTACAATTCTTTCACCTATACAAAACTGTTACTGCCATGTTGTAGTGCCTCATATCGGAACACTTTGGTTAATCAAACTTTTACATTTCTTCAAAAACAGCGGAGGTAATGAAATATTTACTAATATATTAAATGTATTAAATAATAATATATTAAAACTAAAATTTACTGGACCACCCTGTATAGTTATACACATTACATTATATATGTAATCTTAAAGTTGCGTGACAAATAAATGTGCGATATATTAACAGCTTATCAAAAAGTACCGAACATGCATCTTAACTAGTAAACATATTGCATATTACACGTATAAAAAAAAGAAAGTCACTACTTACTATGCACGTTTATTCTATCAAGCCAGCAATGCCAGGGCATATATTTTCTCAAGGACAACGTACGCGGATACATACAGAATTGTCTACATATAGATGCGAACAACGATATCAAGTATAATAAAGTGAAAGTGCCAATGAAGCTAAAATAACTTTTCTACTTTATTTTCAACTACCTAGAGTCCTCGACAGAAAATGTGCAGAATGAGCCATTTTAGTGGAAACCCTCGAGTATCTTTGAAACTACCAACGACATTGTTACGAGCCGAGGGCCAGGCAGCTTTGCGTGGCAAAGGTTGGTTGTAATTTGGTAAATGTATGGGGAAAGCGTGGACAAGCCGGGAACGTATTTTAGCACCGGGTTGCCACCTTAGGTTTGCAAGGAAAGCGTGGACAAGCCGGGAGCGTATTTCAGCACCGGGTTGCCACCTTAGGTTAGAGAGGACTACATGGACAAGCCGGGAGAGCATTTCAGCACCGGGTTGCCACCTTAGGTTAGGGAGGACTACATGGACAAGCCGGGAGCGCATTTCAGCACCGGGTTGCTGCCTAAGGTTAGGGAGGATTGCGTAGACAAGCCGGGAGCGTATTTCAGGACCGGGTTGCCATCTTAGGTTAGGGAGGAAAGCGTGGACAAGCCGGGAACGTAAAGAGTGTCCCAAAATTAACGCAAGGTTTGAATTAAATAGAAAACACAGTTTTTAGTCTTTAGATTGTTATTTTTTCATTGAATCATAAAGTACATAGGATAGGGTTATTTATGGAATAACACATCGGGCAAATGGCCTCCACGGCTTTGCTGGCACATACACACTCTACATATAGTTGAAATTTTTCATGACCTTTCTGCATAATTGTGGCTGAATTTCGTTGATGCAGCGTTTAATTTTCTCTTGTAATGCACGGGTGGTTGTGGATTTGTTGACATAGACCTTTGACTTCAAATAACCCCATAAGAAGAAATCTAATGGTGTTAAATCACACGATCTACGGGACCAACTCTGATCACCGAAACGAGAGAGTACACGACCAGGAAATGTCTCATGCAGTAATTGAATTGTTTCACTGGCTGTATGGCATGTGGCACCGTCTTGTTGAAACCACATATTGGCCACATCAATAGCATCTAATTTCAGCAGAAAGAACTGTGTTATCATGTCGCAATATCGAGCACCAGTAACAGTTACTGCTTTTCGAAAAAGTATGGTCCAATGATGCCTCCAGCCCAAAATCCGCACCAAACAGTGACACGTCATGGGTGCATTTGTTGTTCGACAATCACATGTGGGTTCTCCGAACCCCAAACACGGCAATTTTGGCGATTAACAAAGCCATCAAGGTGAAAATGTACTTCATCGCTTAGGATGATTTTGCTCGAAAAATCAGCATCCACTTGTTGATGTTCAATTATCCATTCCACGAACTCTCTTCGCTGTTCATGGTCATTAGGCTTCAGTTGTTGTGTTAAATGAATTTTGTATGCATGGAGACACAGATTTTTTGTGAGTATACGCTGTAGAGAGCTTCCTGAAATTTGTAATTCTTGTTCACGACGCCGAATTGATGTTCCTGGGTTTTCATCAACACTCTCACGCACTGCTTCGATATTGACATTTGAACGGCTTGTTTTTGGACGACCGGTGTGTTTAGCGTCTCCAACTGATCCAGTCTCCCTGAATTTTTCAATTAATCTTTTCACAGTTGACGAGGTTAAAACACTATTTTGACCATATTTTGTATAAAATTTTCGAACTGCAGCCGTCAATCCTGAATTATTTTTTAAATATTGTTCAATAATGAAAACATGTTGTTGTATCGTATAACGCTCCATTTTTACTAACCCTAGACTCTCAGCTGTCAAATTGTTCTTTTTTCAGTGTTGCCAACAATTTACTGCAAAAATGAAGGCAAATTAAAATATTGCGTTCATTTTGGCACACCCTTTATTTCAGCATCGAGTTATCACTTTAGGTCAGGGAGAATTGCGTACACAAGCCGGGAGCGTATTTCAGCACCGGGTTGCCACCTTAGGTCAGGGAGGAAAGCGTGGACAAGCCGAGAGCGTATTTCATCACCGGGTTGCCACTTGAAGTTAGGGAGAATTGCGTACACAAGCCGGGGGCGTATTTCAGCACCGGGTTGCCACCTTAGGTTGGGAAGGATTTAAATGGTTTCGGATGTCTCGTAACTTTATGAAATTAATGATGATACACCAAGAGCGGCAAAGATGTATCTTCGTGAGTGTATACCAACTACTGATTATGAATTAGGAAATGGAATTAATTGAACTTAAGAATCAAAGTCTGGTAAAAGAGAGTATATTACAGACTTAGTTCTTTTACAATTGTTTAGTGATTGTGTTGCGTGGACTCTGGATAACGCTCTCAGTTTATCGCACTGAGTCGGCAAGGGGCTGCTAACCTTGTTACGATATAAGTACTCGGTTTGACTTTGCGTGAAAGAGATTTAATTCGATCTTGCTTAGAAGTTTCTGTATCGAAGGATGAGTTGAAACTAGCCTCGTTTTCTGGGTCGTTCAGGACCCTTTATATACCCAGATTTTTCTCAAAAAGGGGTAGTGGGGATGGCCGTATGTGCTCTAGTTCCAGAAATTCGTCAGCGTCATTGCCTATATTTTCTTAATTTGTTTATCATTCTTTCAAATATAAACCCAAATTACTTATTATCTCGATTTCTGCATTATTCGCGAAATATAGGAACAATTACATGAAATATCATTGAAACATAATTTTCTTTAAATTGTTAAAGAAAAGGAAATGAAATACTTGTTAAAGGAGGAAAACCGGCACTGACATGAGACATATTCTGGATAATTTTTGTAGAAACTCTAAAAGATATATTTTAAATTTTTAGATCATGTATGTTATTACATATTATGGTATTTTAGAAAGTTATCGAAAATTGTAATATTCAAAAATACGATATAATCAGAATGTGTGTACATTTTAAAACTAAAAATGTATACTTTCATACATCTAATCTTAGATTACCTATATTGCATAAGAATTCATTGCACCGAATAAAATATTTAATTTCACAGTAGTATGCATACTTTAAAATAAATGGCATATTATTTATATTTATATTTATATCTTTTTACTACTTAAAAGACTCTTTTACCAAGCTTGAGATATTTCTTGATTACTTTCACCCAAAAGTATTCAAACAAAAGTCCAAGTTAGATTGTATAACCTGAACCTTTATGCAATATATTTATTTTACTTTTGTCCATCTAGTTTCATTACTTGTTCCATTATCTCGAATAAATTAACAGCCTCCTATTCCCTTTTGCAGTTTTCTCGCTTCCATTATTTTATAAAATGTAAATATTTCTAAAAAATCTATTGCAACTTTAAAATAAAATGTCACTCTGTAAAAATTATCGCAGTCCGCCACTGAAAATGATGGGAAGAAGAAACGCTGCTTAACTGCAACAAGAAAAATACAGTGAACTATTCGTCCACATAATAAAAATTATTGCTCAACTTTGAAACAATTAAGTTTCATGATAGTGATTTTAGCTGTAGGAATAGTTGAATTGGGATTTTTTCATTTATTAATTAAAGCTTTTTTTAAATCTTTAATATTTATATGCGCGGAGAGTTTAATTTACGAGGGAGGTAATTGTCAAGATTTACGTATATACAGGGTGTCCAACATACATGGGAACACCTAAATATCTTTCGTATTTACAGTCCTATCAGAAAACTTCACAGGACAAAGTAACACTATTGCAGGGGGGCAATATAATGGTGAAGACAAAATTTTTTTATATCGTGTTTTTTAATGAAATTTCAAGGTCGCCGATGTTTCTTTAAATGGAATAGTATATTTTTCTTACGATAACATGATAGACAATAAAACACTGAATTTAGTGGATACCACCTTTTTGACCTTGAAATGACCTTGAGCAAGAATAATCATGTTGAAGCGGATGAAATGTGGAAATTTAAAACTTACGTGTTTCAGCAAAGATTGCGCGTTGTTTACGTTGGGTTGACCTTTACATATCATAATAAATGTTCGAAATGTTGACCATCCTCATTTATGCAATGTTACAATCTTTTAATAAATGATCTGTAGGCATTGTCGATTTCCTGAGACGTAATTGAAGTACATACTGCAATAATCCTTTGCCGCATATCCTCTGGCGTTGTGGGTTTACACTACCGGTATTTTTAAATTGCTTTCCACGACGGAAAATGCGTGTAACGAAGGACAAATACGATTCACAAATTTTTCACGATACAAACGTACTGCTTGCCTGAAAGATTGGTGGCTTTCGCCATAAGTGAAAACCATATCGATTCGTTTCTGTACAGTATAAAGCATTGTTATCACTTTCACGTTTCAAACTCGAATAATGCTGAAGGAACAACGTACTTATTCTAACCGATTAACCTTCTGTTAACGATCTCAATGATACATACTCTAACATAAACATTCGCTGTTTACTATGAAAACTATTTCGAACATTTATTATGATATGTAAAGGTCAACCCGACGTAAACAACGCGCAGTCTTTGCTGAAACACGTAAGTTTTAAACTTCCACATTTCATCCACTTAAACATGATTATTCTTGCTCAAGGTCATTTCAAGGTCAAAAAGTTGGTATCCACTAAATTCAGTTTTTTATTGTCTATCATGCTATCGTAAGAATCATATACTATTCAATGTTAAAAAACATCGGTGACCTTGAAATTTCATTACAAAACACGACATAAAAAATTTTTTTCTTCACCATTATATTGCCCCCCTGCAATAGTGTCACTTTGTCCTCTGAAGTTTTCTGATAGGACTGTAAATATGAAAGATATTTAGGTGGGACAGCCTGTATAACGGTATATTTTTTATATCTCCTATAAAAAGATCGGATTTTATTTTATCATTTATAAATTTAAGAGGATTTCCTTTTTTATTGTAGTTACACAGTATTATTACTCTAACGGTATGTGCCACCATCTCGTTATGGTTGTTCTAATATGACATTATTTATATTGGAGTTATTTACACTTGCAGCTATTAGATTTAAATAAAATGCGATTAGAATTAGAATTCCCCAATCTGTCTCTTCACCTCCTACTCCTACTCCTTCACTTTCTCTCTCTCTCCCTCTCTCTCTCTCTCTCTCTCTCTCCCTGTCTCTCTCTGTCTGTCTCGTTTCCTCTCCCGTTCTCACTCTTACATTCACTCTCGCTCTCACATTTCAGCTGCCGCACCGCCAAAGGATATATGCGTTTCTATAAATTAATTGAAATGTTCTGGCACTAATTAAACGAAGGTCACTCGCTGAACCTTGTCCTATGGTTCACATCTGTGTTATTAATCACTTTCATTTACATGATATAATTAATTATTATTTAATTGTAAAAATGTTTGAAGTGGAATTTCAAGGATTTTACGTAGATTTACTATTTAGTATATACTTTTCTGTACATCACTTTGAATGTGACAGTATACGGAGTATCAATTCTGTGATAAAAATTATTAACATTTAGCACCCGAATCGAGACTTTGAACGACCTCTAAAAATTGTCACATTATTATTTAACCCTTTGAGGACTAGTGTCGCTATATTGGCGATATCAGACCATAAAATTTAATCCTTAAAATTGCAACAAATATAATTTCCTTATTGCCACAACATAAGATCAGTATACATTTTAATTTTCACTCAGAAATTAAAAGATTACTACAAAATTTAGCATTCTGGCGAGAATATATCCAATATTTTTAAAAATCCTCGTCCGCAAAGGGTTAAAACAACTTTTACATCGGTATATTCGTATCTAAGAAATTAATAAATTCATTTCACTGCATAAGAAATGTAATCGTAAAAATGCGTAATCGTGTAAAATGAAAATATTGTAAGTCAGAATAAATGCCTTGGTATTCGAGTTAAAACAGCTTCGACTGTAAAGGGTTAACTGTGATATCTGGCTCCTATCTGTCGTCCTCAAAACTGTTTTGTAGTTATGAATTTTCTTCTAATATCTGAAACTGTATAATAATTAACTATAATAATTTGTTTGATTTCATAGGTTTCGCATTTTGATATGAACAATATAAAATGGATAACTAAATAGAAAATGAGAATGTAGAGAAAGGATGAAATTGTCGCAAACGGTTCAAGTAAAATTTATTCCTTATTTATTTGCATAAATTGAGTGTTGTTTACATATCACGGATCTTATGATTAGTTATGGATATTTTACTTCGAAATTGTCACTAATTATATTGTTCAATTAAAAAAAGACATAATATCATTTTTCAGGCATGTTTGTTTAATGAATCCCTAAGTATTTTGCGAATTTAAATATATTTCTCGACACAGTATTTTTCAAAGTGGCCGCCAAGATTTCTTGGAACCTGTTTCTTTGCTTAACCGGTTCTATCTTTTGCGTAAATATAATTTAAAGACTTCTTTTGAAGGCGAGCCCAAAAACCTGTATGTATAACTTGAAAATTTTACAATTTTAAACCCATTACTTTCTCATACTTTTGGATTCGTTTCAATTTATGCCCATATAAATTGATAATAACTCTGCAAGTTTCATTTATAAATACAAGATGAACTATGTAAATTTACAAATTACGATAGTATCTTCAGTATGTACGAGTATATGATAAAAACAGCATGCCGGATTGCAAATAATCTTTTTTATTCACTTGACTCCTTTTACGTGTTTCGCTATGTGCAAGTATATAATCATAAATTACAAATAACAGTGTACTATTTTTATAAGCCCCCATAAATGCATAAGGTATTTTCGTAACATACTCTGTTCGTATAAGAAATAAAACAGCAAAAAGGAAAGCACTTTTAGCAAGTATTACAGTGCTACAGATTATGAACAATATTGTAGAATTGAAAAAATGTATTTATCTATTAAGAAATAACATCTAAATTAGTTCCTTAGTCAACAAAAACTGAAGAACTCTTTAAAGTTGACGTTCCATTAACATCTTCAGTATATACAAGTATATAATATAAATAGCTTGCCAGATTGCAAACAATCTTTTTTATTTACTTGACTCCTTTTACGTGTTTCGCTATATGCAAGTACATAATCAAATAACAGTTTACTATTTTTATAAGCTCCCAGAAATGCATAAGGTATTTTCGTGACACGCTTTCTTCGCATAAGAAATGAAACAACGAAAAAGAAAGCATTGTAGCAATTATTACTGCCCTAGAAATTATGAATAATAATACTGAATCGAACAAATTTATTTATCATTAAGAAATAACATCTAACTTAGTTTCTTAGTCAACAAACATTGAAGAACTCTTTAAAGTTAAAGTTCTTACTTACTTTTCTTGCATACTGTTAATTGGACCGTTTATTTTGAAAATGGTGCAAGTCCTTTTTTTAAAAAAATGAGATATGACGTAATCTATGCTTAATTTAGTGTAAACTTTTTGTTTATAACCAAAAAATTGGCCGGTAAAAGAAATTGCGTAATCATTGATTATGAAAGTGGTGTAAGTCCAATTTCCCTAGACAGAAAAAATAGCATTACGAAAAAAGAATTTCCTGTACACACCACAGGATTATTATGACGTTATAAACCAATGTAGACAATATAATAAATTTATTTTACACGAAATGAAACGAGAGAATTTCGTTTCAACAAAAAATCTACAAAACGCAATTAAAAAACAGATAAGGAGAAACACTAATGGAGCAAAAGTAAATTGGTTGCAAATATGTTGGATGAGATTCTGCAAAAGTGCACCGTATACTATTTTATATAAAACATCAATGGAGGACACAGAAATTAAGACACTAAATTTATCACCTACATGTCGGGGAAGACCGCCAAAATTTGAAAAAATCGCCCTGATGCCTTTGTATCACGATGCCAGGCTTATTGCATACGAAAAATATAAGGATATGCAGCAGCTATTACCTTATATACCTCCTGTGCATCATGAATATTTCAAAACACTGGCACATGAAGAGCATAAATAATTAATAATACCAATATTTTGTGTTAAGTTTAACAATATATAAATATAATTAATGTTCAAAGTAAAAAATACTGATTCTATTTTATTTCTTGTTATTACTGCTATTGCTAGCAATGCATCGCGATTAACAGTTAGATATATCGATGCATTTACTGTAACAAATTTACAGACATTTGAACATTTCATTCAGGGTAATAATATCTTACTACAATTTCCAGCATATAGCAGACTATGAAGTATATTATTCTGAGATAATTTCGAGCTTGCCGTGCCATATCGTGTCGTAACTATCGCCCGGTTCCTTTTCCTTTGTCAGGTGTTAGTTTTACATACTATCAATCATCCGTTTTGTATCATTATCACGTGGCGCAGCCTATAATTTCAGTCAGCAACTAACGGCGCATAATTCTCGTTCTTAGTCCACAAGCAATACAATTTCTGACATTTTCCAAATGTTTTTCTGGGATAGTAAATTAGCCGTGCATTTGCATTGCACCCGGAACGATTTATTTAACAGTTTATAGGCACACCGCGCAGCCTTTTCTTCCACAAATACAATATGACATTTAACCATGCATTCATCATACGATAATTTACGTTTGCCAGTGCATTCTAAATGCGGTTGGACACCGGTCATTTCACAAAATTTCATACTCGACTAAAGAAACTATCACCTATTCAGGTTTCACGACATATAAATGTTCAGTACGTGCAACCAGCATGCGCTTCTAATTTGCGTATGGTTTTCTATCTTCCTGTGCTACTAATATATCATGTAACACCGACAATTTCGTTAATTGGATCATTCCAAATGGCGACAAGACTTTTTCTCCTTTGTTCCCCCGTGCTCGTTTGTAGTATGCTCGTACATTACCGATTCATGAAAAGATAACGAAACGTACGTAGGAGCACAGATTTTCATATAGTTATACGAAACGCGATACAATTAAAACTAACGCAGTGCAATTTCGAGAAATAAATTTTCATTTATTGTGATAAGAGCTAATAATAACATTAATTATGACGAAGATACGACGACGATAAAAGCTGAAAATATTCATTCATTAACTAGAAGTGGATCGTTAAGAACGGGGCTCGCTTAACCTTGTATATATTAGGACTACCCGTAAGTAATAAATTACTTGGAAAGTAGTATTTTGTCATTAGTTCTGCACCGATCGTAGAAGAGGAAACACATATTCTTTCACAGTTCTCAGTAATGCAGCCTGTGCTCCAAATATTCTAAGAAGTATACATTTTTTACTGTTCTGTAATAAAATGGCGGCATTCGTACCTTCCGATGATCATATTCATCATTGCATACTATTTCATTTTCATTCAAGGTTTAATGCAACGATAATATCATAGAAAATTGGCAATATTTATGGAGATGTATTGAAAGCCAACAAGTGTTAATGTGGGTTCAAGAAGTTTGCTGCTGGTGATTATGACCTTTCTGGCAGACCTCGAAGTGGAGGCTTCTTGAGTCACATTTTGCTTCACGCAGCATGGTTTTATATCAGAAGGGGATTGAAAGTTTGCAGGATAGATAAAAACCTGTCCTTGATAATGTTAGAGATTATATAATAGATTATAAATACAAACTTGAATTTGCTGCATAGTTTATTTTAGATTTAAAAATAATTTATTTGTTATGGGTACCCCCAATTTTTGTAGTTTTGTGCTGTATATGTACACAAACTTGTAAGAGTTCACAATATCGGGAATTGACTCTTCAATATCGTAAGAAGTAGTTCAAGAATGATAAATTTAATTTCCTGAGAATCAAATTTATATTTATAATTGTCGAGTAATTTGTCATATTCGTCAGATATTGTGAACCCTTACAAGTTTTGTAGATGTGGCGCTTGCTTTGCGCAAGCAGTATGCTCGAAACTATTACTAATTATTCAACAATTATGCAAGAATTGTAATTTCGGATGATGAACATGTATAGATTTGACATTCAGAAAACTAAATTTACAACTTTTGAACTATTCCTTGCGATATTGAAGAATCAGTTTCTGATACCGTGAATCCTTGCAAGTTCGTATATTTGTATAGCTACAATTAAGGTAAAGGTAGCAGACTTGACCTACTATGAGTAATTGACAATTTTTCAAGAAAATTTGAAACATGGTCTTTGTAAAAATAATAATTTTTCAAAAAAGGCGCGATAGATATGCTGCATCATCTACCAGCCTAACTCTCAAACAATTTGACTTGATTCCAATTGTTTCTCGTAATATTTGACGATTTAAAGGGTGTCCCAAAATTAACGCAAGGTTTGAATTAAATAGAAAACACAGATTTTAGTCTTTAGATTGTTATTTTTTCATTGACTCATACAGTACATACGATAGGGTTATTTATGAAATAACACATCGGGCAAATGGCCTCCACGGCTTTGCTGACGCATACGCACTCTTTCGTCGAAATTTTTCATGACCTTTCTGCATAATTGTGGCTGAATTTCGTTGATGCAGTGTTCAATTTCTTCTTGTAATGCACGGGTAGTTGTGGGCTTGTTGACATAGACCTTTGACTTCAAATATCCCCAGAAGAAGAAATCTAATGGTGTTAAATCACACGATCTAGGGGGCCAATTCTGATCACCGAAACGAGAGAGTACACGATCGGGAAATGTCTCATGCAGTGATTGAATTGTTTCATTGGCTGTGTGGCATGTGGCACCGTCTTGTTGAAACCACATATTGGCCACATCAATAGCATCCAATTTCGGCAGAAAGAACTGTGTTATCATGTCGCGTTATCGAGCACCAATAACAGTTACTGCTAGACCAGCCTCATTTTCAAAAAAGTATGGTCCAATGATGCCTCCAGCCCAAAATCCGCACCAAACAGTGACACGTTCTGGGTACATTTGTTGTTCGACAATCACATGTGGGTTCCCCGAACCCCAAACACAGCAATTTTGGCGATTAACAAAGCCATAAAGGTGAAAATGTACTTCATCGCTTAGGATGATTTTGCTCGAAAAATCAGCATTCACTTGTTGATGTTCAATAATCCATTCCACGAACTCCCTTAACTGTTCATGGTCATTAGGCTTCAGTTGTTGTGTTAATTGAATTTTGTAAGCATGGAGACACAGATCTTTTGTGAGTATACGCTGTAGAGAGCTTCTTGAAATTTGCAATTCTTCTCCACGATGCCGAATTGATGTTCCTGGGTTTTCATCGACACTTTCACGCATTGCTTCGATATTGAAATTTGAACGGCTTGTTTTTGGACGACCGGTGTTTTTAGCCTCTCCAACTGATCCAGTCTCCCTGAATTTTTCAATTAATCTTTTCACAGTTGACGAGGTCAAAACACTATTTTCACCATATTTTGTATAAAATTTTCGAATTGCGGCCGCCAAACTTTCATTATTTTTGAAATATTGTTCAATAATGAAGACACGTTGTTGTATCGTATAACGCTCCATTTTTACTAACCCTAAACTCTCAGCTGTTAAATTGTTCTTTTTTCAGGGTTGCCAACAATTTACTGCAAAAATGGCCGCAAATTAAAATCTTGCGTTAATTTTGGGACACCCTTTATTTCATTGACGCTTATTGTGTACCTCTTTATTTTAATTTTCTTAACTCTTGGCACTCAATGGCGCCATTCAAAACAGTTTTTATATCAGTATGTTTGCATTAACGAAATCGGTAAAAATTGAAATGTTACACCTACAAACTTTATATGCACACAAGGAAATGAACCATGTACAATGGAACTATTCTAGGTCAAACAATGTGTCGATTTTGAAATCAAAATTTCTGTATTTCTCCAGCTTTTAATTGTTTATAACCGATTCTTTTATTACTTAAATTATTATAGTTTTATAGTTAATAATTATCATTCTTTTTTATCTGAACCTCAACAAGCAAAATTGACAGCAGAGTAAACTATTGAATCTTATCACTCTTTCTATCCCTGGAAGTTAACAGACGCAATCAGGTACTGACATAAACCATTGAAATTTATTTCCTAATTACAGCATATCCATTTTACATACGATTTCATCAAATGTAAAGAACAAAATCCTCAATTTCGAAGTATAATGCAGTTTAGTGAACGACCGCATGGTCAATTATTAACTTAATTTAGTTAAGTTTAAATTAGGTAAATAATTACATAATATTATTAAAATCAACAAAACATTGATGTCCATTTACTTTGGCATTCATTCTACAGATTATTAAATTACCGAGCTAGAAATGCCGTCTCTCAAGGGCTCCTTTATGAATTATTCCGAACAGGCTATGAAAGCGGCAGTTGAAAATGTGCAATTGCATAAAACACCCATAAAAGCAGTTGCACGAAAACTCCGCATGCCATGGATAACTCTTAAATACAAAGTAGAAGGTAAATTGCTACCAGAACCAGCAAACCTCGAAACGTTTACTGCGTTCCTGCATTAGAATTTCTATGGCATTAATTTCTTTTTATTTGTTTTTGTCCTTTTACTTTTAATTTGTCGTAATCGTTGCAAATGAACCATATCAAAGTAATCAATCTCAGTATTTTTGGTTCTCTTATAAGTAATCTACCCTTAACTAACATATGATCAATTATTAGCTTTCTTCTTCTCAAAGGCGATCAACTTCTGAAGCAATTATTGAACTTTCTAAAACATCTATAAAATTTGTACAATATAACTATTTCGAATAAGTTAGCTTTGTTGCATAATATGAGCAGTTCAAGCAGCAATTTCACGCATACAGTTTCTCTATTTAATGAAGGAGCAAGAATTTATTATCATTCACGCAGAAATGTTTCCTTTACCGATCAACTATTGGTGCTTTTACCTTATGTAACGTAGTTCTCGGACGAAGTATCTACTAGAAGTAATTACAAAACGTTAAAAAATTATTAAATATAACTGTAATGATACGCACTATGTGGTACATATTATTACGTAATACTTGGTTTTTTATTTTAGTAGCACAGTAAAACCCCTATTACCAGAACCTCAAATGAAGTCTTTAGTATCTCCAACAAGCTTCAGATATAAATAACTCAATCTAAGATGAACTATATGCAACACTATTTATTGCACATGTTGAGACATGCCTATTGTGTAGCAGACTCAAATTTTAGATTTAGAGCCCTTTCTAGCGTCACTGAAAGTATCTACTGCATTTCTATGGAAAGTCAGCGTGGCCGTATTGCTCTCGATATTGATACAGTATCGGCACTTAATACAGTATACGCTCCTACACACATCAGCAGGGGTATGTACCTCTGAACTTAATTCGTAAGTCCAAAAGAGAATACAAGGAATTGAGTATCGTTACTGCTTGGTGACATTCGGAGCGTAGATGTATTTTATTTATTGTAAGAATAACTTATGTATGTGTGTATGCAGTGTTACATTTAAGTGTTATATTTGGTAGTCGGAAAAGTATTAAGAGATTTTCAGCTGCTGCCACATTATATATTTATATATATATATATATATATATATATATATATA
>CM052097.1:435403-452630 GCA_028453745.1 Agapostemon virescens | reverse complement strand
TTTCGTGTAAGAGTACAAAAGTGAAAATACAACTGTATGTAAGAAAGCGGCGTGTGAGATATGGTTTCGACTTTATTCTCCCGTTTGAATCTTTCTATCCTTAGGAGAAACCGTCCCTTAAGCCTATGCACTTAATCGAGGACGGTTTGGTTTGGTTGCATTCCAACCATCTAAATTTCAGTGGTATCAACGTTGGGCCAACCGGATCCCCTCATGGCCCCGCAGTTCCAATCTGCGGTTATATTTCCTACGTCGATCGAGCCAGGGCATCAAACCGGAGACTGAGGCTAACCATCTAGAAAGACTATCTTGAAACCAGTTATTTGCTTGTTCGTTGGCTCTCCTAAACTCGACTTTCCGAGGACTTCCCCTCCCTGTTGTTCGTTGTCCCTTGCAAACACAGCTATCGATTCTCTTTATTTGTAAGATAAACATGTGGAAAAGCAGAGGGATAGAGAGATACAGAAACGGAGATAGAGACATGGAGAGATAGAAAAATAGAGAGGTAAAGGGATAGAGAGACAGAGAGATGGAAAGACAGAGACGTAGAGGGACAGAGACATACAGAAACAGAGAAACAGGGAGATAGAGAGACAAAGACGTAGAAACACAGAGAAACAAAAGGATAGTGAGACAGAGAGACAGAAATGTAGAGAGACGGAGACATAGAGAAATATAGAAACAAAGAAACAAATGTACAGAGAATAATAGACAAACATAGAAACAGTGAGATAGAGGGACAAAGACATAGAGAAACAGAGAGATAGAAGGACAAAGACATTGAAACAGAGAGATAGAGGAACATAGACATAGAAACACAGAGAAACAAAAGGATAGAGAGAAGGAGACATAGAGAAACATAGAAGAGATCGAGAGATCGACGAGATCTAGAAATATAGAGATAGAGAGATAGAGGGATCGAAGAGATAGAGAGATAGAGGGATCGAAGAGGTAAAGAGATAGAGAGATAGAGATGTCGAAGAGTTAGAGAAATAAAGACATAAAGAGATAAAGAGATAAAAAAATGGAGAGATAGAGAAACAAAGAGATAGAGAGATTGAAAAACAGAGAAATAGAGAGTTAGAAAGGCAGAGAGATAGAGGGATAGAGAATTACAGAAATAGAGAGACAAAGTGACAGACAGGTAGCTAGATCAAGAAATAAAGAAATGGAAAGATAGAGTGCATGCTAGTAATTCGCACCCCTGCTATTTTTCGACAGACTATTGCGATAATAGGTCCGTTGTACGGCGGTGCGAACACTTGTGGAGGTCGGACCACAATTTTGTGAAGACTAACCTATCAGAGGATAGGACGCATATGCCAGTTTGTCGTTGTGCGGTTAGTATGGCGGTGTTGAATTCGCCTGGTACCTTCCTCGAAAATAAAACCACACTCGGGTTCCGTCACCTTCTCCGAAGTCAATGGCATTACCCGACGCCCAACCGTAACCCAAACCCTGTTAGTCAAAAAAGGTGACTATAACTCGTTCTAACCACGAGAAAACGGTTCTTAAATCCTAGAAAGAGCGAGTTACTATTAAACAAGGATCACGTAATCTAACCCGCCATTATAACTTGTATCGTAACCCGGTACACCATGAAATGTTACGGTAAGTTAAAGTAACTCCTAGCAAACACAAGAGAACGGTTCCTAGGTGCTGCCAGTGAGCCGACTAACTCACCCAGGATGTATTACAAGCAGGAATTGAAAACAGTTATAATATTTTCTTCAGTTCTCGAAACTGTTGTGAAAAACCGAAATAATGTTACTGCAGCTGCGAATGTTTTCAATTAAGGTTCTGAAAATAAAGGGCGTCCCAAAATTAACGCAAGATTTGAATTTACCGCCATTTTTGCAGTAAATTGTTGGCAACCCTGAAAAAAGAACAATTTGACAGCTGCGAGTTTAGGGTTAGTAAAAATGGATGATTATACGATACAACAGCGTGTTTTCATTATTGAACAATATTTCAAAAATAATGAAAGTTTGGCTGCCGCAGTTTGAAAATTTTATATAAACTATGGTCAAAATAGTGTTTTAACCTCGTCAGCTGTGAAATGATTAATTGAAAAATTTAGGGAGACTGCATCAGTTGGAGAGGCTAGAAACACCGGTCGTCCAAAAACAAGCCGTTCAAATGTCAATATCGAAGCAATGCGTGAAAGTGTCGATGAAAACCCAGGAACATCAATTCGGCATCGTGGAAAAGAATTGCAAATTTCAAGAAGCTCTCTACAGCGTATACTCACAAAAGATCTGTGTCTCCATGCTTACAAAATTCAATTAACACAACAACTGAAGCCTAATGACCATGAACAGTTAAGGGAGTTCGTGGAATGGATTATTGAACATCAACAAGTGAATGCTGATTTTTCGAGCAAAATCATCCTAAGCGATGAAGTACATTTTCACCTTTATGGCTTTGTTAATCGCCAAAATTGCCGTGTTTGGGGTTCGGGGAACCCACATGTGATTGTCGAACAACAAATGTACCCAGAACGTGTCACTGTTTGGTGCGGATTTTGGGCTGGAGGCATCATTGGACCATACTTTTTTGAAAATGAGGCTGGTCTAGCAGTAACTGTTATTGGTGCTCGATAACGCGACATGATAACACAGTTCTTTCTGCCGAAATTGGATGCTATTGATGTGGCCAATATGTGGTTTCAACAAGACGGTGCCACATGCCATACAGCCAGTGAAACAATTCAATCACTGCACGAGACATTTCCCGATCGTGTACTCTCTCGTTTCGGTGATCAGAATTGGCCCCCTAGATCGTGTGATTTAACACCATTAGATTTCTTCTTCTGGGGTTATTTGAAGTCAAAGGTCTATGTCAACAAGCCCACAACTACCCGTGCATTACAAGAAGAAATTGAACACTGCATCAACGAAATTCAGCCACAATTTTGCAGAAAGGTCATGAAAAATTTCGACGAAAGAGTGCATATGTGCCAGCAAAGTCGTGGAGGCCATTTGCCCGATGTATTATTCCATAAATAACCCTAACAAAAACTGTGTTTTCTATTTAATTCAAACCTTGCGTTAATTTTGGGACACCCTTTATAACGAGGACATGCCTTGTCTATTATTACCTTCTACAGGATGTTCCTTATAATTTATAGAAATTTGAATTGCAAGATTTCTAACGAGATACTGAGCAAACTTTTACCAGTTCGCGATTTCACACTTGGTTTTTAAGTTGGTAACGAAAAGCAAGGACCAATCAAAACGCGGAGAGGGTTAGCATATACCAAGTTGGAGCCATGTGGGAAACTGCCTTTGCCAATGGCGGCTGGTCTAGGTGAACGTATCATCTCGTAGCAAATACAGTAAGCAATTTGCTACGAATTTACACCAAACTTTGTAACTGTTTTCGCGTTTGGCTTGGTATTTGGTACACATTGGTACAACGAAGTTCGTACCTGTTTCTACCGTGGCAAATCCATACTGACCCTTTGTATAAAGCAAAGACGGTAGATTGGTCGGAATAAAAACGGATATATCCTTACCTCGATTAACCCTTTGCACTTGAAACAGTTTTAATGGGAAAATTAAGACATTTTATTCAACCTAAAATATTTTCATTTTGTGCAATATTTTCCACATTATGCAAGTAAAATTGAACTTATTTTTTGCTGCAGCAGTTAATTTTTAAGCAATTCATGGAAAACAGACGAATTGAATAATATAAATAACTGTTTTCAGTAATATGATATGGCAATTTTTACTGGTGCCTCAGAGTCACCATTCGAGTGCAAAGGGTTAAAATTCATGAAAAATTCATAAAATATGTATAATCTATACATATTTAAATCGAAAATAATGAAAACTTACAATTATATAATTTATAATCTTAAATAAAAGTCCATTTCTCTTGCTACAAAAAGATATACTTCGATTTTACCTGATATTTACTCTTAGAGCAGGGTTAAGTTCACCCTTAACGCGAGCGATCGGTCCTCTTCACGACACCAAGGTTTGGCATAAAGTAGTGAATTAGGCACTATAAAAACCCTGCTGCCAATTTTGCTTGGTATTCGACTACCAAAAGTTGTGACAAATTAATAGCAAATAAGATCCGTATTCCACTCGAAACAGGTCTAGGCACCAAAATAACCGCCATTTCCTCGGCAAGTACGATACAAACATTGCGCATAATTTGCTCGATACAGGTTCGGTTAACTACGTACCTAGTGGTCATCCGGTGACGAAACAGACATCGACTAGTCCAAGAGAAATTCCATAAACACAATCTTCGGCAACTCATAACCTAGCTATCCCTCGTCTCGCAACAACATCGTAAACAGATTTAATTAATACCGTTGAATAACACTGAAGTCCAGCAAATTACATCGGAAAGTTTTAATGCAGTTATTTCACTGTGTATGGTGGTTACATAAGTAAATCAGACATTAAATGGAGATTTATTATATGAAATGGTGATAATGTTTTCGAGTAGAGATCTTTTCAATAAAACGATGGATGCAGAGTCTGTCGACATCCTCACAGATTAGCTTTCCAAATCTGTATGACACTATCTTGATTATTCATGATCACGTTTTTATCGCATTTATGAAAATAAGTGAGCATTTTTGGTCTTTCAGCAACGTTACATTTCAAATACATATATAAATTTTTAATAAATGTTATTATATATTATATAGTTTTATATACAGTTATATATATATATGTGTATTTATATATATATTTTTTTTAAATATATATTCCGCCCTTAACCGTCCTCTGATATCCTAGCATCTAAGATAGGGCCCTGCTAAGTAGTCTTACCGACGAGTCCTGTAGCAGACCGAGAACAAAACGCTCCCTTGCCTTTTCCCCTCCACCATCACATTTTCAGCTGCTGCCACATTATATATTTATATATTGGGTTGTTCGGAAAGTAATTTCGTTTTTTTCCCGACAGAAGATTTAATTGTATTTTTTTGTACCCAACTTCACACTTAAGCCGCATACTCAGTATATGTTTTGAAAGCTGATATAGCAAGGCTTGTGTGTGTAAAAATCCAATCGATTCTACGCAATAGTTTTTGGTCGGCGCCCTTTTAGATATGGAGAGCAATAAGCAGCATTTCGTTATATTTTACTTTTTTACTATATGTAGAAAAGGTAAAAATGCTGTTCAAGCCAGAAAGAAATTAACCGATGTGTGTGGAGAAGATGTGTTGACAGTACGTCAGTGCCATAACTGATTTGCAAAATTTCGATCCGGCAATTTTGATGTCAAAAATGCACCACGTTTTGGAAGGCCGGTTGAAACTGATAAAGACACGATAAAGGCATTAGTTGATGCAAACCGGCAAATAACAACACGTGAGATCGGTGAGAGGTTAAATTTATCAAATTCAACTGTTTATGACCACTTGAAAGGCCTGGGTTTAACCTCGAAGATCGATATATGGGTTCCCCATGTTCTCACGGAGAGAAATTTACGTCGGCGCGTTGACGTTTGTGATTCGCTTCTCAAACGTCACGAAAACGATCCATTTTTGAAGCGCATCATTACTGGAGACGAAAAATGGGTTGTATATAACAATGTCAAACGCAAGAGATTTTTTTTTTAGCTTTTAGCGGAAAACACAACAATTAATTCGGAAGTCTACTGTCATCAACTGGACAAACTGAATGATGCACTTCAACAGAAAAGGCAAGAATTAATCAACAGAAAAGGTGTAGTGTTCCACCAAGATAATGCGAGACCTCATACAAGTTTGGTCACTCGCCGAAAGCTTTTACAGCTTGAATGGGATACAATGCCACATCCACCATATTCTCCAGATCTGACATCTTCGGATTATTATTTGTTCCGGTCACTGCAAAATTTTTTAGACGGTAAAACCTTCACTTCAAATGAGAAGGTCAAAATCCACCTCGATCAGTTTTTTGCCAGCAAAGACCAAAAATATTATGGGCGTGGAATCATGGTACTACCAGAAAAAGGCAAAAGGTATTGGACCAGAATGGCTAATATATAATTTAATAAAATATTTGTTCATTATATGAAAATTGTCTTTCATTTTCACAAAAAAAAAAGCAAAATTACTTTCCGAACAACCCAATATATTATTACCCTATTATTATTGTATCTTTATCTACATTATTATATATAAACAATATTATAATAATAATCGTACATATAAGTAAATCAATGATTCTAGTAGCTCCAGAAAATTCAAGTCGTTTGGTTTAACTTTCCAAAAGTTGTTTAGATTTAAAGGGTGTCCGCATAGTTTTGTGAGCTATTGTATTTATATATTGGATAGTCGGAAAACTATTGAGAGATTTTTGTCACTAGATGCTGTTTGGTATTGTATGTTGGGCGACACTAATCAAATTGCATCATACTGACACGCATTTGAGAGGTGACATTTCAGTCTACAATTTTCACGCAGACAGTTTTGTATTTCGTTAATCTTGTCAAAAGTAAAAAATCGCTATGTTCCGCAATTTTACTAAGAAAAAGGCAAAAACGCTACATATGCCCGGGAAAAAATTTGTGGTGCTTACGGTCAAGATACTTTATCAAATGCAACAACATGTAGATGGTTTGCTAGCTTCCGTTCTGAAAATTTCAATATTAACACTTTAATAGCCGCTCACACACGTGTGTGACAGCCGGAGCTACTGTTATTGTTGCATATAGATGATTGTTTTAATAATTATCACACAAAGGAAAAATATTAAGTTTATTGTTAAACTGTTATTGTTTTTTGTTTTATGTGTATGTTCGCACATGTTGTATTATTTCGTGAATTTAATGAAGTTTTTTTAAATTAATTCTTCAAAAATATTACTGGCCCCTGGCAACTTTTCACTGCGTGAATGTGCGGCCATTAAAGTGTTAAAGATGCACCTTGCTCTCGTTGACCAATCATTGAAAAAGTCGAGGAAATAATGTAAATGGTTGAGCAAAATCGGCGTATAAACAGTCATGAGATTGCTAGGGAACTAAACATGCAGTATTCAACCGTTTTGGATCATTTGCAGAAGGTTGGATACAAAAAGAAGCTCGATGTTTGGGTGCCTCATCATTTAACAGAGAAACATTTGTTTGATCGAATTTCCATCTGCGAATCATTGCTTAAACAATGATTAGTGGAAAGTTTTAATGGATCCACCGTGTAGCCCAGACCTTGCACCATCAGATTAATGTTTGTTTCGATCTCTGCAAAACTACCTTGGTTGTAAAAAGTTTGATTCAAACAAGGACTGTGGAAATCAGTTGGCCACGTTTTTAGCCGATAAACCACAGAAAATCTATTTCGATGGGATTATGGCTCTACCACAAAAATGGCAAAAGGTCGTAGATAATAATAACCAATATATATGAATAAAATTCATTTTGAATAAAAGAAACATTTAATAAAAAAATAATAGAAATCTCTCAATACTTTTTCGACTATCCAATATTTCATATACATATTGGTTATTCTTACATTCTAGCTTACACAATGGATTTTATAAAAATTTCTAATCTCCACATTAATATAATGTTATATTGATGTATTGATCCAGAATTACAATTTCAAAAATTAACTGCAGTCGCGACAGTGTGCACTGTTAATTAAAAAACTGTATACTTGACATGAAAGTCTTAAACTTAACAAAATGCAGCTAAACTATAAGAATAAAAATGTCAGATGTTTGAGAAAACTGTTCCTAATTGAAAAAGCATATCAGGAATAATATTAGCGAATTAAATAAGAAATGTCATAACTTTGTGACTGGTCAACCAAACGAATTTAACCCTTAGCATTCGAATGGTGACTGAAACACCACTACAAATTACCATATTATTATTTAAAACAATTTTACATCACTACGTGTCCATCTAACAAATTAATGAAAACTTAACTGTAGCAAGGATAAGAGGAAGATAATAAGCATAAGAGGAAATAAATTATGTAGAATACAAATATTCTATGTCAGAAAACATGCCTCAGTTTCGGAATTAAAACAGCTTCGAGTATAAAGGGTTGAATATATCGAACTGAAATGACTTAGATAGATTATAATACTATACGATTCCAAAGAACTACTTTGTAAACCTAATATTATTGAAATTGTTTCTGCGATTGTGTTACGTATCATTCATTTACATTACAACCATCAAGTACAGACAGAGTTATCATTACATAGCAACAATGGCAGAGTATAACATATTTATTACATTTGTGGGAAGCATTGTCATCGTGGTTTCCGACGTTCGAATATTAATGTAACTAAAAGTCACGGTCGCTTTCAAGTCTCTTTCACTTCTTACGGTAAGATACATACATTCTACCGTCTAGTTATTGTTCTAACTTTTAATGGCAGCTAATCGATGACGGTAATATTAAGTATCGTGCTATATAAATAATTTATGTATCGTGTTAATTATGCATGTCATTGAATTGATACTAATATCTATTAGTTCGTGCAAAGCAATTATGGTAACGAGCATCGTTGTTTGCTCTGTTCCTTGAAACGGCAAACGTTTCTAGGTGACTTAAACTTTGCTTATAAAATGGATTTTATTAGAAGTTGCAAACAAGTTAGGATTGTCACATTATGTTACCCTAAGCACTCCATGCGAGCACTCATCCACCATTCTTAAGGGTATATGAACTCGTTCATTTTTAACCTCTCTGATTCATAATCGCGTAATCATGCTTATAGATGCTCAGAGACACGTCGCGTCACCTTCTTCAGAATAAATTCTGGTGAGACCAGGCTACAGTTTCACTTCCAATCAATATTTATCATATAGATTCCGATAATCCGAAAAAAGATCTATTTGGCACTTTGCTGTTACTCTGTAATCCCGCATAAACTATTTTATTATCATACTAACAGACGGACTGTGGATGATTCATATTATTCTTACTCGTCAACGATTTTAATCCCAAAATTAAGATATTTCTGTTAACATTCATCATATTTATTCCGTGCAATACTTTTTACATTTTGCATCTGACATTGAACCTGTTTTCTTGTTTAACATTTGAATAGTTTACAATTTAATAAATACAAACGAATTTGGTAATACGAATACTGTTTTGAAAAATGCCACCGCAATTTTGGCAACTCAAAGTCGCCATTCGAGTGCAAACGGTTAATATAAGAAATAAGTCAGTAACGGCAAGAGTCGTAAATAAATCAACATCCTAACAGAAAAGAAAAAGTATCATCAGTATAATAAAAATATAGTATAACGGATTCGCATCAGTGAATTATTCACATCATTGGGACTCGCCGAATATAATTATACAAAAAAATAAAAGAACTTAACAAAACGAATCTTGTAAAATTCTCCACTGGGAAGAAGAACCCTGACATTTTTGGAAAACTCTCCCGTTACTATTACTGACTCTTACTACTTTATGCTGTTTCTAACTTATACTAACTTGTACCTATCTTGTACTCTTTCTCACTTATACCTACAGTGGGGGACAAAAGTATTCGTACACTCTTCAAACCTAAATAACTTTTTTAAGATTGGACCAAACGTCCTGACTTTTTTTGAGCAATTAGTTGCATTGATTTACTAAATGATATACAAAAATAATTTTGAAATAATTCTAACTGGTAGAAATTACGTGGGAAAGTAGAAAAGACATTTTTTAAAACATTTTTATTTCAACTCGTAATGAAAATTTAAAATATGCGTTTTTCAGAACTGTGTCAGTTATACACATGCTGAAAATCTCACCGAAATCAATTGACGCGGGAGAAAATGGCACACGTAGAAAGATGTAAGAATTTCTGTAGTTTAAGCAGAAACTGATCAAGAATCGTGAAAAATTACAATTTTCACCATTTTCGATTGCACTTAGCTCGCGTGTACATCGATCGATTTTAATGAATTTTTCTGCATGCGTATAACTATCATAGATCTACCAGATGCGTCTTTAAAATTTTTTGTGCGCGGCTCAAATAAAAAATATTTAATAAGTTCCTTTTTTATTAGTCATGTAATTCACATCCATTCCAATATTGATAAAATTTATTTTGTATATCATTTATTAAATCAATGCAACTAATTGCTCAAAAAAAGTCAGGACGTTTGGTCCAATCTTAAAAAAGTTATTTAGGTTTGAAGAGTGTACGAATACTTTTGTCCCTCACTGTATACTGACTCGTTGAGAGAGACATGAGACAATTCCACAATTTTATTATAACTTTTTAATAAAGCACTATGTTACCTATATTTACATAACATTTTGTTTTCTTGTTTAGTGCCATAGAATATATTGACAAAGTTTGATCAATAAACCCTGGGATACTCTGTATTCAATAAGCGCTGATACAGTTAAATTACCTTTGCCAATACCCTGTACAGGTTATAACTATAAATTAATATTAGTCGTAAATTAAAAATATATATTGTTACGGCGGCGATCCGTATGAAGTCGCCGTAATATAAAATTTCTTTATATTGAACAATCCTTAAAGAAATAATAGAAGACAGGGGTTGTCATGGATTTGTTATGCCGGCAGACAATAAAAACATTGTCAATAAAAACATTGATAATAGATACATTGGACAATGAATTTGATAAAGCTAATCTTATTGTGTTTTACTATTAAAAATTAATAATTTATAAATAAATAGTTGTGTATACGAGATGCCACGTTGTGCGCTGCGTGGAACTAGCAACAATATATTGGATAGTCGGTAAAGTATTGAGAGATTTTTGTCATTTTTGATTAAATGTTTCTTTTATTCCAAATGAATTTTATTCAACTATATTGGCCATTATTATCCATGACTTTTTGCTATTTTTGTGGTAGAACCATAATCCCATCGGAATGGAACTTTTGTGGTTTATCGGCTAAAAACTTGGTCAAGTGATTTTCATAGTTCTTTTTTGAATCGAACTTTTTACCATCGAGATAATTTTGCAGAAATCGAAACGAACGATAATCTGATGGTGCAAGGTCTGGACTATACGGTGGATGCATTAAAACTTCCTAGCCAAGCTCTCTCAATTTTTGTCAAGTCGTCAAACTTGTGTGTGGTCTGGCGTTGTCATGATGGAATACAACACCTTTTCTGTTCATCAATTCTGGTTTGTTTTCTGAATCGATTGCTGTAATCTGGTTAATTGTTTAGTAGACAGTAGAGATTAGAATCAATCGTTTGACCAGGCAGTAGCACTTCATGATGGACAATTCCCTTTCAATCCCACCAAACACACAGCATCATCTTTCTTGGCATCAATCCTGGCTTTGTCATCGTTTGTGATGATTCACTGGCCTTTATCCACGATCTTTTTCGCACATTGTTGTCGTATGTGGTCCATTTTTCATCGTCCGTTATCAATCTTTTCGAAAATGGTTCGATTTTATTACGTTTGAGCAATGATTCGCAGGTGGAAACTGGATCCATGAAATTTTTTTCTGTTAAATCTTGAGACACTCAAACATCGAGTTTCATTCAAAACAGTTGAATGCTGAATGTTTAGGTCCCTAGCAATTTCATAACTGCTTATATGCCGATCTTGCTGAACCATTTGCATTATTTCATCGACTTTTTCAGTGACTGGTCGATCAGAGCGAGACGCATATTTAATATCGAAATTTCCAGAACGGAAACGAGCAAACTATTTACATGCTGTTGCTTTTGATAAAGCATCCTGACCGTAAAAATCACGAATTTTTTCCCGGGCTTGTGCAGCGTTTTTGCCTTTTTCGTAATAAAATTGCAGAACATAGCGATTTTTTACTTTTGATACGATTAACGAAATACAAACTATCTCCGTAAAAATTGTAGACTGAAATGTCACCTCTCAAACGCGTGTCAGTATGCCGCAGTTTGATTAATTTTACCCGATATACACTCAGCGACAGAAAGATGGCACACTACGAGAATTCAATGTTTTCATCATTTGGACATAATAAATCTAGTCTGTCTTGGTACTTATATATTTTTATTACAAAATAAACTACGTTACAAACAATAAAATTAAAGAAAATGTCCGTTTGTTTATGGAAACAAAAAATAACAAAAAATCGGTGCGACAAAATGATGGCACATATACAAAAAAATACATGATTTACGTACATAAAATATATAACATTATGTTTAATACTTGTGTGGCCTCCCTTATTTTCCAGAACAGATAACATACGTTTCGGAAGTGACTTATATAGTGTTTTAATATATTTTGGCCGTGTTTTTGTCCATGTTTCTTCTATTCATGTTTTTAATTCTGCAAGGCTTTGGAATTGTCTTCCACCTTCGTAAACATGCCTTGCTAGTTATGCCCAACAATTTTCAATGATGTTAAGATCTGGCGATCTCGCTGGCCACGTTAAAACACTAATTTTATTTTGTTCAATGTATTGCTTAACGCATTTTGCAGTATGCACACTTGCATTATTCTGTTGAAATATAAAATTTTCCCCGGAAATTGTCTGTTCGAATTTAGATAATTGCTGGTCTATCAAATCTATATAAATTTTGCTATTCATAATTTTCTTTGTAAACTTTATCTCAGTAACTCCTCGATACCTAATTCCGGCCCAAAGCATTACTCCTCCGCCACCCATGTGTCTGCGGCTTAATATTCTTTGTTCTTTCCGCAGGTCGTGAAAATAGTGTCCGAAACCATCCGGTCCATCTAGATTAAACCTTTTTTCGTCACTAAAAATAACACGACGCCACTTTTTTCTCCAATGTATATATTCTTGTGCAAATTTCAGACGCTCTGATTTATGCTGAGCGGTTAAAGGTAGTTTTCTTCTCAACTTCATTCGAACTAAGTGCGGACATTCTTTTATTATCCTTTGCACATTTCATGTATTTGTATGTACGCCAGCTGCTCTGGCAATTTCTCGTGCTGTTGTCGAAGAATTCGAAGCTTCTTTTAAAATTGCACGTTTTCCGCGATTGCTTATTGCTTTTTGTCGACCGGAACTCTTTTTTGTACCGTATGTTTTGGGATTTTTTAATACATTATACGCTACTTTTCTGTTCTGATGTATAATACGTGCAATTTTCGAAACTGAGTAATTCTCTTTATACAATGTCAAAATCGTTTTTATTTCAGCATCCGATAATGATTTTCCACTACCCATAGTGTAATTTCAATAGAAGATAATAAGAAACATACAAAGTATTTAATTCACAGTCACACAGTACACGATACAAACAGTCTGACGGTCTAGTGTCAACTGTAGAGAAAGAATTTTAAGACTGTGCCGTCATTTTGTTGCGTCGGTGACCCCCGATGTTTACATTTAGACTAGAATCTGTAACCTGCGCTTAAATCCGCCGGTGTAAGTAGCCTTAAAGCTTCACCGAGGTACATATACGGAAAGAAACAACAAATTTCATCACAGTTTTCGGAAATAGCAATATTTTACGGGTTTGCCATCTTTTTGTCGCGGAGTGTATAACACCAAGCAACGTCTAGTAACAAAAATTTCTCAATATTTTTCCGACCATCTAATATATGTATATGAATATGTGTAGTTAAATCGTTTTTACTAATTGCAAGTATAATACTTTCTAGCATAATAGCACATTTGCGCATAAAACATTTAATAAAAACTTGGTTAAGTATTTCACAGAATTGAACATTTAGTGTGTGTTATATAGTATTATCAATAAATATCAGACATATTACCAAATGAAAGCAAACAGAAATCTTGTCGGTTTGCATCTACATGTGATTAATTCTCTGGCTGAAAAAATCTGAAAATGTCATAGCGACAGGTGGCTTTCTATGTGTATCATGAACGTGAAAGCCAGAAGCGAATGAGTGGGGAAATGAGTGACTTTAAAAAACAAGAGGTCGATAAATCTCTTTATAAACCTGTCCAGGTGGTCGTACGTAATCACCGCGCGAATGAAAGGTCCCGTGCAAGACAAGTTCCACCATATACCATATCATTTCGGAGCTTTCAATCGATTCGATCCACGTTGTACACTGTACTAACCCTGTGTCGCTTCAGAACGGCGCGCAGCGAACCAAAATCATAAGAACCAGGAGTAAATTCATATTTCCCATTTCTTTCGAAATGCATATAATTTTAGTTACAATTTCCTATATGTCAATAAAAATTTGTTGTCAATATTTTGCAGTTACAAAAGGTGCTCTAAAATGATTACTTTTTTTATTGAAATTGACACATTTTTCTACGTGATTTTTAGTTGTAGATGAAGATAAGTTAATTAACATTAAACATACCAAAATTACTGCTGTCAACTTTTTCCTTTTGTAATTATTAAGATAATAAATTTATAATTATTGAGATAATAAAAATGCCATTTTGGG
Source organism: Agapostemon virescens (assembly GCA_028453745.1). Lineage (NCBI taxonomy): Eukaryota > Metazoa > Arthropoda > Insecta > Hymenoptera > Halictidae > Agapostemon > Agapostemon virescens. The sequence goes on along the minus strand of CM052097.1, from coordinate 438,340 downwards.
AAATGGTAACGTAAAGTTGCATTTCTGTTGAAGCTCGTATTATAATAAAAATTGAATGATATCTACATAAATACAATCTTGTTATTTTCATAAGCTAATATATGACAATCGCTTTTAATGCTTGGTAAGCTTAGTATTAATATTGTTTTAAATAAATAGAACATTTTTTTAATTTCATTGCACCCAGCCCCCTCTCCCAGGTATATTATAATTTAAAAAAATGTATTCAAAGTTTAAATTTACTTGCCTGGCTCGGACAACGTTGTACGAATGTGCTCACATTATCACTACTTTAACCAGATATTGAAGTGTAAAGCAAGTTAGTGAACCAATCATTTAATGATAATTTTAACAATTTCATTTTTATCCCTTCTTCGAAGAAGGTAAGTTTTTTTATTTTTATAGACTTCCTTTTTCCATCTAAAATTCATTCAGAGCGAGCTGCCCTATATGAATCGGTAGATACTTTTCTAATTCTTTATAATAAGTCCCTAACTAATAACTTTTTAGGCAATATTTATATAAGATAATTTCCATAAAATTACATTTCAAATTAATTGGAGATATTTAATTTTCATAACGTGAAACATCTTGTTTCATTTTCTTGTTTCAGTTTTTAAGGGTAGTTCGTTATTCTAAGAAAAAGATAATACCAGAACCGTAATTTGTAATTTTAAAAACTCTAAAAATCGTTCTGATTGTACATAGAAACATATAATTACAAGATTTATGAGTGTAATTCGGGTTTTTACGATTTCAAACCATTATGTGGCACGACAGGACGCGAATGTGTCTTCGGCCATTGTCGCAACTGGTGCGACTCCTTTTCGGCGAAAATAAAAGTACCGTCGTTTAAACATACCTCGGAACTCCACACATCGATAGGCGGAATGCAATGCTGTAAAGAGACCTTGACGGGCAATATAATTAGCAAACAAAAAAATTTGCGGCAACTTTCAATCGCTGCTAGGCGACCGGGCTCGAATCTCGTTCAATTTTTTCCGCTTGCTGTTTAGTCCCCACCATGCCGCATAATTTAGGCGCGTGTAGGTCTAGTGATTGCGCATACATTGAGCCTTTCAACAGGTTTATTGCAGTTTGTCGAAAAATTCTCGTAGACCTTGGTTCTTTGAAAACCACCATTTCTACCAGACCTGTAAATACGAAACAGGAATTTGGTTATACGTGGTACTAACTGTCAATGTAGTTACCGTCAAACCACGTCATTCACGCCATTTTCTTATTTCGATATTTGATCAAGATCTTCAACTCACTCCATACGAGTTTCATACAACAGCATAGTTTTTAATAGCGTCGAACATGTCAAATTTTGTGATATGCATTGCATGATATGCATTGATTTTCTGTTACCATTTAAAGAAAACTACTGCGGAATCGCATCGAATGCTTGTCGAAACTTACAGCGAGCATGCTCTTGTTAAATCGCAGTGCTTTGAGTGGTTTAAAAAATTCTAAAGTGGCCATTTTGACGCGAGAAACGAAGAACGCAAAAGACCACCGAAAAAATTTGAAGACAATGAATTGCAAGCATCGTTGAATGAGAATGACGTTCGAATACGATAACAATTTGTGCGTCGATTAAATGTGACGCGAGATGCCGTCTCTGTACGGTTGAAAGCCATGGGAAAGATCCAGAAGATAGGAAAATGGGATTGAAAGGCAACGCATAGTGATTTTGCTTCATGATAATGCACCCATCGCACACAGCAAAACCTGTCAAGGAAACGATTCAGGCGTTTAGTTGGGAAATACTTTCGCATGCGGCTTACTCATCAGACTTGACTCCATCCGATTATTACTTATTTGCATCGATGGGACACACAGTTGCTTAGCAACGCTTTACATCTTACGAAAATGTACGAAAATGACTTAATGACTGGTTTGCCTCAAAAGAGGAATAGTTTTGGCGTAGCATCCACAAATTGCCAGAGAGATGGGGAAAATGTATAGCTACCGATGAGACAATACTTCGAATAAAATAATTTGCATTATTTTCATATGATAAACGTGTATTTTCTATAGAAAAATTCCAGTTTCATATCTACATATCTACTTACAATTAGCTAACTTAGCGGTCGTGTCGTAACAGAAGAACAGATCGAAACATTCCTTTAAAAACTTTATATATTGGGTTGTTCGGAAAGTAATTTTGCTTTTTTTTGTGAAAATGAAAGACAATTTTCGTATAATGAACAAATATTTTATTAAATTATATATTGGCCATTCTGGTCCAATACTTTTTGCCATCTTTCTGGTAGTAGCATGATTCCACGCTCATAATATTTTTGGTCTTTGATGGTAAAAAACTGATCGAGGTGGTTTTTGACCTCCTCATTTCAAGTGAAGGTTTTACCGTCTAAAAAATTTTGCAGTCACCGGAACAAATAATAATCCGAAGGTGTCAGATCTGGAGAATATGGTGAGTGTGGCATTGTATGCCATTCAAGCTGTAAAAGCTTTTGGCGAGTGACCAAACTTGTATGAGGTCTCGCATTATCTTGGTGGAACACTACACCTTCTCTGTTGACTAATTCTGGCATTTTCTGTTGAAGTGCATCATTCAGTTTGTCCAGCTGATGACAGTAGACTTCCGAATTAATTGTTGTGTTATCCGGTAAAAGCTCAAAAAAAAGATTCCTTTAAAATCCCACCAAACAGACAGCATCACCTTTTTTGATGGATATTAGCTTTGGAAACGCTTTGAGCAGGTTCATATTTTTTGCTCCATGATCTTTTGCGTTTGACAATGTTATATACAACCCATTTTTCGTCCCCAGTAACGATGCGCTTCAAAAATGGATCATTTTCGTGACGTTTGAGAAAAGAATCACAGGCGTCAACGCGCTGACATAAAGGCTATGGCCGGGTTTGTAGGTGATTTTCGCCCCCGACGGTATTTTGATCGAGCTTGGAATA
>CM052097.1:376634-415700 GCA_028453745.1 Agapostemon virescens | reverse complement strand
GCACCAAACAGTGACACGTCGTAGGTGCATTTGTTGTTCGACAATCACATGTGGGTTTTCCGAACCCCAAACAGGGCAATTTTGGCGATTAACAAAGCCATCAAGGTGAAAATGTGCTTCATCGCTTAGGATGATTTTGCTCGAAAAATCAGCATCCACTTGTTGATGTTCAGTAATCCATTACACGAACTCTCTTCGCTGTTCATGGTCATTAGGCTTCAGTTGTTGTGTTAATTGAATTTTGTAAGCATGGAGACACAGATCTTTTGTGTGTATACGCTGTAGAGAGCTTCTTGAAATTTGCAATTCTTGTCCACGACGCTGAATTGATGTTTCTGGGTTTTCATCAACACTCTCACGCACTGCTTCGATATTGACATTTGAACGGCTTGTTTTTGGACGACCGGTGTGTTTAGCGTCTCCAACTGATCCAGTCTCCCTGAATTTTTCAATTAATCATTTCACAGCTGACGAGGTTAAAACACTGTTTTGACCATATTTTGTATAAAATTTTCGAACTGCGACCGCCAAACTTTCATTATTTTTTAAATATTGTTCAATAATGACAACACGTTTTTGTATCGTATAACATTCCATTTTTACTAACCCTAAACTCTCAACTGTCAAATTGGTCTTTTTTCATTGTTGCCAACAATTTACTGCAAAAATGGCGGCAAATTCAAATCTTACGTTAATTTTGGGACACCCTTTACTTTATAATAATACATGTTGTAGAAAATATCTACATTGTATAATAATGTATAATTGTATAATTGTATAATAATACATGCTATAGAAAATATCTACTCTATAATAGTATGTATTCTAGAAAATATGTACTCTGTAATAGTAGGTGCTGTAGAAAACATCTACTCTATAATAGCACGTGCTATAGAAAATATCTATTGTATAATAATACATTCTGTAGAAAATGTCTACTCTGTATAGTGTGTGCTGTAGAAAATATATACTCTCTAATAGTAGGTGCTGTAGAAAACATCTACTCCATAATAGCACGTGCTATAGAAAATATCTATTGTATAATAATACATGCTGTAGAAAATGTCTACTCTATATAGTGTGTGCTGTAGAAAATATGTACTCTGTAATAGTAGATGCTGTAGAAAATATCTAGTCCATAATACTATGTGCTGTAGACAATATCTATTCTATTACTATAGTACGTGCTTCAGAAATAATATTAAAAAAAGTAAGTAGTGGAATATAAGAAGTACACTCCGGGACAAAAAGATAGCACACCTTGTATTTTCCAATATTTTGTGTAAAAAGCTGATTAAAATACACAATTTAAGAAATATCATTCACAACATATACTTCGACAGGATTCTAACACAAAAATGTAAGCGAGAGCATTTGTTCGCAAGCGGGACAAAATGATAGCACATGTAGTAAATCTACGCTTTCCGATTACACCGAAGCTCCCGAATTATGATCAACCTCGCAACATACTTCATAATGTCGGTGATATAATTTCGTGTTGTATATTTGTTCAAAAAAGGCGAAATATTATCAAAAATGGGTCGCGGAAAGAGATTGGACGCGTATGAAATTGACACAATAGTAAAATTGAAAGGAGAACAATATTCAGTGACAAAAATAGCAAAAATTATGAATAAACGTCGAAAAGTAATAATGAATTTCTTGAAAAATCCAGAAAACTATGATAAAAAGAAGAGATCTGGACGTCCGGAAAGTCTAAATGCTCGGGAAGGACATGCAATACTAATTGTAAAAGCAACATCAAATTCTCAGATAAGTGCAAGGCAAATTGCTCAAAGCGTTGGTGTAGACACTGATATAAAGAATGTGAGACGTGTTTTACAAAAATGCAAATACATAACACAAAAAAAAATTGAAGAAAAAGCCTTGGTTAACTGTGCAACATGAGATGAATCGATTACACTTTGCGGAAAAGAATATTCATATGCGAAAGAAGTGGCTAAGAATAATATTTACGGATGGAAAGAGGTTTAACTTGGATGGACCTGATGGTCTGAGTCACTATTTTCACGATATGCGGGAGGTGGTGGTGCGATGATTTGGTACGGTATCGGGTAGTATGGTAAAATGAAAATCAAATTTATAACGGGGAAAAATGAATAGCAAAATGTATTTGGAAATTATTAAGGAACAAATAAACACGTACACCATCAGAATTGCTGGAGAGAAGTTTATTTTTCAGCAGGATAATGCCACAGTACACGCTACAAAAGTAGTAAAAGAATACTTTTCTCGAGAAAAAATTCGCATTTTGGATTGTTCAGCAAGGTAACCCGACCTTAACATTATTGAAAATTGTTGGGGAAATCTCGCCCAAGCTGTATATGGAAATGGCAGACAATTTGGAAATATTGCCGAATTAAAAAAATGTATTCAAGAGTGGGAGCAATTAAAGCAAAAAACTATTAGAAAACTCTATCAATCTTTGCCAAAGAGAATGATGGATGTTATTAAATGTAAAGGAGGAGCCACAAGATATTAAGCATTAAATATCATTCGTTGATTTATTATTATACATAATTTTAAATTAAATGTTCTATCATTTTGTCCCACTATAATTGCTTAAGAGTCTTTTTTTTTTAAATAAAATTGTATAGACTGGCGAAATTCAATTCAATTTCATTTGTCTACGTTTATAGAGGTATTTTGCAAGAATGTATAAAAATAAAACCTCGGTTGTAATGTTAAATAAATAAACATTACGTTAATTTTAAAGTGTGCCATCTTCTTATCCCGGAGTGTATAGCAAGTTTTTAAATTGATACATCTAACATTGATATATTAGTAACGCGTATTCCAAAATCCGCGTACATAATAAAAAAGAAATCGAAGTGAAATTTACTGTGACATTTACCACTCTGCGTCAAACAAATTTTTGTGTAAAATATCTAGAACACGCGGAGACGTGAAATTTTAATATCGCGAATTGTATGCAATCGCCTTCGCGCTCACAACTTTCATCTGTGGAATTTATCTCTTTCACTGGAGTGCTGCAACTGAACTTTTTCGTATTCGACATTGCAAAATCGTACATCTAAAAGCAAGTGTTTCTTGTTGCTTTGAAGTAGACGAAGCCCATTAGTCGACTTTTTTATTTCAAGGAAAAAATATTTTAATAGACATTGCAACAAATAAGTTGCAATTGCAATCAATATTTTGTATATAAATCCGCAATTTAGCGATACATCTGCGTACCTTTCTATTTTTGTAATGCAATAGACAACAGATCTTTGTATACATCTGTATTAACAAAATATTTTGAAAATCTCAAGGTTCAAGCCGTACGATTGGTTGTAAACGTAAGCTTTTAAATGTCATATCACCTTTCATTGACGTTTCATAACGAAGAGCATAAAGTGCACTCTTCAAACCACACAGGTATCACATTTGATGCCAATTCACATTTTCGTTATCATTATTTGTTCTTCAGTTTTCCTTCTTTTTAAAATTGCATGTTTCAAGAATAATTCCTTTAAATATCTATTTTCTTTATCTAAATTATCATCACTTACTAAATCAAAAATTCTTTGCCTGTCTATATTCATGGACCGTATTTTGTTAACATGAAATAGTACCAAACCAATGCAACGTAATTCGAAATATAGAATCATCATTGTCTGTATAGTAACTATTATTTATACCTTGCTTCGCTGTCCAAGATTAACAAAACGATATCCAGTGATAAATATTCACTGGTTCAAACAATTAACACTAAACATACCACAATTGATCAAAATAACCGCTTCCAGATTTTTTATATCAAAATTATTAAAATTACAATCCAATTACAAAAACCAGTCGATATATAGACTCGGTAAGTTTAGCGTTAAACAATAATAAAATGAATAACAAAAGTAGATGTTCACATTTCGCAGTTTTCTCAATGTTAACAAATGATTTTAATATTTTGTAAATTCTCGATCACTGCATAAAACATGAAAATTAAATTCATCTCAGTTAAAGTAAATATCATCTCTATGTCATCTACATGGAGGAACTGGCAACTCGATTGATTGTAAAACAATAATCCCTACAAAATGAAGTTGCATGGCAAATATCATACGATGATTAATTTATTAACACGTTAAATGCCGAGCGAATCTTGCGTGCTTCAGAAAAATTTCATTTATTTCATTCGTACAGGTGATCAACAACTGGATAATGCAGTTCTCGCTTAATACCACACTCTGGCAAATTTCGGCAGTAATAATTCAATAATCAATGTTATTAATTTAATGGCAATAATTCTCAAACAAATCAATGGTTCCGGTCACGACCGTGGCACGCAACGTGTTAATAATTCATAACATTGAACGATAAATTAATTATAAATTATAATTTCTCGTGAACTAGAAGCTCGAACACAATGAAACTGAATTTGTTTCAAAAGTGGAGTTGATCCGCTTTCATAGTAGACGGTTCAATTGTCAATTCGATAAATATCAAATCCTCGTGTGAAGATAGTAAACGCTGACAAACATAATTCTTAAGCGAATTTTGTTATTAAAACCACAATGGTTGCACGCAACGTAATTAGCCAGCGTAGCGTAAGATTTGTAAGAGGAAATTGAATATGAGATTTCCAATGTTCTCGCAGACATTTAGCCTGTCACAGGCTTTGCTACAGACTATGGACTATAGAACTATAAACTATAGAAACTGTGCCGTCTATTGGGCCGTCTGCGTCTGTCGGATAGACCAGCAGCAGACTATCCTCCAAGCAGAATAAGAATACTTTCTACTCGAACTATGCCTTTCTCGCGGTATTAAAGTCAGGGAATCTTAGACCTGCGCAGGACACTCGTTCGATCCAGGCCAGAGCCGAGGCTCAAAAATAGTTTTGTAATTGAAATTCAATTGAATTGAGCCCGGCGGCATCTCGCACACATCCTGCGTTGCGAAAGTGTGCTACGATGGACAGATAGACAAGCGATCCAATCGAGAACCGTTCGTTTCAACCAGAAGTAAGAGTGAATAACAGTGGTTGTTACTTTTGCCGTGTACTCGACACTGTTTCTGCTATCATTATGGCTCTTTCGAGCGAAAGTAAGAGATCGTTCCTTTCGTATTGCTCATACAATGAGAAGCGAAAGTAGTATTCTTCCAGCAACATCGCCGAATTAAATGTATAATACTGTAGCACTGTAACAATATAAATTGTTCGGATTACTTTTTACTGATCTCCGTAGATTCACAATTTATAAATGTGCTCACGTTATAGAAGAATAATGCAAACTCGTTTAAGGGGATTTAGTTCGTTCATGAACAAATATATTGTACAAAATTTCAATTTTAAAAGAATAAATGAGAAGTGAAAATGGTATCATTTCAGCAACATCGCCGAATTAAATGTATAATACCGTAGAACTGTAACAATATAAATTGTTCGGATTACTTTTTACTGATCTTCGTGGATCCATAATTTATAAATGTGCTTGCGTTATAGAAAAATAATGAATACCTATTTAAAGGGATCTAATTCATTCATAAACATATTTATTGTTCAAAGGTGTAATTGTAAAAGAATCAACGAAACGAGAAACGAAAGTAGTATTCTTCCAGCAACTTCGCCGAATGAAATGTATACTGTACTAATGTAATAATACAAATTGCTGTGACGACTTTTTACTGATCTTCGTGGATCAACAATTTATAGTTGTGCTTGCTTTATAGAAAAATAATACAAACTTGTTTAAGGGGATTTAGTTCGTGCATAAACACGTATATTGTACAGAATCGCAGTTTTAAAAGAATAAATGTGCAGTGAAATGGTACACTTTCAGCAACATCGTTAAATTAAATGTATAATACTGTAGTAATATAGCACTATAAATTGATGGGATAATTTTTCACGGATGTTCGTGGATCCACAATTTATAATTGTTACATTTGTATAATTGTGCATGATTTAGTGCGTTCATAAACATATATATTGTACAAAACTATGATTGTAGAAGGATCAACGGAATGGGAAGCGAAAGTAGAATACTTTTAGCAACATCGCCGACTTAAATGTGTAATAGTGTTGTACTGTAACAATATAAATTGTTGGGATAATTTTTCACCGATTTTCGTGCATCCACAATTTATAGATGTTCTTGTATTATAGAAAAATAATAAAAACCTGTTTCAGGGGATCTAATTTGTTCATAAATATATATATTGTACGAAGCTGTAATTGGAAAAGAATCAACGAAAGGAGAAGCAAAAGTAGTATTCTTCCAGAAGCATCGCCGAATTAAATGTATAATACTGTAGCACTGTAACAATATAAATTGTTGGGATTACTTTTTACAGATCTTCGTGCATCCACAATTTATAGTTGTGCTTGCGTTATAAAAAAATAATACAAACTTGTTTAAGGGGATTTAGTTCATTCATAAACATATTTATTGTACAAAGCTGTAATTGTAAAAGAATCAACGAAACGAGAAGCGAAAGTAGTATTCTTCCAGCAACTTCGCCGAATTAAATGTATAATACTGTAGCACTGTAACCAATATAAATTGTTGGCACTACTTTTCACTGATTTTCGTGGATCCACAATTTATAGTTGTGCTTACGTTATACAAAAATAGTACAAAGTTGTTTAAGGGAATTTAGTTCATTCATAAACACGTATATTGTACAGAATTGCAGTTTTAAAAGAATAAATGAGCAGTGAAAATGGTACACTTTCAGCAACGTCGTCAAATTAAATGTATAGTACTGTAGTAATATAGGAATATAAATTGTTGGGATAACTTTTTACTGATCTTCGTGGATCCACAATTTATAGTTGTTACATTTGTATAATTGTGCTTGCGTTATAGAAAAATAATGAATACCTATTTAAAGGGATCTAATTCATTCATAAACATATATATTGTACAAAACTAATTGTAGAAGGATCAACGGAATGGAAATCGAAGGTAGAATACTTTCAGCAATATCGACGAATTATGTGTAAAATACTGTAAAACTGTAATAATATAAATTGTTGGGATAACTTTTTACTGATCTCCGGGAGTCCACAATTTGTATTTATTAAATTTGTACAATACTGCTCGCAGTATAGTAGAATAACGAATAATAATTTAAGGGACTTTAGTGGTTTCATGAACACATTAATATACAGAACTGTAGTTTTAAAAGAATAATCGATATGAAAAGCGAAAGTAGTATACGGTCAGCCACATTGCAAAATTAAATGTATAAAATTACAGTACTACAACAACATAAATTGTTGAAACAAATTTTTATGGAAATGGATATACATTAAAAAATGATTATTAAAACTTGCATAATCGTTAATTTATCTTCGTAGATCTACAATTTATAATTGTTACATTTGTATAATTGTAGTTGGTTTATAGGAGAATAATGAATACTTGTTTAAGGGGATCTAATTAATTCATAGACATATACATTGTATAAAACTGTAATTGTGAAAGAATTAACAAAACGAATAGCGAAAATAGTATTCTTCCAGCAACGTTGCCGACTTAAATGTGTAATGGCGTTGTTCTGTAACAATATAAATTGTTGGATAATTTTTCACTGATCTTCATGGATCCACAATTTATAAATGTGCTAGTGTTATAGAAAAATTATGAATATCTGTTAAGCGGATCTAATTCATTCATAAACATATATATTGTACAAAACTGTAATTTTAGAAGAATCAATGAAATTAGAAGCAAAAGTAGTATACTTGCAACAACACCGCCGTGTTAAATGTTTAATACTGTAGCACTGTAACAATACAAATTGTAAAAACAACTTTTTATGGAGATTTAAGTACAGTGATAAATGATTATTAACACTTGCGTAGTCATAGTCTGATCTTCATAAATCTACAATTTATAATTAATATATGTACATAATTACGATTATATTATAGAAAAATAATGGAAACTTGTTTCAGCGGATCTTATTCATTCATAAACTCATATATTCCACAAATCTGCAATTTTAAGCGAATCAAAGAAATATAAAGTGATCCAAAACTCACACGACCAGTAAAATAGTGTGTGTGTGTGTGTGTGTGTTATATATAAGTTACAGTTACTTACTGCATAAACAAGCTATTTACTATATGTGTTGCAATTATTTTTTAAATACCTAGTATGAGCAGTTGTGCAGTTATAATAAATACTGCAAACCTTACAATTAATGTTCTACAAAATGAAGGAAGAAACTTAATAGGAAGACGTTTAACCTTTTGCACTCCAAGCAATTTTAATTCCTAACTCAAGACATCTTTCTGTCCTAGAATAATTCCGTTACACGTGGTTCATTTCCTCTCGTACATATCAAATTTGTTACTGTTAATCGTACGACAACACTTAAATTTTTACTTCTTAATTACTTCTTAATTACAAACATTTACTTCTTAATTACAAACATTTATAATGTACAAATTGTTTTGAATAATAGTCTGACAATTTTCAGTGTCGCTTCAGAAAGTGAAAAGATTTATAGTTGTCCTATAGAAAATGCAACCGACTCCACAACTATACATGCATGCATTACACATGTTTGAAAAGAATACAAAAAATTTTCATTACTTCGTTATCTATCAGGGTTAAAATCTATATTTTCATCGATAGGTTGTATGTGCCATCAAAGGAGCGTGACAGAGTGACAGTTAACGTGTTATTCACCGCAACATGCTTTTTGAAAGAAAAGGTTGAGTGTTCACTGCCGATTGTAACTGCTGTCAGCGTCGTCATAATCACTTCAGACCGATGACATCTGTATGTCACTATTGTGACCGTCTGTGCATCTCGAGTCTTTTCATTCGAAAATAGATTATGATTTGTCTATGACGAATACACTATTAAAATAATAACCATGACAATCGTTTAAAGTACTCGTGATACTTTTATTATAAAGTTTCAATTGCTGTTCTCTTCTCAGCTATTAGGTTACAAACAAAATATTTTATTGCAATCGTTGGTGCTCGATTTATAGAAACTTTGAGATCTTCTTTGACGAAAAACTATGCAGTCCTTGCGAAAAAAGAATAACCTAGTATTTTATTTTCAAATGAAACTTTTGAAACTATTCAATATTATTACTACATTCGTACGAGTTCACACGGTGAAGAAATATTTTAAAAAATGCCTTTAATCGAATACACTATGCTTAAAAAATTTTAGAAGGTTCATACTATTTTAATTAGATATTTGTGGTGTAATTTACATTACACAATTTACTTCAGTATTTGAAAAATTACTGCCTATGGGAAAAAGGTTATTCTGTGGTTGTATAATGTTATTATTCTTATATTGATATAACACGCAGTTACATATTACGTAAAAGAAACTATTATAACGTATGAAATTCGCCAATTTTTTATTTCCTTTTATTCTTTATTATAATCGCATGAACTTGATACCAATCGTCCCATTACGCTTTGCTAAAGAAACTCCCTTTCTGTTAAAGCAATAAACTGTAAATCAATAATTACAGTTATACTATAATTATTTGTGATACTAATACTCACAGGATGTAATTGTTTTACAAGTTTTGCAAAGTGGCAGAAAATATAAAATTTTCATCATTATGAAGTTGGCTCTGGAACATATTCTGATACAATGTTTAAAGCAGGATTACATGATATCAAATAAATAAATCGACTGTTTATTTTTGATAGCAGGGTATTTATTAATATAAGAAATAATATAATATAATATAGAGTACAACACAGAGCACAGCGGAATGTGAACAGGCAATGAACGACGCTCGTCAACTTCTAATGTATAAACAAAACATAGAACACATATTACGTATCGCAGTAGGCATGGACGGCACATCGTCACGTACACACATGCCATGATCATCCTAGGTTTCTCTCACCCCCTCTATCAGGGCATGCAGTGCACGAAGACATCCATCTAAACTATATATTCAGATTTAGTAAATAGACGCATCTATTATGTTTCACTGGCGGTAATGCCTTCGTAAGCACGTCGGCTGTCATATCCTCGGACTTTACATACATTATTTTCACCTCGTTTTCTTCCACCTTCTCACGAACATAATGATATCTTATATCTATGTGCTTACTTCTATTTGTACATATTAAGTTTTTACTTAATTCTATCGCACTTTGGCTGTCGCAGTATATTGTGATGGGTCGATTCGCATAGTCCTTCGCTTCCATGTGATTTAATAAGCCCTTTAAGTACATGATCTGTTTCGTCACTTCTGAAAGTGCCATGTACTCGGCCTCCATAGTAGATAATGCTACCGATTGTTGTTTTTTGGAACTCCAAATTATAGGACCACCAGCCTTCATAATTACATTTCCCGAACATGATTGTCTATCGTCTTTATCGCCCGCCCAATCGGAGTCGACGTATGCCGATAGCTTAGTTTCTTTTCTTGCGTATGTAATTTTGTACTTATTCGTTATCTGTAAGTAACGCAAGAGATGTTTAGCAGCTATTCAGTGCGGCTTACCTGGATTCGACGTGAACCGACTCAGCACGCTAGCGGCATATGCCAGGTCTGGTCGAGTCGTATTAGCCAGATAAATGATTCCGCCGATTAGCTCTCGGTATGGTTTTTCCTTCATCTCGTTTTTCTCGTGTTCGGTCCTGGGTTCATCATCTTTAGAAAGTGTTTGTTTGTACTCCAGTGGGGTAGTAGCAGATTTCGCGTTTTGCATGTTGAATTTAATTAATAAATCATTAATATATTTTTCTTGCGATAGTGTAAACGTACCCATTGACTTATCTCTAACAACGTTTATTCCTAATATATTACTAACTGGACCTAATTCTTTAATTTTAAACTTAGCCTTTAATTTGGCTTTTACTTTAGCTATCTCATCAATATCCTTCGAAGCTATTAAAATATCGTCGACGTACAACAAAATGATTACTTTGATATATCTTTCCTTACATATATATATACACGAATCTATTTTGTTTCGTTTGAATCCTATTGACAAGAGAAACGAATTTATCTTGCCATACCATTCTCTACCTGATTGTTTGAGTCCGTACAGAGGTTTTCGTAACTTACATATTTTGCTTTCTTCACCTCGTGTAACGAATTTCTCCGGTTGATGCATGTATATTTCGTCGTGCAAGTCTCCTTGCACATACGCGGATACTACGTCCGCCTGATGCACCTCCATTCCTTCCAGTGCAGCTAAAGCTAGAAGAACTCTTATACTTTCGTATCTTACCACTGGTGAGAATGTCTCCTGGAAATCTATCCCTTTGACTTGCGTGTGACCTCTTGCTACAAGTCTAGCCTTGTATCTATTTACAGTGCCATCTTGGTTTTTCTTCAGCTTGAAAACCCATTTGTTGCTCAAAATTCTTTTATCCTTTGGCGCTTCGACAAGGTCCCAGGTTCGATTATACATTAAGCTATCATATTCCTCTTTCATCGCTTCTAGTCACAATTCTGCATCATTTCGCGACATTGCTTCTTCCACATCCAGAGGATCCTGCTGTCTGGAGACAGTATCTTCCTGTAATGAAGTATGAAACAGTTTTCTTGGACGTCCTCTCTTGCCCGTTCTTAATATTTTGGGACGGCCTGGACCCCTCTTAATCGGGTTGATTGGGGTATGTTCTTCTTCCATCTTGTCGTCGTCCTGTTTTCCAAAAACATCGTCGTCGAAGTCTACTTCTTCCATATCCGTTTCCTTATTGACAATTGGTGTGACTTTCTCAGGAGTACCCTTTCGTATTTCCACAGACAATTTCCTCGGTAATTCGTATTCTTCTTCTTCTGTATTTTTCAGGGTGTCTAGAGGGTTGTGGAATATCTTGTTCGTGAGGTCGTCAGTCCCTTTGACAGTTTCCATGAAGCGAACGTCCGTTGCTTTGATAATTGTTTTGGAACCCAGCCGCCACAGTCTGTATGCTTTCGCGTCGTTGCTGTATCCTACCAAGATGTATACATCTCCTTTCGGCCTTAATTTATTTTGATTTGCTCCTTTCTTTAAAGCGATTACACGACTTCTCAAAATTCGCATGTAACCTACGTACGGTTTCTTATTGGTCCACATTTCGTAAGGCGTTTTGTCGTTCAAGACCTTCGTTGGACAACGATTCCTCAGATACGCAGCCGTGTTGATTGCTTCTGCCCATAAACTCATCGGTAGGTCTGCCTGAAGTAGCATGCAACGTGCCATTTCGACCAATGTACGGTTTGCACGTTCGGCGACTCCATTCTGTTGGGGTGTGTATTCTACACTCAGCTGCCGTTTTATCTCCTCGCTCTGTAAGAAAGCTGAAAATTCCTTTGACAGATACTCTTTCGCGTTATCGGTCCTCAGTCGTTTAATGCTACGACCTGTTTCCTTTTCTACCCTTCGTTTATAATTTACAAATGCATTAAATACCTCCGATCTATTTTTAATCATCGTGACCTCTATGTATCTCGTGTGATCATCGATAAATGTAACGAAATATGCGGCGCCTCCCAGTGATTTTACGCTAAAAGGTCCACATATGTCGGAATGTATTAGACCTAGGGTTTCGTCCACTGTGTTTCCTGATGGCTTGTACGTCCTCTGATGAATCTTGCACCTAGCACATATCTCGCATTCTAGATTGTCTGCGTTCCCCTGTAGTTTTATTCCAGCCACTATTTCACGTGTTGCGAGTTTCGTTAGATCATTGAAATTAAGGTGTCCATATCTTTGATGCCATCTTACCAAATTGTTTTCCGCATCCTCTCTTGTCGCCATGGCATGTTGCGTTTCAGCGTTGACAATGTACAGTTGTCCCTCTCTATGAGCTACTAGTGCGGTGGAGCCATCCTTCCGTTTAACAGTAGCGCTGTTTTTCTTAAATTCTACCGTATACCCGTTGTCTGTGATGGTAGATACTGAAGCTAAATTCATTCTCAAATTTGGTACATATAAAGTATTTTTCAATTTTATTTGATTTGTAATTTTATTATTTAATTTAATATTAATTTTAACGTCACCTGATCCTGCAGACTTTACGTGCTGGTCAGCGGCTGTGTATATCTTGTTACACTCATCTTTATTTATGAATGCAAATTTGTTGCTGTTGTTGCACATATGCTTTGTAGCCCCGCTGTCCAGACACCAAGAATCGCACTTATCCATTTCAGTATTTAAAACTACTGCGTGCATTGCTTCTTCATTTCTGTGATTTCTATAATTTCGGTTTTTCTGTCTGCAGTCTTGTGCCTTATGTCCAATCTTGTTGCAACTGTAACATCGCATAGCCGGTTTTTGAGAAGTTGGTTTGTAATTTTCTTTTGCATTTGGCCCTTTACGTTTGTAATTCATAAATTTATTGGCTGTGGCCAACGCTTCGTTTTTATCATAATTATTGCCGTTATTTCCGCTACACTCGCTTTGTCTAGCTTCTTCCTCGATTAGTTTTATTTTCAAATTTTCCACCGACGAAACAGCGTCTCTCGATTCTATCGCGATGCAAAAATTTTCGTATTCTGCCGGTAATGTCCCTAGCAACATTATCGATTGCAAGTCGATCGGTAATGTGACGCCAGCTTCAGCGAGCTGCTCGACTTTGTTTTCAAATACGTTTATATGTTGTATCGTAGAGATGCCTGGTTCTTTTTTTAAGCGATATAATTGTTTATATAATGTAGCTTTTCTTACCGGACCCCTTGACCTGTAAATGTTGTCCAGAAGAATCCATGCTTCGCTGGAGGTTGTGGCTTTCTTAATGTGGCCTAACTGGTTTTTCGATACATTCAATAAAATCAGCGCCAACGCTTTTGCATCCCTCTTGGTCCACGTTACGTTATTTACCTCCGTTTTTACTTCTGTTCCATTAACGTAGTCCCATAAATCGTTGAAAATAAGTACACTTCGCATGCTGACTCGCCACGTATCGAAATTCTCGTCCGTTAATTTTTCTATATTATTTGTGCTTCCCACGATAGCCATTATTTCTTAATTTTTACACTTTTCACTTTTTTAATTACTGATCGCGCCCTGGACCCATAACCTGATAGCAGGGTATTTATTAATATAAGAAATAATATAATATAATATAGAGTGCAACACAGAGCACAGCGGAATGTGAACAGGCAATGAACGACGCTCGTCAACTTCTAATGTATAAACAAAACATAGAACACATATTACGTATCGCAGTAGGCATGGACGGCACATCGTCACGTACACACATGCCATGATCATCCTAGGTTTCTCTCACAATTTTGAAAGTGGTGCAAGTCCATTTTCTTCTGTTTCGAGAAAATTAAATGTTAGCAGATCTAACAATTAAAAAATATAGGTTCATTATGTGAAGTCTGGGAATGTTTGTACTAATTTATCAATATGTAATTTGATTATATAAATTTCTTTTAGGCGAATTTAACTAAAATAATATATATTTCCAGGCTGCAAATGGACTTACACCACTTTCATAATTAGTCAATTGTAAATATCATTTAATTTCAATTTTGAAATATCAAATATCACTTAAAATATATTTCATATTAATCCAATTTTGTTTATAAATAATAATAAGAAATAAAATAGAATTATTATTTTTTATTTTGAACGTTAATTATATTTATATATTGTTAAACGTAACACAAGATATTGGTATTATTAATTATTTATGCTCTTTATGTGGTAGTGTTTTGAAATATTCATGATGCACAGGAGGTATATAAGGTAATAGCTGCTGCATATCCTTATATTTTTCATATGTAATAGGCCTAGCATCGTGATACAAAGGCGCCAAGACGATTTTTTCAAATTTTGGCGGTCTTCCCCGACATGTAGGTGATAAATTTAGTCTTAAATTCTGTGTCCCCCATTGATGTTTTATATGAAATAGTATACGGTGCACTTTTGCAAAATCTCATCCAACATATTTGCAACCAATTTACTTTTTCTCCATTAGTGTTTCTTCTTACCTGTTTTCAATTGCGTTTTGTAGATTTTTTTTTAAACGAAATTCTGTCGTTTCATTTCGTGTAAAATAAATTTATTCTGTTGTCTACATTGGTTTATAACGTCATAATAATCCTGTGGTGTGTACAGGAAATTCGTTTTTCGTAATGCCATTTTTTCTTTCTATGGAAATTGGAGTTACACCACTTTCATAATCAATGGTTATGCAGTTTCTTTTACCGGCCAATTTTAAATTGTACAAAGCATAGGCATGTTTTAAGATATTAAATACTAACTAGTTATAAACAAAAAGTTTACACTAAATGAAGCATAAATTACGTCATATCTCATTTTTTTAAAAAAGGACTTACACCACTTTCAAAATAAACGGTCCAAATATCAGTTGCTTCTACGAATCTAACTAGTGTTCCAATATTCACGAAAGAGAGTACGTTCCACGTTGACTTTAAACGACTGTAGACAAGTAGACAGGATAGGATAGAATAGACAGGATACGGTAGATACTTTGCTCTAGAATCTACTCTCGACGCTGTTGTGGGTGAGAGTCAGAAAACTGGGACTTGCGTACTCGGCAAGAATGCGAATCTAACGGGTGATCAGCATTTTAGTGCTTACTGACATTCACTTTACATATATAGGGTGTTCGGCTACGGGTGGAAGAAGATTTAAGGGGTGGCTCTCCATAACAATGCAGGAAGAAAAATTAAGAATAACAAAATTGCGATTTCTGCTTTGCTTTTTATTTATTAACAATCAAGAATCTGTCTAAAAGACTGCAATTCGATTAACAAAGCCATATATCTTTCTTATACCATAAGCGTGCACGGCAGTCACGTGTATATTAACCCTTGCACTCCAATGACGCCTCTAACGCGACTCTAAAAATTCGTACATTATTATTCAAAACAATTTTTACATCCTTGTATGTGCATTTAAGAAATCGGTAAAAATTGCTGCACGTACGAGTAGCAATAATAAACTTTATATGCAAGAAAGAAAATGAGGAATGTGTAATAAAATTATTGTAGTTCGAAGAATGTCTCGAGGTGGAACACCGAGGATGCGTTCTTGATTGAAAATGTTACAAATTGGATCTTCTGTCAAAACATGAAACAATTTATTTTCTGAATGAATCTATTACACTTTTGAAGATTGAAGTTTCCCACTTATAACGACTGCTTCAAAGTAGATCTACAATTTTTTGGTTCTTCTATAAAACAAAATGAGGAACAGGTTTAGTAATGCCTTCACGGTAATAAAGTATAATATACAATATATATGCACGAAAGGAAGTGAATTCGATTTTGGAATTCAAATTGCATGGAGTGCAAAGGGTTAACTGACCAATTCATGTTTACTTTAGTTGCCACTTGGGACCCTAAGATGAAAATGTTTTAAGCATTCACAAATTCAACGTTGAACGATATTGAACCTGCCTACCTGATAAAAACCACGAAGCCATTTCTAATAATCACCTTTTGGAATTATCAAGTAAAGGTGGTTAATATCTCTTTACTTATCGAACTTACATAAATAATTTACACGTGCTCACTATAAAATTATTTTCATATGACCATCGTGTCCTTAAATGTGTAATGAAATCCTCACAAGGATACGTAGAAGAAACATTTAAAGCGCTCGTTGTATAGCACACGAAGGATATTGGGTGGTTATAAGTTATAACGAAAATGAGAAAGAAACGCGAAATTCGTTAAAATATTGTGCAATGGTTGAGTGGAATTTTGCTGCAGATCGGCAATGGTTTTATCGAGCAGGTATCGACTTCATCAGCTGTCTCAAATCAATGTTGACTCCCTTCCTTAACCCTTAACACTCCCATGTCGCCTTTGAAGCAACACTAAAACATTACTATAATATTATTTAACCCTCTATGGGGCCGTGTAACTTTCAAGTCACATGTTAATATATTGACATTTTACCAAATGATTGTAATTTTTTATAAGATTCCGTGTACATCTAAATTATATAATATCTCTTAGGTAACAAATAACAATATTGATAACGGTTGGCAGCACCGCCAACCTGAAATATCAAAGTAAATGCCTTGGAAGTTGTCTGCAGATAGAAACCACCGGAACCATCTTGTGCAATTTACATTATTAGTGCTTCTATCTATTCCATTATATTCTATCTATTAAACAAAACAAAGCGTACATAGTAGCTTTGGGTTTGCATATCAATAACAACTTATTTATTTGCAATTTCAATAATCATATTGTTACTATTTGTGTATGATACAGTTTTGTAACTTTTACGTTACAGTAGGTAATTATGATAGATTTTGGTATATTTAGGATAATGCTTGTGCTTTCTTCTATTTTCAGTGTTATATATCATATACCCTAAATATGGATACATAATCACGTAAAAGCAATAAAGGAATTAGGAATAGTCACATTAACGGTAATAGATCCGAAGATTCTTTATTAGATTCTCAGTCCGATGAAGATCATCCAGTAGTATTTATCCGACGACGCACAAATATTATCGACAGTGACAATGAATTTAGTACCGAATCATCATCGGATAAGGAAAATTCAGAACCACAAAAAATTGTTTAGTAATCAGTATCCCAGACGAATAATAGTTGTCATAGGTCCTTTGAAAGGAGATTGCCCTGAAGATCTCGAAGGATCCTACTCTCCTGTGACACATTTTCGAAAACTATTTGACAGTGAAATTATAAGTGATATAATTGACTATACCAATACATATGCACTGCAGTGTAATCCAACAAAGGTGTTCCAAAACTGAAATGTCCAAAATGCAACGTACATCTATGTTTAACGCCAAATGCAAACTGTTTTATGGAATTTTACGCTTAAGCTTTTATGTATAGAAGTGCAAACATCGTAAGCCGTTGTTACTGCAAAAGTTACAAAGTTACAAATCATAATAAAATTGTTTGAACTGGTAAATTTCTTTCAATCTGCATATATATTTTCATAATTGTTGATTTTCCGTAGCATACATTTCTTTATATTTAAGAAACGAATTTGGCCCATAGAGGGTTAAAACAATTTTTACATCACTATGCATCACTATGCACTTAAGAAGTCGGTGAAAATTTAGGTGTTGCATGTAGGAATAATTGTAACAAACTTTCTGTGTACAAAAAGAATTGAACCATGTACAATGAAACTATTCTAAAAAATGTATCGATTTTTTAATTAAAATTGCTGAAAGTGCAAAAAGTTGAAAGGGTGGATTTTATATTAACCCTTAGCACTCCTATGTCGCCTCTAAAGTAACATTAAACAATGCTATACTATTATTTAAACAACTTTCACATCACTATATCTGTATTTAAGAAATTGGTAAAAATTGAAATGTTCCGAGTACGAGTAATAGTAATGAATTTTATACCGTCCGAAAGGAAATGAACTGTAATACAATGCAACTATTCTAGTTGAAAGAATGCCTTGATTTTAGAATTAAAAGTGCTTTGAGAGCAAAGAGTTAAAATTTGATTAATGGTAGATTCGCTTTCTATAATATTATCAGTGTTATATGATTGTGTACAAAATAAATTGATTGAATTTCTGATGCATCGGATCATTAGTTACCAAAATATTAACGCTTCCGAAGAACTACATTTATCTAATGATTTATAATTACAAGTAAATATGAAATTCTTAATTTTTTATGTAACAATTCGTTGAAAATTTTGTACGATCAAGAATAAACAGGCTACTTTTAAATGGAGCAATGACCGTTTACCTGTCGAGCCAACGGTTGCTTGAACGACCGGTTGTAGAATGCTATCATTCCGTTATTTTTACGAATTTTTAAATGAAATATTTAGAAAGGTGTTCCAAGGATCACGTATTCAGAGAAACAGATTTTTCTAAATCGCTATGGTATATGTTAACACCCCAAGCGTGAAAGTTGAACTTTCTTGTTGCGTTTTCTTACCGTTTTCTGTCTTAAGAATATAATCTTAAAATACTAGAAAAATGCGAATGAAAATTGTTAACGTTCCTACGTACTTTGTAACAGTACACGATATCGTTGGAATTTTTCTTGTTGTGGAAATGATTAAATCTCTTTTTGTAATTTTTATCTTGAAGAACAACAACGGTTAAGTTTATGTTCATTATAAAATCCATTTGCAGAAAGAACAGGCTATTTTTGATTGAGTACAAACAATGCAAAAAATGATTATAAAAGAACGTGTACCTAACTTCGAGTATATATTTTTATTTATTATTTGATTGTGATTGGTATCCTAATATTTTGTTACATGCGAATAGCAAGAAAAATAAAACCATACATATTTTATTATCGAATATCGGATTTTTCAGCACATTTTCCGCAATATTTATTATCTCATTGCCATACATTATTGTACTAATATTTTGTTACATATGTATATGTAGTAAAATAAGACAATATGTTCTTTATTATAAAATTTCTGTCGATTTTCATTTCATTTTTCGCAAAATATACTTTATTTATTCTATTGTTTTTTGCTTGAACGGTTAATCTGTTACTAATGGTATTTATTTTCAAAATATAAACTCTTTAATTTTTGGTAGTCAGTTAACAATAGTGCAAATGTATTAATGTTTTCGAAATTAACATTTCGTTAGATCCCCGTAAAATCTGAGAAAAATTAGTAACCATAGGTATCTTACCTTTTTGACACAGCCCAGTTTAAGACCGTTCAACCCCCCGACTGTGATGCCGGAATCCAATTTGCATTAGAGTATCAAAATCGAGATTTAATTTCAGTTTCTATCGATTGCATTAAACGATTAGCAATCACATTAGCATCACAGGAAGAGTAATTTATCTGCAAGAAGTGCCATAAAAAGTATATTTCAAAGAATCGATAAAAAGACGAATAGTCCTAAACATCATCAACTATAAAATTGCAAATAACATCCACCATTCGAGTGTTAAAATCATCAAATTATTACAAAATATTTTATTTCACTGAACACAATTTAATTCTTGGATACGCTGAAGTTTATGCGTACGCATGAGAATTTACTATAGTTAAATAATGCAAGTATGAGGATATAACACGACGTCTGAATACGCAGAAATATTTGGACATACAAAACTTTCAAATGTCATATCTCGTTTTGGGTAATTGGCTGGGACCATTTTTATTTAGTACGAAAATCAGCAATAACTGTGTGTTACGTTATTTAACACTAGAACTACAGAACAATAAATTTAACGATATACATCGCTTTATGATAATAACAAAACTGCATCTATTCGAACTTCATTCAATTTTTATTGTAACATGTGGTTCATTAACACGTTCCGCGCCAAGCTATTTTTGCTCGACTTTTCAAACAGGCCATTTAATATGTCACCAAAGATTTATATATTATTATAAATTTATTTGCTCTATTCTATACCACATATTTTATAACTTCTTGTTCTTTTGATCTGGGCTATATATGTATGCTTTACTTCTAAACTTATTATAAAATATATCTTTTTAGCGCATTAACCTCTTGGGCACGGCTAAATATTGAACGGGACTACACTCTGCGACAAAAAGATGGCACACCCGTAAAATATTGCTATTTCTGAAAACTGTGATAAAATTTGAGATATTTCTTTCTGTATATGTACTTCGGTGGAGCTTTAAGACTACTTACACAGGCGGATTTAAGCGCAGGTTACAGATTCTAGTCTAAATGTAAAAATCGGGGGTCACCGACGCGACAAAATGATGGCACAGTCTTAAAATTCTTTCTCTACAGTTGACACTAGACCGTCAGACTGTTTGTATCGTGTACTGTGTGACTGTGCATTAAATATTTTGTATGTTTCTTATTATCTTCTATTGAAATTACACTATGGGTAGTGGAAAATCTTTATCGGATGCTGAAATAAAAACGATTTTGACATTGTATAAAGAGAATTACTCAGTTTCGAAAATTGCATGTATTATACATCGGAGCAGAAAAGTAGTGTATAATTTATTATAAAATCCCAAAACATACGGTACAAAAAAGAGTTCCGGTCGACCGAAAGCAATAAGCAATCGCGGAAAACGTGCAATTTTAAAAGAAGCTTCGAATTCTTCGACAACAGCACGAGAAATTACTAAAGCAGCTGGTGTACATACAAATATACGAAATGTGCAAAGGATAATAAAAGAATGTCCGCACTTAGTTCGAATGAAGTTGAGAAAAAAATCGCCTTTAACCGCTCAGCATAAATCAGAGCGTCTGAAATTTGCACAAGAACATATACATTGAAGAAAAAAGTGGCGTCGTGCTATATTTAGAAACGAAAAAAGGTTTAATCTAGATGGGCCGGATGGTTTCGGACATATTTTCACGACCTGTGGAAAAAACAAAGAATATTAAGCCGCAGACACGTGGGTGACGGAGGAGTAATGCTTTGGGCCGGAATTAGGTATCGAGGAGTTACTGAAATAAAGTTTATAAAGAAAATTATGAATAGCAAAATTTATATAGATTTGATAGACCAGCAATTATCTAAATTCGAACAGACAATTTCCGGGGAAAATTTTATATTTCAACAGAATAATGCAAGTGTGCATACTGCAAAATGCGTTAAGCAATACATTGAACAAAATAAAATTAGTGTTTTAACGCGGCCAGAGAGATCGCCAGATCTCAACATCATTGAAAATTGTTGGGCACAACTAGCAAGGCATGTTTACGAAGGCAGAAGACAATTCCAAAGCCTTGCAGAATTAAAAACATGCATAGAAGAAACATGGACAAAAACACGGCCAAAATATATTAAAAAACTATATAAGTCACTTCCGAAACGTATGTTGTTTGTTTTGGAAAATAAGGGAGGCCACACAAGTATTAAACATAATGTTATATATTTTATGTACGTAAATCATGTATTTTTTTGTATATGTGCCATCATTTTGTCGCACCGATTTTTTGTTATTTTTTGTTTCCATAAACAAACGGACATTTTCTTTAATTTTATTGTTTGTAACGTAGTTTATTTTGTAAAAAAATGTATAAGTACCGAGAAAGACTAGATTTATTATGTCTAAATTATGAAAACATTGAATTTTTGTAGTGTGCATCTTTCTGTCACGGAGTGTATTTCCCTGAACAACAGAGTACATTGGAGTAAAGTTTTTGATAACTGAATTATAATTTTTTTTAAAGATGTAATGCATATACTTTAACCTTAACAATTTTGGAATAAAGTTTTTGATAAGTAAATTATAGATTTTTTTAAAGATATAATGCATATAATTTTTGTATGAAGTTTTATAATTTATCTTAAACATATGATGCATATATTTTTACTTTAATAGTTTCTTAATGACATTTTATAATTTTTCTTCAACATATGATACATATATTTTAACTGTAATAATTTACTTTAATAATTAATGATACAATTGAATGTGCTCAAGCCACTATAGTGGCGCATCGTAATATAAGATTACATCCGCGAAAGCCACTATAGTGGCGCATAGTGCCTAAAAGGTTAAATAAATATGTTTTCGTGCACCACCGATTGTACACGTGGCACGGAACGTGTTAAAGAAGTACATCGGAAAATTACTAATGAAAATATTTTTATAACATCAGTAATTGCGAAAGAAACCATTTTGACTGGTTTGGTAGTTCTAGTGTCAACCGGAAATGATGCTCGGTGCAATGTAAGTGACCTAAGGCTTTTGCACAGTGCTGTGCAATGTAAACACTATGTTCATTATACTCTAAGCACACATTTTCTCCATTCGTTTTCCCGATGAAATTTTTTCTCCTTACACTATCTACTACCTACCGACGCGATTTGCATAGCTTTCAGCTATTTTTGTTATTTGTATGCATTAGTTCCGTTAGAAAGTGAATGTCAAAGGTTCGCGTTATATTTCACAGCGCAAGGTGAGATAAGAAACGATGGCCTCGACTTGTTACACTTTTTTCCCGAACGGCTCACAGTTTAAAACAGTGGTTTATATGAAACTAATGGTCATTAGATTTACGACTCGAGACCGGACTATCGTAATTATACGCGTGCAACGGCCGTATCGAGATCGTTATCATAGCGTTGCGTTTCCCTAGTGATAGTAACCGTTAAAGATAAAAATTCAACGAATTTTAATCTGTTACGCGTTGTCACGTACACTAGTAAAACATTATCACTTGGTACGTATACAGTAATCCGGATACCTGAATACCCGGCAGCTAATTATTCGTGACCATAACGCCGAGTGGTCGTCTCAAAATGCTAATAGATATAACGGAAAGTTCTGTCGTTGTTTCTTGTCAACTATCAAACCTTGTTGATAATAGATGGCGACACGTATTGAAACAAAACTTACATCGATCTTTGTTAAAACTTTCAAACAATTCCCTTGATGGTTTCGGGATAATATTGGATACCTCATAGATTAAGCAAATATTAACGTTGGGGAAAAAAAATCCATTACTTTTACGTGAACTTCAAGACTTTATTTAACATGTTTCGGATTGTCCGATTTGGATCAAATATGCACCGTTTTGTTCTATAATTTGTTGCCATTTTGAAAGTAGCTTCATAATGCCTCTCTCATAGAAGTCTTGGTCCCTACTAGCGAAAAACTCTAGTAATCAATTTTCGCAATCTTCTCTTGATGTAAATTTGTTATCACTAAGGAAGTTTTGCAATGCAAGAAAAACATGGTAATCCTTTGGTGCCAGGTCCGGACTATGTGGTGAATGCATCAAAACTTCCCAACCAAGCTCCCGAAGTTCTGGCAAGTTATTATAGACGTGCGTGGCCTGGCGTTGTCCTGATGGAACACAACATCTCTCCTGTTGGCCAATTCTACCTGTTTCTGTACCATCGCTAGCTTCGAACGGTCCACTTGTTGACAGTAAAGATCCGAATTTAGTGTTTGACCATATGGAAGCACCTCATAATAAATGCTTCCTTTCCAGTCCCACCAAATGCACAGCAGAACCTTCCTGGCCGTTAGTTCTGGTTTGGCCACCGTTTAAGCTGCTTCGTCGCGCTTTAACCACGATCGTTTTCGCACAATGTTGTCGTATGTGACCCATTTCTTATCCCCAGTCACCATCCGTTTAAGAAATGGGTCAATTTCATTCCGTTTGGCCAAGGCTTCGCAGATGGAAATTCGATCCATCGTGTTTCTTTGTGTTAATTAGTGTGGCACCCAAACACAGAGTTTCTTTTTTAATCCAGCTTTGTGCAAATGATTTAAAACTGTTTTATGGTCGATCTTTAGCTCCTGGGCGATGCTACGACTGCTAACATGTCGGCACCTTCGATTATTTCTGTGGTTTTATCGACATTTCCGACGACGGATTTACCTGTGCGAGGTGCATCTTTAACATCAAAAATACCTGAACGGAATCGACGAAACCAAAATTGCACGTTACTGTTACAGTATCGGCATCATAAACACCATTTACAATTATAGCCGCCTGGCTTGTATTTTCGTCTGTATCAAAGAAAAACTGTAAAATGTATCGAATTTTCTCTTTGTTGACTTCCATTTTTAACACCCTATAACTCACAACTGAATGGACCAAACAAAAAATGACAAAAGAATTTTTTTAATACAAAATGTCACCTTTCTAACGAGCATAAATCCGAAATTTTTTGATCGATACTTTACGAGATATCGATCGTTACAGCCATCTACCGAAAAAATAATGGATTAAATCTAAATTCTGTCTCCAGCCACACTATCTCCTATTTACAGTTACGCATTCGATCCTCGAAATCCTTACACACCATCCTTGAATCATACGCCTGACCCTTCGAACCTTAGTAATTTCCAACAATTCCTATTGGTCCTAATCCTCATTCCCACCACTTTCAATACCAAACTTCCGACCTTTTAAAAGCAGAACACTTTTCCCTCAGAAAGAGATGTTTTTACGAATACAGGTAAGCCTTCCTACAACACGGCATCTTATAACACAGTTTTGCTGTAACACGATTCATAAATTGCGGGAACCCTCCTACAACACGGTATCCTATAATACGGTTTCGCTCTAACACGATAAGAAAATTACAAAACCTTTGTACAACACTGTACTTCTACAGCCAAAGTGAAAATGAAATAAGAAGTGCAGTTGCTGCAGGATCTTTGACATCCGCAAAACGTGCAGCTCGCCCCCGGGCGCCAATAATTGAGAAGATGGAGAAGGCACTTAGCATTTGGATTGATGATAGACTCCAAAACTTTTAAAGGTATTTTAGACGTCAATCCATATGGCGACGATTTAATCGTGATAAAAAGTGAGTGCATCGGTCATGTCGAAAAGAGAATGGGCACTCGACTCCGAGCCGTTAAAAAGAATGAAAGTCGGTGGGAAGGGTAAGTTAACAGAAATGTTAATAAAAAAACTTACCGCCTATTATGGCTTAGCCATACGAAGGAATGTTAACAGTGTTGAAGATGTGAAGAGACAGATCATGGTTACGTTCTACCACTTGTGCTCCACAAACGAAAATCCACAACACAGTTACTGTCCGCTGGGAGAAAACAGCTGGTGTAAGTGGCAGAAAAGCAGAGCGACTGGTGAAAAATTTGTTCATCCTGAACCCCTCAATTCATAAGTTCAACGACATATTCTACCTATTTATGAAGATATGTCGAAGGAAGACATATTTAAAAGGTGTTTAGGCGGCCATACCCAAAATGCGAACGAAAGATTCAATGCAACAATCTGACGATTCGCGTCTAAACACCTAAATTCAGGGTCAAAAATTGTAGAAATTGCCGCTTTAATTACGGCTACCATTTTTAATGAGGGCCACGCTGCAATGTTGCAACTTATGGCAGAGCTGCAACTAATAATAGAAAGACAGTGTAAGGAGTACGCTGCTAAAATGAACAGGCACCGGCTGGTTAGACAAGAACGGTGTAGCCTTTCAATCTCTAAGGAGACCCGAAAAAGGCAAAGAGAACAACAAATTCAGCAGAACGAGTTTTTCGAGGAAGCTGAAGGGCTATTGTATGGTCCTGGAATTGCCGATTAACCGGTAAGTTGTAAATATTATACAGTTTTCACGTATCAAAACTTTAAACACGTTTTTCTCGAAACATGATTTTCAAATTGGCGGGAAATGTAACTCAAAAACTATTCAACCAATCTTTCTGAAATTTTAATCACAACTTCACAACACTACTACCTTGTCGCTAAACCTAATTGTTTTTGTGAAAAGTACTTTTTTATTGCAAAAAATATAAAAAAAGTACATAAGAAAACCTCTAAAAAATGAATATTTTTTTCAAACGCATATAAATCTTCCAATTTTCAATTTTTTAATTTGGATTTAGGTACAATTAGAAACTATTGATTTGAATAATATGTGATTTCTGTTTTTAGTGACTCTGAAGGATAGAACAGGAGTTACATGTCATGCCGATTTCCACCTCCCGCGCGGACCTGTTGGAATATATTAGCAATAAGACGTCCGTTTTGAAAATTTATACATTAAAAAAATATATTTTTATACTCTAATATAGATATTAATAGATTCCAAAGTTTCAAAAATGTACCATCATTTCTTTCTGTCGAAAAAAATTCCGCAAAATCTTGCAAATTTATGGCTTTCAATTGGATTTCCCCCCTTAAAGAACATGGAGAGTCCTCTATCAATCCAGATTTTGTGGCAAATAAAGGTTGGTTCGAAAAATTCATAAAGCGTTTTGAAATTCATAGCATAAGAATTCAAGGAGAATCTGCGTCGGCTGATCATGAAGCCGGTAGGACGTATCCAGAAAAAATTCAAAACATTATAGAAGAACAAGGATACACAGCAGATCAAGTTTTGAATGCCGACGAAACTAGGCTTTGGTGGGAAAAAATGCTCAGTAGAATCTTTATATTGAAAAAAGAAAAATCTGCATCCTGATTTAAGGTGTTTAAAGATCGTCTAACGCTCCTTTTGTGCAAAAATGCGTCAGGGGACTTTATAATAAAACCCTTGCTAGTTTATAGATCTTTATACACCTATCTATTGGGTAACTGGAAATTTATTTAAAGATTAATTTTTAAATTGCTTTGTGCCAAACGTTGGATGTTATTTAAGGCAGAAAAATTTGAGCTTCAAGGCGCTATTACTATTAGATAAAAGCTCCATGTCACCCACAAGATTTGAATCATCCCAACGTCAAAATACTGTTCTTACCACCTAACACTACTTCGTTGCTCCAACCATTGAATCAACGTATTACTTATACTTTTAAAACTTATTACATAAGAAGAGCATTACAGAGGATTTTAGACGTAACCGATTCAAAATCAATCAATGTAATGGAAGCTTGGAAGAAATTTTCAATCAAGGACTGTATCGACATCATATCTTTGTCGCTGAAAGAACTAAAAACTTCAACGTTAAATGCGTATTGGAAGAAGATATGGCCCTCTTGAATTGAAATAGAAAACGTGCGTGAATCGTTAGAAAATGAAATTGGTGGCACATTAGAACTTGCTAAATCAATCGGAGGCAAAGGTTTTATGGATATAACTATTAAGGACATTCAAGATTTATTAATGGAAGAAGTTGAAGCGGATTTGATGGAAATGTCATCCGAAACTGTAAATCAAATCGATTCTGAGGAAACTAGCACTGATGAAGATTGTACACTTAATAATTTAACATTGAAAAAATGACAAGAAGGCCTAAACTTAGCTGAAAATCTCGAGTCATTTTTCTTGAATGCAAACCCTTCCGCTGAAAGAAGCCGAAAATTCAAAAGGGAGCTGCAACACTATTTAGCTCCATACCGAGAAATTTACAATGACCTGGTAAGAACCAGCAAGCAAAGTAAAATTACAGATTTTTTAAAGAGGGAAGAAGATGCGAAAACTTTAAATGAAGAAGAAAGTTCTGAAAGTGAAGGCGATATCATTCCACCGAAAAAACGTTCTCGGATGATTATACTGAGCAGTGACGACGAAGTAATTTATTAAAGGTGCGTTAAATTAGAATATTTTTTGTTCTGTGTTGTACATATGTTTATATTTTTAATAAAACTTAAGTTGATTATGTAGAATTTAAAAAAAAATTTGTTTTCAATAAG
The DNA here is from genome assembly GCA_028453745.1 of Agapostemon virescens. Taxonomy (NCBI): domain Eukaryota; kingdom Metazoa; phylum Arthropoda; class Insecta; order Hymenoptera; family Halictidae; genus Agapostemon; species Agapostemon virescens. Next base: position 387,753 of record CM052097.1, on the reverse strand, counting down.
TTTTCGGAACGTAACCCCCCTTTTTGTACTGGCTCTGGGTCTCATACAACACGGTTTCACACAACACGACATTTTCTAGGAACCTATCTACCGTGTTACGGGAGGGTTACCTGTACAAGGTAGAGAGAGAGTAACAGAATCGTATAGCAGTAGAAAATATCCTAAGTATCCACTGTAAGATTACCATGTACTAAGTTCAAATAAAATATTTATTGAATATCGGGAATCTAACAGTAAATGTCATGGGGTCAATCACGTTGCTTTTGCCAGAAGACATCCCTGTCTTCCGCACTCCGCGGATAGATCCTCCAGGAACAATGTCCTCATTCTTGAACAATGCAACGCCAAGTTGATTTGAGAAGGCTCTCTCATTCATTCCTTGATCCTCATGCAACCGAAGACCTTGTCATAATTCTATCAAAAACCAAGCCCCATTCGGTCATCTTATTGGGATTATGGATTCTAAATACAAATAACTGCACCACTTTATTTCCAATAAATGCGTTATTTTAAACTAGATGAAAGAAACGTCTTTACTGTTCGACTCGATCACAGAGAATGAATGCTAAGGAGCTGTTGGCCAAATATCGGTGGACGAGCTGCAACAAAGTAATCGGGACTGCCTTCGAACTTCTAAAAACGTTTCATCGTTTCTCCACAGATTTGTACTGCGTTGATTCAATCTTGCACCGAGGAAATACAGTGGCTCAAAGTAAAACTCGGACACCTACATATTTTCACTTTCTGAGGTTATTATTAGTATAAGAAAACAAATTAAATGAAAAACAATTATTTTCAATAATTTACAGTTAAGGTCATATAAAATTTATTAAGCAAAGACAAAAATTATTCACGATAATACAAAACAAAATGGAAATTTCGAAATGATGATTTTGCATTAAAAGAAAAACGCAGATCACTAATTAATATTCATGACAATGGTTTTACGAATCATGATTGAAACCTGACATACAGTAGCGCACGAAAGTATTCGGACACTCTTCAAACCTAATAACTTTTTTAAGATTGGACCAAACGTCTTGACTTTTCTTGAGCAATTATTTGCACTGATTTAATAAATGATATACAAAATAAATTTTGTAAATATTGGAACTGATGTGAATTACATGACCAATAAAAAAGGAACTTTTTAAATATTTTTTATTTGAGCCACGCACAAAAAATTTTAAAGACACATCTGGTAGATCTATGATAGTTATATGCATGCAGAAAAATTCATTAAAATCGATCGACATACACACGACCTACGTGCCATCGAAAATGGTGAAAATCGCAATTTTCTACGATTCTTGATCAGTTTCTGCTTAAACTACAGAAATTCTTACATCTTTCTACGCGTGCCATTTTTTCCTGCGTCAATCGATTTCGGTGAGATTTTCAGCATGTGTATAATTAACACAGTTCTGAAAAACGCATATTTTCAATTTTCATTACGAGTTGAAATAAAAATGTTTTAAATAATGTCTTTTCTACTTTCCCAAGTAATTTCTACCAATTAGAATTATTTCAAAATTATTTTTGCATATCATTTAGTAAATCAATACTGCTAGTTGCTCCAGAAAAGCCAAGTCGTTTGGTTCAATTTTGAAAAAGTTATTTAGGTTTGATGAGTGTCCGAATACTTTCGTGCGCTACTGTATGTTCACACCTGTGGATACTGCAAACATGTTTACGGTTCGCCAAATAAGATTGAACCATACAAATAAATGACTTTGAACTTCTAAGAGTAAAAAACAACAGAGTTTTTCCTTACAGCTAATGGAAATGAATGTTATTCTGAATCTATCGCAAAACAGGTAGCAAGAATGAGAACATTTTATCGAGAATACGCCACTAAACAGTAATTCACTATTAAAAAAAATAAGATAGTCTGCGACATAGCTAACCGAATTTGCTCTAGTCTATTTAAAAGAACTGAGACGAAGAAAAAATTCGAAAATTCCTCTGAGAATGATAAAGAATCAAAGTTTGCGAATATATTGAAACTTCTTATAGCTTTACAGTTTATTCTTCCATCGAATCTCTACATGGCAATTCTTTATCGATTCTGCATTAGCTCTGTACGGATTCCCAGTAGGTTATGTTCGAGTTCTGGGCTGGTTCTGTATCAGGGTGTACAGTAATACTAAATCAATACGTCGGATAGATAAACAGTCTCTCAGGACGCGTGCAAAACCAGACAGGAAATTACTTCCCGTACACAAAGACATTAATGATGAATAAAGGTAATATTCGAAATGCAAAAAAAGTATAAAGAGAAGTAGTTGAGTAACACTAAACAGAAAATTTACGAGTTTAAATTAATACGTGCATTGTTACACCTTACCCTTCCACCTTAGGTCTATTAGGTAAATCGGAAAGTTCCGTCCGTTTTTTTACAAAAAGAGCTTTATTCATGAAAGAAAATGAAAAAGTACGTTAATCAAAATATTGTCCATCGTTAGCGATGACTTTTTCCCATCTTTCGGGCAGCAAGCGAATTCTGCGTCCAAAGAATGATTCATCTTTGAAGGTTATGCAGGCGGAGATCCATTTTTCGAGATCTTCGTACGAATTAAATCGTTCTTCAGCAAGTGCGTGTGCCATCGACCGAAACACGTGGTAGTCAGATGGGGCACAGTCTGGTGAATAAGCCGCATGTGGTAGCACTTCCCAGCGAAGTGCTTCTATCGTTTCCTTGACAATTTTTGAGACGTGAGGCCGAGCATTGTCATGCAGCAAAATCACCTTACGCTGTCTCGTTTCATATTGTGGTCGTTTTTCGTGCAATGCTCGACTCAAACGGATAATTTGTTGTCGGTAGAGATCTCCTGTGATTGTTTGACCAGTTTTTAGCAGTTCATAGTATACCACATCTTCCTCATCCCACCAAATGCAGAGTAAAGCTTTTTTTCCGTGGATATTCCGCTTTGGCGTCGATGTTGAGGGTTGGCCAGAATCACAAATGGTTTTTCGACGTTTAGGATTGTCAAAATAAATCCATTTTTCATCCCCAGTGATGAGACGATGGAGAAACCCCTTTCTTTGTTGCCTAGCAAGCAAAATTTCGCAGATGGTTTTCTGCCTTTCAATGTCTCTTGGCTTGAGTTCATATGGGACCCACTTGCCTTCCTTGTAGACCTTCCCTAAGGCTTTTAAACGGTCGGAAATGACAGATTGAGCACAATTTAACGCTTCTGCAATTTGTTTTTGCGTTTGACATGGATCTTCATCGACCAATGTCTGCAATTCTTCGTCTTCGAATACTCGTTGCCGTGCAGAACGCTCTTTGTCCTCCAAAGAAAAATCACCATTTTTAAAACGTCGAAACCACTCTCTACATGTTTTATCGGAAACAGCATTATCGCCATAAACGTCTACAATCATTCGATGAGCTTCAACTGCCGTTTTCTTCCAATTGAAACAAAAGACTAACACTTCGAGCAAATGACGCTTATTCCGCTCAAATTCCGACATCTTCAATGTAGAAAAAAACGAAGTTATTGATGCAAGCGTAAATTGTTGTGTACTGAGTTTTATTAACAGACGTTCAAACTAAAAAGTTAGCCTTACTTTAGAGGTTATAGTTACCCACAGTTCGAGCTACGGCTACTCGACGCTAGATGGACAGAACTTTCCGATTGACCTAATAATTAGATTTGTTATTATTATTAACACGATGACTGCCGCGCGAATTTCCCGTGGTTTGCCCAACGCGCCAACATAAATGTTTTATTATGCAATGCATATTATGTTGAAATATTATTTACAGAAAATAACGTGAGTTATATAATCATGCTTGAAGCATTTTTGGTGGTGGAGGCCACCGGTGACCCTCGAAGCGCTGTAGACAATTTTTGTGATTGTTAACCCCTTGGCATACAATGACGTCTGTTAGACATCATCCATTTCATGTGCCATTGTAGACTATGACGTCTCCGAGACGTCAAGAGCTGTCTCTGGCGGACGCCGAAAATCGTGCATCGATTTCGATTCGATTCGAGTACCAAGGGATATAAAAAAATGTTCTTTTATCTGCTTGACATAGCTGTTTATAATGCTTATGTTAATGCAATGTAAATTTCGAAATAAAATGTTCTGTTTCCGAGCATACATATAACTATTCAGTTGAGCCAGTTAAATAGTATTCTTTTGACGTGTCAAAATCGACTTTATTTGTACGTCAAGGGATTAATATTGCAATTCCCAATTTTAGAGTGAGGTTAGCAATGTATTTAATGAAATGCTCTGATGACGAAGTTTGGATTTCTTCACTCAATTGCGTACAGAAAATACCTCTTCACGAATTAAAAAAAAATACCGGGAAATGCATGAAATGTAAGGCGATTTTGTAAGGTGTACTATGAAAAGAAATTTGTTGTGTGCGAAGGTGTCACTTTTGTAATACCTTCTTCTCAGCGTATAAGGAATGTCGCTGAGCACCTTGGGTCACGTAATAAATACACGATTATAGTGGTTGCGATTTTCTTTATTTTCACTTCGGAATGTTCGCGACTTCTATGGTTAGAGTTCTGTTCTGTTCGCGGTGTCTGTATTCGTCTAGTTACGATTTCTTGTTAGTCTTGTTCGCGATTTCCGTGTTAGTATCTTTGCGATTTTGTGATTGTCTCTTTGCGATTTCTAGACTGTCTTTTTGCGATTTCTAGATTGTTTGATGAATCGATGTTCGACGAATTGATGTTTTGTCGTGTATTTAATCCCGATTCGCAGGATTAATAACAACACTTTTTGAAGAGGTTTGAGATTTATTTAACACGTAACAGCAAGTGCCGCACCTTAGCACGAACTACGGAAATCTGAACTCGTTTTCCAAAAATGTATGGAATTTTTATACGGATGAAGAAGAGTGATCTGGGGTGCAGTGATCAGTGGATGGTTAAGGTAGTGGGGGACAGGATGAGTAAGAAGGTACAGGGTGAGTAAGAGATTACAGCGTAAGTAAGAAGGTAGATAGTGAGTAAGGAGATACAGGGTGATTAAAAAGGTACAATGTGAGTAAGAAGGTACAGGGTAAGTAAGAAAGTCTGGAGTTTGGAAGTTATGTTTGGATGAGTCATACTGTAATGTTTATGTTGGCTATGAGTCGGTCATACAACACGTGATTGGTTGAGGGTAGTTTGAGGCAGAGGAATGTAGTGTTTTTTAATTGGTTTTAGAAATAATGGAAGGAATGTCCTTGAAGGCGTGTGCCTAAAGGAGTATACCTGAAGGAGTGGGAAACGGTCAATGAGAGATTATCGTGATTTATTGCAGGGTTATCTGGTTTTCCTGTCTTCAAGTGCGTCGCACTTGGAATCCGTTCGTCAGGGTAACATTTCAAATCTTATAAATTTTATTTACAAGTTTCCGAAGGGAGGGTTAGGCAAGTGCAACCTTCGGTGTTGCCGTCGCAACAAAATTGAAGCAGTTAGAGAGAATTAGTGCAAAGAATTGTACTAGAAAAGTGGTGCCATATTATGCCGATTGCATTGGTTCGCCTTCTCTTTGCCTAGAGTGTTGTTTCAATGTGACTCATCGCAATATGCACTGATAATATAATATAATATATAATATAATAAATATATATATAATAATAATATATAATATATAATTAAATATATATATAAATAATATATAATTAAAAGAATTATTTTTATTTCCTATATGGCATTAATTTCATCAAACCATTACATTAATAATGGTATTATTGAAAAATTTATCAGTATCAATATTTACTATAATTATGTACTTTTACTACTTGTTGCGTCGTCGGTCACCGGTGACCCCCACGGCAGTCGACGTGTTAATATCATTCCTATTGTCATTATTATTACCACCATTGTTAATGTTATATTGTGGACTAGCGACGTGCTGTGACCATCGCTTATTATTGTCAACCGACATCGTGCCATCGCCTTCTTATCCGATATCCCAAAGTCTTCCACAAACCTATCATTTCACCCTTGACTCGTCCTCAACCTCTCTTCTTCCCGCATCATATTTGAACCTTTATTTTTTTACATATTTCTCGAAATTCCAATTTTACCATACTAGCCTTTACAATTCCACTCAAATAAGAACCTGTACATATACCTTATACTTTCTCTCGACGAGAGAGTTAGCATCAGTCAGTTGATACAGTTCAGTTAGTACAAGTTTCAGTTAACACAAGCTATTAAGTTAATATTACTCAATTTTAGTTAACCCTTTACAGTCAAAGCAATTTTAATTCCAAAATTAAAACATTTCCGAGAACATTGGTCATTTTTACTCTGTGGAATCCTTTTTATATTTTGCATACGACGTTAAACCTGTTTTCTTGTTTAACGGATGAATTTTTAACAAATTATTGAACATAAACGAATTTGGTAATACGAGTACTATCTTGAAAAATGTCATCGCAATTTTTATTAGCGTCTCAGAGTCGCCATTCGAGCGCAAACGGTTAATATAAGAAAGAAGCCAATAACAGTAAGAGCCACAAATAAATCAACATCGTAACAGAAAAGAAAAAGTATCATCAGTATAATAAAAGTATAGTATAACGGATTCCCACAAGTGAACTATTCACATTATCCGGGCTCGCCGAATATATTTCTACAAAACAAAAATATTGGAACTTAACAACACGAATCTTGTAAAATTCTCCAGTGGGAAGAAGAACTCTGACGTTTTTGGGAAACTAGCCCGTTACTATTACTGACTCTTACTACTTTATGCTCTTTCTGACTCTTACTAACTTGTATCTATCTTTATACCGACTCCCGACTTGTATTCCTTCTGACTTATAGCTATCCTGACTAATTGGAAGAATCAGCGCTGGGTGACGTTTTATGGTAGGATGTCGCTATTGTTACCCTGGACCTTGGCTCTTTGACTTTAGATGCTTAAGGCTACGGTGTGAGCCTGTCACCGCCATATCAGGCAACCATTGCCGGCCCAAAGTACAGGGGTTGTATTTTCTGCGACTCAATGCAACTCTTAGGCCATAAAACGTCCAAGGCTGTACAAGTGACCTCTTCGACTACGCTATATAATATGTGGTTTCAACAAGACGGTGCCACATGCCATACAGCCAGTGAAACAATTCAATTACTGCACGAGACATTTCCTGGTAGTGTACACTCTCGTTTCGGTGATCAGAATTGGCCCCCTAGATCGTGTAATTTAACACCTTTAGATTTCTTCTTATAGGGTTATTTTAAGTCAAACGTCTATGTCAACAAGCCCACAACAACCCGTGCATTACAAGAGGAAATTAAACGCTGCATCAACGAAATTCAGCCACAATTATGCAAAAAGGTCATGAAAAATTTCGACAAAAGAGTGTGTATGTGCCAGCAAAGCCGTGGAAGCCATTTGCCCGATGTGTTATTCCATAAATAACCCTATCCTATGTACTTTATGATTCAATGAAAAAATAACAATCTAAAGACTAAAAACTGTGTTTTCTATTTAATTCAAACCTTGCGTTAATTTTGGGACACCCTTTACAAAGGGAAAGGTGACCCGTCTCGAAGGTAGTCAAAACATTAAATTTAGTCGGCACACCACGTGCAAACGGCCAAAGTCTGACGGATTGAAAAATTCCACACAGACCGTGATACTAGGTGACAGAAAAATAAGATATTTTGGATCTGTAAGGGCTAGTATGATGAGATCACAGTTTTAGGAATGACGTAATCAGACAGAGCTTCAAATATGATGCGGCAAGGACAGGGGTTAGGGATGAGACAAAGTTGAGGATGAATCAAGGATGAAATCATAGTTTGTGGAAGATTTTGGGATGTTTGATAAGAAGGCGATGTGCACCGATGTCGGTTGATAATAATAAACTATATTATCGTAGAATCAATTCTCTTCGACTGTACCACTCGTCCATAAAATTCATTTGCATGGTTTTTCATGGTTTGAATAAAGAATATTCTTAAACTAAACAATTTTATTTTCATTCGAAATTAGATTTTTTTAATATTGAGAGTGACAGAGAATAAAACTTACAAGCTCACATTCAACCCTTTAAAATCTATAAGAACCGCCTGCTTCGATTATCAAAACGCAAAAGAGCTGTCTCCCTACATAATTTTGCAAAATAAGTTGCAAATAACAATAACAAATTCTAATGCAATTTATCATGATCAAACATAAATAATCACACATATGTCTTGATAGAGAAAGACTAAGAAATTTACGTTTGTACTTGCAAGAAACTATTAAAAACAAGTAGATGCAAGAAAATTATTGAAATCAATTACCACGTATGAAAAATCTTACAAATTAAAATACAATATTGCTATACATCAGTCGTTAATTACAGGATTAGTTAAGGCTCAGTTACTATTTGCTTACCAGTTTTTTTAAGTTACAGGATCAAGATAACGACTTTAAAAATGAAAACTTGGTGAAACGAAAAATGGAAGCTACTACATCAGTGAATATATTCATGTATGAACATATTGTCAGTGACAATATTAGATAGTCGGAAAAGTATTGAAAGATTTTTGTCACTAGTTAATGTTTTGTATTGTCTATCGGGCAACGCTAATCAAATTGCGTCATACTGACGCGTAGTTGAGAGGTGACATTTCAGTCTACAATTTTCATGCAGACAGTTTAACATTTCGTCAATCGTGTCAAAAGTAATATTAGTGTGAAAATTAGTAAAATATTTGAAAAAATTCGCCATGTTTTGCAATTTTGTTACGAAAAAGGCAAAAACGCTGCACAAGCCCGGGAAAAAATTTGTGGTGTTTATGGACAAGATACTTTATCAAATGCAACAACATAAAGATGGTTAGCTAGCTTCCGCTCTGGAAATTTCGATATTAAAGATGCACCTTGCTCTGGTCGACCAATCACTAAAAAAGTCGATGAAATAATGTAAAAGGTTGAGCAAGATAGGCGTATAAGCAGTCATGAGATTGCTAGGGAACTAATCATTTGCAGAAGGTTGGATACAAAAAGAACCTCGATATTTGGATGCCTCATGATTTAACAATAAAAAATTTGTTTCATCGAATTTTCATCTGCGAATCATTGCTTAAACAATGATTAGTGGGAAGTTTTGATGTATCCACCATATAGCCCAAACCTTACACCATTCGATGGTAAAACTACCTTGCTGGTAAATAGTTGGATTAAAGAAAGGACTGTAGACATCTGTTGGCCACGTTCTTAGCAGATAAACCACAGAAATTCTATTCCGATGGGATTAGGCTCATTTGGCTCCACCCAAAAAAATGACAAAAAGTCGTAGATAATAATGGCCAATATCTACTTGAATAAAATTCATTTTGAATAAAAGAAACATTTAATCAAAAACTGACAAAAATGTCTCAATACTTTTCCGACTACCCAATATATTCACCTTACATATTTCAAATAATCTTGTATTTGCAATTTATCTAATAATTTTTATAAATTTCACTGATTTCAAATAAGCTATAATGTATCTGCATTATTTACTATGAAAAAAATGATTCCGTACGAATATATGTGATAGGGGTTGCTCTTGATTAATCACCCTCGGTATATAAACACTCCACAAGGGGTGAGCAGCCGTGGCCGAGTGGTTAAGGCGTTTGACTCGAAATCAGATTCCCTCTGGGAGCGTAGGTTCGAATCCTACCGGCTGCGAATATTTTTTTTCTTCCCTCGTATTTTAACGCAAATAAAATTACTCAATCTTTTTTATTCTCTCACTTTCTATCATATAATTGCTGAAAACCATTGCAATCCTTTGGACGATTTGGTCGCTACTAGACTGTTGTTCTTTATGCAAAATAAAAGTTATCCAAATCAATTATGGCAAATTGAAGTTAAATCGAAACGTCATTTCATAAACTCAAAAATAATACAACAATATCTTTTAATTCTAAGTGTACATTTTCCTTATACGTCTGCTAAACAAATACTGTAGATGAAATTCTTTAAAAATTTATTTGTAGATTGTGCAATATAAAACAGTATAATGCACGACATTCTTAGAAATCTATTTTAAATAGTTATGTTTTCAAAGTCGAATAGTTAAGAAACGAAATATTTGAAACGGCTTCAAATATATTAAGAATTAATGGGATATCGTTATTAACATCTTGTGAATCTTGTGTGATACATAATTGTCTATATCGGGAATGATTTAGTCTTGTTTACGTGCAATGCCAATTGTTTTTTAAACATATAATATTAAATATACAAAAGATAAAGAAGACTAATTTTATTCTTCTTTGCTTCAACATCCAGTAAAATTTTTCTTGTTTGACAAACTTTCTTTAAATTTATTAAGCACTGGTTTCATAAATATGAACCATCGATGTATCTTTCTAGACCCATAAAAAACAGTTTTGCTATTTACGTTTATGTGTGATTTTTAATAATATCGTAATTGTTAGTATTCCGTAAGTATCTCATGACACATCGTATACCATGAAGATTTTCCATCTATTAGTCAGAACTTCATTGATAACATTAAATTATTTGTCATGTAAACATCATATCCGGTAACATACACTTCCTCCTCTCTTCGATCCTACTTGAAATCTTACCGTGTCTCCAGTTTTTCTAGTAATGTCATGGAAAAGGCAGAAAACATTTTAAAAATTGTTACAACGGTAAGCTATTTATACACATAGAACAACAAATGTAAAATGTACAAACTGTGGATTCATAAAAATACTCTATATTTAATAAGTGGTTTTGATGTAACCTTTCTGAAATTAGTTTGTTCCAGTATATTAATACAGTGAGTAACGAAAGTATTCGAACGGAAAGGATTCGGACAGATGAAAAGTTTGACGTTGAAAAAACATAAGTCATATTACGAATTACAAAATACGTTTATTTCTGTAATAACACATAAGTATCATGATTATACATGTTAAATTTGAAGTGTCTCTGATAACGTAAACAATACTTATAAAATGTTTCTTGGTAACGGCATCTAAATGAACGCCGCAAAAGTATTCGAACGACTAAATTAATAGTACATATTTTAAACAACTATAGTGTTTTAATATTTTGTCGGACCACCGTGAGCACTTATTATGGCTTGCAACCGTCGTTGCATGCTATCAACCAAATTTTCAGTAATATCTTTTTTTATATTGTTCCAGACGTCCAA